>VZRV01010649.1:194071-230441 GCA_013398115.1 Falcunculus frontatus | reverse complement strand
TCGTGTCAGTGCTGGGGGCTGTGTGTGGCACAGGCTCGTGTCAGTGCTGGGGGCTGTGTGTGGCACAGGCTCGGCCCTGCAGGGCTGCTGTCACCCCTGGCTGAGTGCCACCCAGCCGGAGCATCCCCATCCCTCTGTCCCCAGCTCTGTCCGCACGGTGTCACCCCCTGCGCTGCAACAGATTAACAGGAGGGTTTGGGACAGGTCCCCACAGCTGGTGGTGTTGAGGCCGAGTGCCCAGGGGCATGAGGTGGCACGGCTGTGGCACCTTGAGGGACCTCCCTAAGCACTGGTGAGCCAAGGACACGCTCTGGATCACACTCCAATCAGGCTGCGGAATCTCCCTCTTGAGGAACTGCCCTGCTCCTCTGAGAAGAGCGTCGGTACATCACAGTCTCAAATTGATTTACAGCACGCAGTGTTTATTGACAGTATCAGTAATAGACTATTCCAAGGCATGATGAGGCCTCAACAGCTTGCCAGGACCTTGAGAAAAGTGCTTGAGTGGCACATTTGTTGGGGGAAGGGATGGATGGAGAGGTTTTCCACCCATCGTGGCACTGGAGCAATCACACTGGAACTTCACTGTGTGTCATTGAGCGCTTGGGGCTGCCCCAAGCCCTGGGGTCTGTCTCAGCCACAGAGACGGGAGGTGCAGCAGCAGTGCTGAGTGCCAGGCAGCTTTTGCCCCGGCAAGAGAAGCTGAGATGCCCATAGGATCATTGGGAAGGGGCAGGAAGTTGGGTGGCCACCACCCCAGCACCCTGTGGAATGGCACTGCAGGACAGAAAGTAGCTGACAGCTCAACACTTCACCTTATTCGTGTGCATCAGCATCACAGTCCAGTAGAGATTCCTCTGTAGACTGATCCACAACCCACATGCCTGACTGCACATGCATTCCTTGTTGGAATAAGCATGGAGGGCAAGAGCTGGCATCATCTCATGCCGCCCACCCACCTCAATGGTGCTCTAAGGAAAGGCTCCCAGTGACCAGTTCTAACAGTTCTGGCACTCTAAGCAGAGGGTTAGAATCAACAGATGCAAAGAACCACTTATATTTTGAAAAAACATATAAAATTGACCCCAAAAAGAACTTGTTTCAGTGCTTTATCTCATCATCTCACACAATGGCTTTGGTAGACCACTAGAAATGATGTTTTCTGGATGTTCTTTACCTGCAGCAAAATGAACAGAAGAAACGAAAAATCACCTCCTAGGAAAAAAAAACCCACAAGTGAGTTGAATTCATCTGGGCTGTGTTCAGCTCCAGAAAGCTGTCAGCAGGCTGAGGATATGACATTAGGGTTTTCTCCCTTCCAGCTTATACACAGGGGTAGCCAGAGCCCTGGGATGGCCAGGGAAGGGCAGGAATTGTGTGTGTCCTGTCGTGTTCCTAGGGACCCCTCTCTGCTGGGACAGGAGGTATGGGCTGATGTTCACTAGCCAGAGCAAGAGCTGGGTGGGTTTATCATGCTGACTGCACTTTTCCAGCTTCTGCCAATTTTTAAGAAGGAATTAATTTGGAATAAGTGTGAATAAGCAGTCAAATACTTACAGAGCTGTTTCTCTTGGTTTCTTGAAGCACTGAAAAGAAAAGAAAGAAGCAGTCCTGTTATCTTTCATGTTTCCTGGCCATGGGGATACTGTTACAAATACTGCAAGTACACAATGCCTTCCACATGAAATATCTAATACTTGATTTATCTACTGGTAGTTCTAAAGCAGAAGGTAGTTTGTAGCAGTTTTCTAACAGTGAAAAGCAACATTATGAAATAGAATAGAAAAGGTAGAAAAAAACAGGGCACTGCAGCAAACAATACTATTTTTTTCCTATGAAACTAGAGCTTTCCATACCTTAAAAAATTTATCTTTTCGAGCCACAATTCCAAAAAGTATTGTGATTGTAACCACCACGACAGCAGCAATAACAGCCTCCTTGGGAAAAATAGGTTTTTTATCTGTCAGGAAAGAAGAGGTTGGATAGGTGAGAGATTAGTGCAGTCACATAACCCAGAACATCTCACAGGACGGTGGAAAGACATATTTCTTTTCCCACAGCTGTCACTGCTGAGTTAACTGTTGCTCTCTCTGCTGTCTGCAGACTGACTCTGTGTGTTAGTCCCCTGGAAAGAAGGGAGCTGAGCCTGTATTTTAGTGAACTGAAGAAGATCCCCCAGGCACTATTATGCTCAGAAATAAAGCTGTCCAGAGATACCACTGACACAGGTAACATTGCTTCCCTCCCTGTGCCAGGAGGGCAGAAATGAAAGGGTCTGGACAGAGGTGGGAAATAGATGCCTGGTGGGTCACCTCATTTAGAGTCACCTGTCTGAGCCCTGAGCACTCAGCCCCTGTAGTCACTTCTGGAGCACAACTTCTCTTGCCTTAAGCAGCTCTTTGGGCATGACAGAATGCTGTGGTCAGAGTAAGACGCTTCAAGTAAGACCTGAGGTGCTTTACACCACACTTGAGTGTGCCCTGTCAGCGTGGGAGGAGCGACAGTGGGATGAGCCTGCCCTGGGTCACACTTGCCAAATGCTTTTGAATAACAGGTAGAGCAGGGAAGGCCCTTCCTGGTGCTGTGGTCCCAGGCACAGGTGCAAGGAGAACTCCTTGCTGTTGCTGTGCCCTCAGAAGTCCATGCAGGGAATTTACCACACTCCACTTCTTAATATAAATGGATTGTTGTCATTATAGAAGAGAACAAAGAGTTATTTTTAAAGCTTATTGTTTGGCAGCAGCCTTGTTACCTTCAACTATGAGGTGAAAATCCCTTGTCCCATTTCCCAAGAGTGATTCCACCATGCAGGTGTAGGTCCCGTTGTCAGACTTTTGCACTTTAATGATGGAGAGCCGAAAGACCTCACTGGTCTGGTACAGCTCGTGACGATTTTGCTGCAGGGTCAAGCTGTGGTTGTCCTTGTACCAGGTGGCTTGGGCTTGAGGGTTGGATTTGGAGTTGCAGGTCAGAGTAACATCTTTGTCTTCTTCCACATGGAGGGTCTCCTCTCCACTCAGCCGGGGAGGAACTGTTCACAGGAATGCAGTTCAACGGGTCATTAATAATGCTGCTCATAGAATCACAGAACCATTTAGGTTGGAAAAGCCTTCTCAAACTGAGTCCAGCCATTAACCCAGCACTGCCAGGGCCATCACTAAAACCATGTCCCCATGTGCCGCATCTACACATCTTTTAAATCCCTGCAGGGATGGTGGCTCCACCACTGCCCTGGGCAGCCTGTGCCAGGACTTGGTGACCCTTTTGGTGAAGGAATTTTCCCTAATACCTAATCTAAGCCCCCTCTGGCACAACCTGAGGCTGTTTCTTCTTGTCAGTTGATACTTGGGAGAAGAAACTAACCCCATGTTGCTCCAAGCTCCTTTCAGGAACTTGTAGAATGCCCACCATTTAACACAAAATCAGTTCCCTTCACAAATCCCCTGTGCTCCTTGTTCAGTGGTCTAACATATCACAGTAGTGCAGCCTTTGTGAGGGAATGAGGAGGGCAGTCAGTGGCAGAGACTGTCACTCCACTATTCCCTCTGCCCTGACTTGTATCCTTGGGAAATAATCTAGGTGGAGGCAGGGACATATCCAGAATATCTTTCTTAAGAACCCACCCACTCCTATAAAAGAGGCCTTAGATCAGGCCATAAGCACCACTGTGGGAAGGGAGTGCCTTATCACGTGAGTTATCTCCTCCTAAACGCATTTTTTCTCGGTGAAGACAGCGTACAAGGGTGCAAAACACCACCCAGACAGAGCTGCTCAGCCCATTACTCCATCCCACCCCAGCCATTCCACACAGAAATCCACCACGGCGACTCACACTGGACATCCAGGATCACAGACACCTGCACAGACTTGTCCCGTGCCAGCTTGCACGTGAAGGTGACTCCGTTGTCAGACTCGTTGACCGGGGATATGCAGATGTTACTGATGTTCACTTTATTCCCGTCGTTCAGACCCACCTGCCCATCTCCCCGGTACCAGAGCAGCTCCTCAGCCTGGCTGCTGTTGTGTACGAGGCACGAGAGGGAGATGGGAGGGCCAAGCTCTGTAGACAGGGTGAAGTCAGCAGCGTGGTTGTTTACAGACAGTTCCAAACCTGCAGAAGAAGGAGGACAAGGACATTTAAGGATCCTAAGCCATACTCTTCCCACAAAAGCTGCCCTGCTCACTTCTCCAGGCCTCGACCTTGGAGGGATGAGACTTCCAGGTTTCAATCTAACAGCTGTTTTCAGGTGGAACATTAGTTTTTGAGACAAGAAGCTGTCTTCATCTCAAAGCTCCCTTTACAGTTGTTTAAAATAAAAATCAGGTTTTTGCAGCTGACTTCCAGAACACCAAGGCCTGACCTGTGACAACAAAATATCTGAAACCAGGAGTGACCATGTGACAAGGAGCAAAAGGTCATTCCCATCCCATCACCCTCCCGCTGCCCATCACTGCTGCAGCACCACTGTGCTCACTGTTTGATACTCTGTTTTTCAGTTGGAGCTGGATCCTCTTGGGACTATAAATTGGTTAATCAGCCCTTCAGCTGTATCCTGGCTGTTGCAGAGCTGCAGTTTGCCAAAGGTACAAACCTCAGGACACACTGAATGAACAACCAGTATGGGAAATAAATTATTGTAATGGGACAAAACTCGCTACTGCAGCCTGGGCCATAGAATAATAAATTAAAAATATAGCTCAGAATATAAAGGTACTAAAGCCCTGTGAATATAAAGAAGTCTGAAGGTCCCTGTCTGAAAGTGTTCCCAGGTGGCCAAAGCTATCACACTTCTCACTGCTTAGAGCAGGTTTGGAAACTGTGGCCTCATCGTCCCTGCTGCAATAATGCTGGAAAACACTGAACTTTCCCCATTCCGTTCTCTGCTACTCTCAAAATCAGAGCCCAGTTTTCAGACAGTCCTCTGGGGATGACCTCCAGAACACTCAAAAGCTGGGATGCTGCTGTGGCACATCACCCAGCCCTGGGCAGTTTCAATAGTTGGTGTGATGGGGCTCGGACAAAACCAGGATGGATTTTTCCATTGCTTACCTGTGACCACACATGCCAAGAAGGAAATGAGAAGGACGGGCGCTCCGTAGGGGACGGCGAGGCTGCGTCTCTGCGCCATCTCGGAGGGGCCCAGCTGCCTCTGCTGGAGAGAGGGTCACAGCACTGCTGCCTCCGCTCAGGGCTCGCAGGGGTTAATCCCTGCTGCCATCAGACACCCTGGGGAGAGCCCTCACAGCGGGGACAGGGTCACCACTGAATAAACTGAGTTGATTGTTGCAGGGCATTTTCCAGTTCAGAGCAGATTCAAGGGGGTTTTATGTCTCTAATCTCCATGACATGAGTTTGTTGTCTCCAGTCACCTCTCACTCAGGGGGACCCGTGTCTGGATTGAGTAGCACTGGACTTACCTTGGGAAGAGTCTCTGGAGAGGCTGCTTCTGCTGGGAAATGCACAGTTCTTTCCCCTCCTTATTTATAGGATCTGAATTTTAGTATTTTATGGCAGTTTGTAAGAAGCGACTCCATAAAATGGGTTCAAGGCCTTGTTCAGTTCCTGGATTTCTGAGCTCCCTGAACACTGAAGAAAAGTGTTTGCTGGGCTCTCTCTGCTGGCTGTTTTATGAGACCTGCTGAGGCAATGAGTAACTAATGAGAGAGTTCCTGCATCAGCCATAAAGACTTTCAGCCAAAAATAATACCTTTTTTTTCCAGCTTTCTGGGTGTTCACAGCATTGTTTCAAACCACAGGGATTTTATCCTAGATTATCCTAGCGCAGGAATAGACTCTGATTTTGTCCCTTTCCACCCAAAGCTCCATTGCCATGTCCTCCTTTGAGTGGAAAATGAGAAAATTCACTGATTCAGACTTTGAACTGCATGCTGGCAGAGGAGAGAGCAGACAGTCCTGCTCACCAGTGTGTACCCTCAGGCTGCTCCTGTGCTTAGCTCAGCTCTGGGCACCCCCCAGCACAGAGCCAGGGGGTCTGTCCCAGCTGTCCCATCTGCTGGGACAGCTGTGCCTGGGCTATGAGTGCCCAGAGCACAGCTGAAGCTCTTGGCTACGTGGAAATCTGCTTGAGAGTGCTGCTTGTACCTCAGCAGGGTGACGGTGACGTGGACGCAAAGCACGGGGTCCTCGCAGCCTTCAAACGTGTTGTCACTGCTGCCAGTGTCCCTGCAGGCACATCACTCATCAGGAATGGGCTCAGCAGAGCTATAAAATGAATTTCATGAGCAGGAGGAGTCTGGGATGTGTCCTTGGTGTTTTCTTTGCCTGTGGACGCCGTGTCCCAACTCAGTGACACAGAGGTGGGCAGGGAAGGGCTCCAGCTCTGGGGCTGCTGCCTGCACACACAGCACAGGAGCACACAGCACTGGTTATTTGTGGGGCTGTTGCAAACAAGGGTCACCTTTGACTGTTAATGTAACTCTTTCTGTGTTTATAGGTTTACCCTTAAAACCAACAGGGAATCATTCTCAGTTAAAAAAGTATATGTGTGCACAGGTCCCTTAAAGAGAGCGTTCTCAGTCTCCCTTCTAGAAAACTGTCCTGTCCTTGTAGTTGGCTTGTGGTTCAGTACAAACTTCAATCCAAATGCTCTTCCTAGGAGTAAAGTGATCTTTGTGGTTTGGACTTAAGCTGAGTTGAAATAGAGAGGGTTTCAAAGGAATGGGCTGGGAAACAGCTCACGTGCTCCCACCACAATGTGAGCCAAAGGCAGGAGAGTGCAGGGAAGTCAGCGCTCCCTCTGGTCACTGCACTGCACTGATGGACACTCTGGAGAAGAAGGAGGTGTTGGGAGTAAGTGAAGATGCATAGAAGGAAAGAATGGAGTTTGGGAGTATTTCTTTTAATGTAGAAATGAGAGTAAGGGAAAAGATTGTCAGACAACAGCTGTTCTGTGGGGGGTTTGTTGTGATGTGAGGCCCAGCACCAACTGAGACCTGGGTCAAATTCTGTCTCAGCAGGTCCCTGACAGGCAGCGAGGTGAGCTGAGGTTCATCTGGAGCAATGGCAGTGTTCTCTTTTGCAATGGGCTGTGGGATCTGCTGAAGGAACAGGGACTAGAAAATCAAGGTGTTACCTGGCCAAAGGCACTGAAAGGCAGCTGTTTAGACCTGGTAAGAATTATTTTCGCAATGGCTTTTTACACTTTTCTTTTTATACAGGGTGTAATTAATCTTGTGGGTGTCTAATTACTGAGGTCTAGAGTTTTGAGGGTTGCGTTCTCCACCTTTCCATTACGTTTTGGAGGGACGTAAACCTCGTGTTCCAGAATGTAAAGCAGCCACTAATGACTCAGACTGGGAGGAACCTCTTCAGGGAGGCAAGTACTCCATAACTCTCCACAGCAAAGGATCCAACCCTCACATTTGAGGTACTTGGATCTGCAGTGCCAAGGCTGGATTAGACAGACCATGGGCTAGGGTCAGTAATCCACCACACCGGTTCCTGCTTGTCATCCTTATGGCAACGCCGGACCAACAAACCCAGAATAAGACTGTTGTTAAATATGACTCTGAACAGCCTCAAAGGAATTAATTAATAAGCACCAGTCTATTCTTGGGTGTAATCCAAGCCTTAGAAACTTGAGAAGAGAAGATTTAGAACATGATAGAGATTGAGCAGAAGTTTTTTTTCCATTGGGTCTCTTAACCTCTAATTCCAAACTTCCCAGCAGTTTGGGTTCTGCGTGGATCTCCTCAGTGCCTGCGGGAGCAGAGAGAACAATTCCTAATCCTCCACACTCTCACTGGCAGATGAGATCTTGATTTATACTCAGCAGAGTTGTGAGGGCTGATGGTTGCTCCTGGAGTCAGAGGCATGGCAGGATCTGCACAGACGTGTGGAAACCCAGGATTGTATCTATGGTTTTGTCAAGCAAACAAAGGCTGTAACGTGGCTGTAATCCTGCTCCAGAAAACATGTTTCTGCAATAGTGCCTGAGGCTCTGCTCTAAGGCTGCTCCCGTCTTCCTACTCCTTGTGGTTCCCCACTTCTAATCCCTTCTTAATATGTGGTGCTACATATTTTGCAACATTTCCATTGTTGGAGGATGACTGTAACACCCAATTCCAGTGCCTCTCCTTGCCAGATAACTGGGCTGGAAAGCGAGGCTGTCAGGGAATGCTGCTTGAACTTACTCAGCACTCCTGTTCCCTCCCACAAAACCTATTTTTCCCAAGTATAAAGATTATAGAGATGTGATGTGCCCTGATTTCTCCCAGCCTAGACCCAACATATTTCTCACTGGTGAGATAGACAGATCTCAGGGGGTTTTTTTCATAAATTTGTTAGTAAATCTATTTTCTAATGATCCTTATATAAAGGTCACATGCTGTGCCATTGAATGTAGAGGGATAACGAGTGAACTTTATCCTTGGGAAAGAACAGGAATAGTTAAAGAAGCACAAAACCAGTGAATATTTTGAAATTTTAAAATAAATTCAAATGAAAAATAGCCATTAATGAAGAAACAGATCCTGGGACCAATAAAGCGGAAGAGAAGCCTCCAGGAAGGTGAGGCTCCAGCACAAGTGTTGGACGTGGATGCCACCTGCTGGGTACCCACCCGCAGAAGCTTTTGGGGAGCAAAATCACCTGGGAGCACTGGAAACTGGCTAAGATCCCTGTGATCACCTTGGCAGGAGCTCAGAGGCAGTAAATCCTGTAGAAGGCTGAAGCCACACTCATGACTGGGGAGGATGCTAAACTTGGTGCCTGTTTCATGCTGGTGACCAGTAAAGGACATTCCCTAGCAGAATTCCCAGAGCTGCTTCTCTTTCAAGACTGTATTCTGCTGTGGCTGCTCTACAGTCTGGACCTCAGATATTTTTGTCTACCTAGGAACTTTCATCACCAGTGGGATTTCTTGGATGTGCTCTGCTGGAAAACCAAGTCCTGATTTGATCTTGTGAAGTGCTGCCAAACAGTATTAGCAGTTTTAACTTCCCTGCTGTGGGGTCATCCCTCGCTGCCTCTGCGAGGAATCTGCAAAGACTGAGCTGCTCCATCTTTCCAGTTCACGGGGGACCATTTCCTGCCGATCTTCAGGAGAAAATCACATTCCTGCTCTATGGTTGGAAGCACTGTGGGGTGTGGTGAGACAAAAGCCACATCTCCTGAGTAACCACCTTTTTGAGTGCCACAGTACTGGCACAATGCAGAGATGAGGAGGAGGAGGGGGGAGAAGAAGAGGAAAGGGAGGAGGAAGAGAAGGAGGAGGCAGATCGGTCCCCAACCTGCGTATTTGCTCACCCAGGGATGTGGAATTCAGAGCTCTCCTTGGCCGGCCCAAGGAAATGTGAAGGGTTTGTTGTTACTGGCTGCTGAGCAAATGAGCTGGTGACTCATCAGCCTTTGCCACATGCTGCTTTTACAATTGGCCTGTTAGAGTTCCAGACAACTGGGCTTTTATCAGCTAAAAAGGGAAATGAGCTCAGTTACTCTGGGTAAATCCAGAGCAATTCATTTGTAGACTGAGGACTTAAAGCTCTATAGTGGTGATCACTTCCAAGACAGCCAAATGCACTCATGACATTCCTTCTCCCTTTTGGTTTAAGAAAATCCTGATGACCAAGGTCTTTTGGCTTTACCAGTTTCATTTGATCTGGGACATCTTTTTGATGTTTCCGTTTCCTGCTTGTTCCTCTCCTAAAGATTGTGCGGCACAGATGAGCCCCAGGAAAGAGAAGCCAATTTACTCTCCCTTTCCTTGGGGCCCTTCTGATGCTGTACCATGCTTGGCTCACACACGAGTTTGCATCATCTGATCTCTTGCGCAAAGGATCCCGGAATGCCATGAGATGAAGGAGTCATACTTTCAGATGGTTCCCCTGAAAATCAGTTTTATGTGCTAGACTTGGGGCTTGTGTCTCCAACAGGAAATGCCAGAGCTGGGAAGCAGATGTGTACATGAGATACTACTGAAAAGTTAAACAGGAATTGACAGGAATCTGCTGTTGGAGAAGGAGACTTCCATTGTTTTATGGATTGCAAGGTGATTTTTGCAGAGTAAGGTGTCCTGCCTTTAGTCCTTATCATCTTACCTGCCTCACAAAGAGGATTAGATGGAGGAAACCCCAAAGTACTTTTTATATCTTTTCTTAGGCTCATGGCTCTGCAGTCACAGCCCCATGCAGTGCAAACATTAATCGCTGTCAGAATGACTTTAATCCCCAGGGGTCCGATGTGAGCAGGCAGCTCGCTCAGGGCTGGCCTCATGCGCTTCCCGCCAGGAAGACGGAGGCACCACCAGGAGCAACACCTCGTGTCCCGTGACCCACAGCTTGTCACCGTGCCCAGGCAAAGGCCACCCTGTCCTTCCTCCCCAGGTCCTGCTTTGTGTTCCGGCTTTATCCGTTGGAGAGAAGGGGCCTGTCGTGACCCCTCCGAGGTACCGGGGCAGCGCCCGGTGCTGCTGTTTGTCCCCGTGTGCGCAATAACTCCGTGTTGGGTCATTCACCTCTCCCGCAGCGGTCAGCGCCGTGGAACAGCTCATGCGGGGGCTTTCGTCAGGGCAAATAGCGAGCGCGGAGAGCCAAAGGCCGCGTTGTCCCGAAGGAGGAGGGAACCCCCCTGCCTTCGGAGCCCCCTCCGCGGGGAGCGCGAGTGGCTCCGCTCCGCTCCCGCTGAGCCCCGCGGCGGGGCCGAGCCCGGGGCAGCGCCGGGGCCCGCAGGGGGCGCCGCGCCGCACGGTAACACCCACACCCGGTGACGTAACACCACCGCCGCCTCTCATTGGTCCCTCACCGCCCCGCCCGGGCGGCTCCTCCCCTGAGGCCGCCGATGATTGGCGGGTGTGGGGCAGGTCCCGCCCCCCGGGACAGCGCCACCGCCCCCTCCGCCGGGACCCGGAGCGGCGCGGCGGGACCGGGGCGTGCGCGGGGCTATGGNAGGCGCTGCGGGCGCTGGCGGCCGCGGCCCCCCCGGGCCTGGTGCGGCTCTTCAGCATCGGGCAGTCAGTGGAGAATCGGCCGCTGTGGGTGCTGCGCCTCACGGCCGGGCTGGGCCCCGAGCGCCCCGATGAGCCGCCCGGCGGCGCGGCCCTGCCCGGGCGGCCGCAGGTGAAGCTGGTGGGGAACATGCACGGGGACGAGCCGCTGGCGCGGCCGCTGCTGCTGCGCCTGGCCTGGGAGCTGGTGTGGGGCTGGGCCGGCGGCGACGAGCGCATCGTCCGCCTGCTCAACACCACCGACCTGTACCTGCTGCCCAGCCTCAACCCCGACGGCTTCGAGCGCGCCCAAGAAGGCGACTGCGGCGGCGGCGGCGCCGAGGGCGGGCGGGAGAACAGCCACGGCCGCGACCTCAACCGCAGCTTCCCCGACCAGTTCGGGGACGCCGAGCCCAATCTGGAGCCCGTGCCCGAGGTGCAGGCGCTCATCGACTGGATGCGCCGCAACAGGTGAGTGCTGCTCGCTTCCCCCTGCCTGGCGCGCCGCTCCGGGGAATGGGAGACCCCCGGATTCGCTCCCCGGGCGTGTCAGCCAGCTTCCAGCCCTTTCTGGTGTTTCCCAGCAGGGCCTGGGTGGAAGGAGAAGTAATTTCTCCACCTGTTTATCCCCATCCTGCCTCCCTGCGTGGGCTCTTCATCGCAGCCGGGACCATTCTGCGCTGGGGAGAGCGTTTGGTGGCCTCAGTTTTTGTGCGCCTGCCAAGGAGCTGCACCAGCCCCGCAGGACACAGCTTGTGCCCTGCACACACCCACATCTTGTGGCCTCCATGGTTATCTGCATGTCTCCCATCTTCCCAAGTCTGTGGCTGGAAACTTCTTGCCTGCTTCACTGTGAGCTTGTCGGTGGGCCTTGCTCTTAGGGCCAATAATGCTTTCTCCACAAGCTGTGGGATGCTGGAAATATTTGGGGTTGTGTGCAGCTGGTCTATGTACGACCATGTTAACAAAGTTGGGTTGGACAGGGCTTCCCCTCATCTTTGTGTTCCATGGAAAATCCCTGGATTTAGAAATAATGCTGTATGCACCAGCGTTTCCAGAGACAGGCCCTGTTTCTACAACCCCCTTTCCTGTCTGTCCAGTTGAAGCACATGGGACTGAGCCTCGAGCATCCCTGCTGACCCATTTGGCTCTCCCCATCCTAAGGGGTAGCGCAGGGGGAAGCTGCTGTGCCTGGAGTGGGGGCAGCCCAGGAGGGGAGATGGTGCCTTCAAAGCCCAGCTCTGGTGTGGGGGTCTGGGGCAGCCTCAGAAAGTGCAGTGGCCAGGCTGGGCACTGATTCTTCATTTGCCATATGTTCTTCAGAGAACTGTGTCAGGTCCAGACCACAAAGGTCGGTGCAACCAACTGTGGGAAGTTGTGTAGAGAAAGCAGCAATGCACTGCAGTAAACTGTGTCCCTCTTCCCAAAACAGGGATAGGAAGGGATGGAGATGGGGGTTACTGATGGCTGCAGTGCACTCTAGGGCTGTTGGTTGACTCCAGCCAACACACACAATGTTCAGCATCATATAATGTTTGCTCATGTTTAGGAAACAAAATTTGCGTGAACAAATGATCTTTATTAAAACTTAGTGGATGGCAGTGCCCATGGGGATGGTGCTCCAGAGGAATTTCAGGAACTTCACCAGTAACTGCTTGTCCTAACAATCCTTTAGGACAGCTCTGGTGCAGCACTTTGCACTGAAATCCCTCCAGAGTTGGTTCAGTTCAAAATTAGTTACTAGGGAATCTCATGTGCATTCTTTATATAATTTTGAAAATGCCTTGAGCTTTTTATTTTATTCTTTTCTCTTAGCATGTGAGGTGGGATTTGCTGTCAGCCAGGGTGAAACAGGAAGAACGTGATGCTTTGTGCGTCCCTCTGCCTGGCAGCACCAGTTAATACTGGTGTAATTGTTAGACTAACACAACTGCTGATAGAAAAATGAATGTGTAAACAGGACTGTTTGATTAAAAAGGGAGATAGTGGGTGTAATGCAATTTATGTGCACTATTTTAAGCAAGGTAAAGGTATCGGTCACATTACCTCTGCTTGGAAACCAAATCCCATTTGAGCAAATGCACAGGAGAGCTCTTTTTCCCCTAGGTGCTGTGTTTGGTGGGAAGAGGAAGAACAGAGACAATTACCTTTGGGATTTGTTGAAGTGCTTGTGCTGCCTGTGATCAAACTGAAAGGGGATATGGGGCATGCCTGGCTGTATTTTCTGGCTTGGGATTTTAACAGCTCTGTCTCACATCCAGATTTTATTTGTGAGTTAATTCTGTTGCACATACCAGGTGTACCCAACTTGTTGAAGAGCTGTGCACTGCTTGTATGTCACTGAGTTTGGGGGCTCAGTCTTAGGCTGCAGCAAAAAACTTGCTCCTTCTCCAGAAATGCCAGATGTCAGTTTGGGGAGCCACTCAGCCAGTCCTGAGAGTTGGGTTATTGCAAAAATCTGCAGATTTCCCTGCTGTGCTCCCACTTGGGTACTGTTCAGCCCCTGTGACAATGCTGCTCGCTCTCTTGGGGGCTGGAACACGTCTCCCAGGACAGGGTGTCGTGTCCTGCAGTAGCTGACTCGGTGTCAGACCGGTGTGTGTCTGTTAACATAACCTTGGTGTAGCTGCAGCTCCGGGTGTGCTCCCTGCACAGGGCTGATGGAGCAGGGTCCAACTGATTCCACTTCTAGTCTGTACATTTTGCCTCATTAATCCCAAACAGAGTTTGGAGGCTCCTGAGAGCGTGGTTTGGGTGGGAAAGCAGCAGAATAACTGGTTGGGTTGCTGGAGCCAACTTCCTGTTGAAATGCTTCCAGTATGACTTTTTCTCCCTTTTCTTCCCAACCCCAGGTTTCTGCTCTCTGGCAATCTCCATGGTGGCTCCGTGGTGGCAAGCTACCCCTACGATGACTCTCCCACGCACAGGCTCACAGGAGTCTACAGTAAATCAGCTGACGATGAAGTCTTCAAATATTTGGCAAAAGCTTACGCGTCACATCACCCCATCATGAGAACTGGCAAACCCAACTGCCCTGGAGAGGAGGGAGAGACCTTCCCAGATGGCATCACAAATGGTGCCCAGTGGTACGACGTAGAAGGTAAGCTGTGCTCACCTAAGAACTCACATCCAGACCAGTGGTGATTGTCACAGAGGAAAGGACTGGGGGTTAAGTGATATTTTTAGCTTTGAATGTGTTCTGGCAGCTTGAAATGAAGAGAGGTGGCATAATGGGAACAGCAGCTGATGAGTAACAGCTTGGGAGATGTTTGTAGGGAAGAGATCACAGAAAACTGGAGGATTCTTCCTGACCCCCTTGGGTGGTGGAGAGTTGTCCTGCACGTGGGAGGCTTCATTTGCCAAATGAACTCTTGTAGGTCTTTTGATGCTTGCTAAATTTTGATACAGGAAAGAGAAAATGATTGTTAAAGGTATTAAACCAATGCCAGTGTTCTGTGAGGTCTTTTAACCTCTGAACTTGTAATTTTGTGATTGTAGAATAGCCTGCTGTAAAACTATGTGAAATTTAGATACGTGGTGTGAGCTAACCAAGGAGTTCTTGCTGGAAGTGGGGTTGGCAGCTTTTCCTTGGACTGCTCTACTCATAGACCTGTGTGGAGGGTGACAGCCTGCATGACCTGCTCTCATCCACCAGTGTGGGAGATTTAGAAGGCATCTGAATTTTGGCCTGCTGGAGCCTCTAGGAGAGCTCCTAATCCCTCCATTAGGCAGCTGCACATGGAAGTGAGCTGAAAAGGAGCAAATTACCTCCTGGTGCCACCACTCTGCCTGTGCAGGTGGAGGTTACTATCCTGGCTCAGCCACGCAGTGGGTTGCTCTGTGTGTGTTGGTTTGGTTGAAAATTTAAATAATAATTTACCTGAGGAGAAGCTCTCCTGGAAAAGAGAGCTCCCAAATTACCCCATTGCTGTGCCCCCTTGCTGGATGCTGTACAGCCACGGCCTCACCAATCAGGGCAGGAACTTCTGCGGTGAGAACACAAGAAAAAAGTTGCAGAAATGATCTCAAGAAGTTGCGTTGCTTTGCTGCTCTGCTTTCCTTTGTGCTGTGGCTGAATGATGATGTCAGAAGTGCTGAGCAAGCAGTGACAGCCAGTGTTGTTTATCCTTCAGAGCTTACAGCTTAACTATTTCTGGTAAGACAGTGTCTTTCTGGAACATGGGCTTTGCAGCAGAGTCCTGTGTTAATCCTGCATCCAGCTTGCTTGGGAAGGCTGGAGAGGGATCCATTATAGGGCCTGAACACATAATCTCTGAGCTGGGAGAGGAAGGCTTGATTTTTAGCAGTGGCTGAATCATTCCCCAGGATTTCACTGGGCAAATAAGATGTTGTGTTCAAATAAGATGCAGTTTGATCTCTTTCTCTACCAGCTGTCTCCTTCCCTCTGCCCTGCTGAGCATACCAGCTTTGGTGTTTGCTGGCTCAAGGTTCATTCTGCTGCTGTGAGAAGTCCAGGAGGAGGAAAGTTTGTGTAATCTGGTGACTTGGCTTATGAGGGAACAGGATATCCTGGATGATCTGTGCTGCTGTGTTGTGGTGGCTGTTGTTATAGGCAAACACCTCAGTTGGGAGGTTTCTTAACTGCAGCTCTGAGGTCTTCTGTCCTTGTAATGAAGTGGGTTGGGCGTGCTCTGAGGGGAAAGTTATTCCAGAGCTTTGGGTCTGTGTTCCCCTGACCCCAGAGAGCAGCAGTTTTCACTGCAGGGATGACTTTTTCATCCTCCTGGTTGGTGGCTGTGGCACTGGTGTGTGAACCTTTGAGGCTGGCTTTGCTCTGCCTGCAGGACAAAGAAATGGCAACATTTTCCTTTCACAAGAAATAAGAGGTGCAAACTGCAGACCAGATTTCTCATTGCTGCCATCACTGTGGTTTATATCTATCCAATAGCCTCCAGCACCCAGTCTCTGCAGAAACAAACCCTTTCTCTGTGACAAGCCACAGTCTTGGGCTCAGCACTGGTGGGGCAGAGATTGCAGGGAGGATGCACTGACGTGGACTTGTAGAGTGGAACATTGCTGAGGATGACAGCAGCCCTTGGAGCAGTTCCCCCAGAGCCAAGGAATTCGTGCAAAATGTAACCCGGGAAGAGCACGGGTGAACTGACCAATACCACGCATGTAATTTGATGTTGTGTCAGTTCACCCCTTCGGGGTTGTAGGTTTTAATGTTTATTTTTAGTAGTGGATGAAGAGCAGGCAGAGGGGAGTCAGTTGTAAGTGATGTGACAGAAGCAGCAAAACCACCAGAGAGGCTGTTTTGAGTCATCTGAGTTACTCAGCTCTGTGCCAAGGACTGCAGAGGCTCGTGCTTGGATCAGGAGGCTTTTCCCAGTGATTGCAGAATTGAAGTGTGTGGTGAAATGAGGCTGGGGAAATCCCAGTCCCTGAGCTGAGCTCTAGAGGTGGATAACCAGAGCCCACGGTTCTGTGAGCAGTGAGGGGCACGTGCTCGAGGCCTCCAGGTCAGGTTGTGCCAGGAGAGACTCCCGCAGGCTCCAAGTGAACTAAAGCCAGGAAAAACAAAGAAATGAGAACGTAGTGTTTCAACAGGTGGAAATTTTCCTGCCACATTTTATCATGTGAAATCAAACATGCTGGAGAGCAAACTGCCACGGGATTCATTGTCACGGAGTTACCAGTTCAATTTTATGCTCGTGCCAGACTCCATTAACTTCCATTTGAGTTTGCAAACAGCCTCATAACATGTGTCAGATCGAGGTGGCAAGTACAAACCATGAGAGTAATTGCTAAGGTCAAGTGTGCACAGAGAAAGATGGATCTCTGCCAGACAGCTGAATTTGGCTCCTGCATTCCAGCTGCTGTAGATAAGCATGTTGGTGACTGGGATGCTTTTTGGGGGCTGTCTCTGGTGTGCGTGCTCTTTCTCTTCCTTTTTAACCTTTGGGGGTTTTAATTACCAAGTGGCTGGTTCAGATCAAGGGAAAACATGCAAAGTTGGGCTGGGGTACTGAGAGCAGTTGAGAAACCGCTCTCATCTGTGGGCAGGATGTGCTTTGCCTTTGCATTGTTAAGAGATCCAGATCAGAAACTAAATTCGGCATGAGCGTATTTTGTGGGCAGCTTTGGAAGGTTTGTTTTTATGTGCAGTCCCTTCCTAAAAGTTATTTTCTTGCTAGTTTGACTCTTTGATGTCCAGGTGTTTGAGATGTTTCTGGTGTCTACTGGGAGGCACTTGTCAGGTTGAAAGTGGATTTAGGTTACCTGTGTGCTTGCTGGGTTGTTTTGGCTGTGGTTACCAGCCACACTGAGCTTCCAACCAGCTTTTAGTGGCATCCAGCTCAGAGCAGTTAAAATGAGTGCTGAGAACAGTGTGGCATCACTGTGTTTCCTGGGCATGGCAGAAGGCACTTGCACAGAGTGAGGTCTCACAGGAGCTCTCAGCCGTGTTTTTCTGGGGATGTGCACAATTTGCTGCACTTATGTGCTTGTATTTTCATAAAAGTTTTACTGCTGTTCTTTTTCTTCTTGAGGGAAGTATTGGCTTGGTGGTTTGAGCGTCTAAGGCCTCTTTTCACATCTATCATGAACTGCTGGGCAGTGCTGTGCTGGTGCAGCCCTTGGGAGGACTCTGCCCTTCTCTTTGAGAAAAAGCTGCTGGGCTGGGCTGCTGTGGGTCATGCAGCTGCTGCAGTTGGAGGCCCAAACTTCACCTCCTCTGAGTTTTAATGATTGCAAACTAATGGACCAGAACATTCCTCTGCCTGCTTGGTGCTGCTGCTGGTGCTCACTCAGTCCCGTGCTATGAGACAATCAGTTCTGAGCACAGAGTCAGCAACTTGTGCCACGTATTGAATCATGTCTCCAGCTTTCTTGGTGCCATCTGTTCCCTCTGCAGAGCAGACACGACTGTTTTTCTGCTTTAACTTAGCTGCAGGTTCCTTATCTGCTGATGTCTGCTCCAGTGAGAGCTGGAATTAGTTTTCTGCGTAGTGCAGTTTGAAAATAGAGTCCTTCTTGGCTGGCCTGGCGGGCTTCTCCTGGCGCGTGGAGTATTTATGGCATCTGGATCCTCAGGCTTGACTCTAGAGAGCTGCATTCTCCTGGTTTGAGCTTGGCAGGGAGCAGAGGCCCCTCTGTCAGTGTGAGCTTTGCAGTGTTTGTGCTGCAGGAGGTTTGGGATCCCTGCCTGAAGCGCAGTCCTGATGCTCAGGGAGTGGGTCAGAGCAGGAGAGAGGTTTGTTCTGAGTGTTTCTGTGACCTACTGCCAGCCAGGGGCTGACTTGCTGTGACACTAAGCTGCTCCCTACAAAAAGGGGAATGGGGCCTCATGGGGAGGCTGAAACTTTTCACAATGTGGGCTAAAAGACACCCTGTGAGTAAAATGCTGAAGTAAATCCAACAGGTTATCCCAGATATTACCCAAACAGAGTAGAAGCACTGTAGTCTGGCAGTTTCCTACCTCAGGTGTGTATTTTCTGCTCTGCTCCATGACTGTAGTGCCCTGCTAGTGGCAGGCTGAGTACAGGTCTCTCTTTACCCCTCTGGGTCTCTGCATAGCCAGGGGAGGCTGTGCAGATGGTGTGTGGGAAAATACATAATTCCACATGCTGTAAAAATAACTGTCCTGCTCTGCGACAGAGCCATGTGAAGGCCAAATATGTGCAGTGGATACAATCCAAATTTTCAAGAATGCAGTGGGCTACTTTCTCCAAGAGACAGTTTTACCAGAATTGATATAGCAAGCTCTAATTTAGTCCGTTGCTGCTCTATTATGGGTGAGCATCTGTCCTAAATTTGCTTGAATGGCAGATGAAGCACTAAATATGTTTCATAATGGCTCTGGTTTACGTATGGATGTTTTCAAATGCATTAACGCCCTGCTAGGAGCAGATGGTTATGGGCTGGCAAATCGTTTCACTCGGCGTGGTGTTTACTGGCGAGAGAGCAGCCTGCTGTGAGTGCCTGTTCTGAGCCTGGTAACAGGAGCTGAATGAAGCTGAGGGTGGATCAGACTCACAGCCCTTGTTTCTCTAACCCCTTGAACTGAGTTTGAGAGTTAGAAAGTCCTCCAACACTTTGTGGCCCCCTGTGCTGGACGGAAAAGTCTCTTTCCTGTTTTGATGTCAGCCCGTGCACGAGCTGCAGTGCTGCTCCTTCTGGCTGCAAGTGACATTGGATTTGTTACAGTGAAAGCTCCGTGTTCCCTTAGCAGCACACTCCCAGGAGAACTGAGAGGAACTGGGACATCTTTGTTGTGATACCATCCCACACATCTTCCCAGGGGCCTGTTCTAAATCCTACTTTATGCTGTCAGTCCGTCCCTGCTTTACCCAGCTGCAGTGGGGCTGCTGAATTCAGGGCAGTGGTCCCTGACCTTTTGGGCCACCACCTCTGTTAGAAGCCTTCTCTGCTTGGTCAGGTGCTGCTGTTTTTCTCCTGCTCCTGACCATGCATTAACACAGCCCCTGCCAATGCCAGGCAGTGCATTTGCATCAGGGTATTGATCCATTCTGGCTGGTTAATTGGCCGGTGCCACGGAGGGTCCCTCACTTCAAGGGGCTTGTGAATGATTGGGAAACTGCTCAAAAGTAGATGAGCTCTATTGGCACAGCACTAATGCAACGCTTCAGTGGTCCAAGCAAAGGATGGGTGCACAAAATCTGCATTTCTTACAGACCTTCCTGCTGGGGCTCTGCAGGCTGGTGCCTTGATATCTGCCACAGGCTTTCTGCTTTCATTGTCCTGGACTTGGCATCTACCTCCTGTGGAGAAAATGCATCGTTTTTCTCTGAGAGAGCGACTTCTGAGAGTCAGTTCAACTCCCTCAACTCATCCAGAGGAAATTCTGGGCCCCTGTGTCCAGGTGACCCTGGTGGGAGTCTTTCTGTTGATGTGGAGGTCTCAGGGCTCCGGTTGCAGGCGCTGCTGTACAGGTTGGGATGGAGCTGTCTAGGAAGTGGTGGCCAAGGCTGTGACACACCACTCTGCCTGTGTTATAACTAAATAAGGTTGTGTAAGCCGGAAAACATTGTCAGCACACAAAAACCATGGTGTGGTGTGTCTTCCTTACTGACACAACTGCCTGACTGGGTGGTGGGAGCAATCCTTTCATGTGGTCATCTGGCTACTGTCATGTGGTGGGGTTTAGCAGGGTGATTCTGAAACCTGTTTCACAGACATGTGGGTGTTTTGGAATGTCCTTTTTACTCTTGAAAGCTCCCAGTAATGTTTAGAGGGCTGAACATTTACTAAAGTCTGGGCTCCAGATCATGAGTGTTGATACCTGCAGTCCTCAAGTCCTGCTGGTGCGATTCAGTCCTGTTTGAGGAACGGCTTTGCTTGCTGAGGGTTGGATGTAAACTTCAGCAAATGGGGTCGGGACACTTGCTGGGACAAGGTGACCTTTTTGATTCATAGCAGTGCCTGTGGTTTCTCTGAAGGGCAAGAACAGTAAGATGAGCTTAATACTGGGAAACAGCTCTGCGCGCTCCAGTTTCCTGGTGCTCACCGAGGTTTGGCTGGTTTAGCACTAAGCTAAAAACTCCAAATGTTGCAACATCCTTAAATTGGTTTGAAACTGCTGCCTTACAGAGGAAGCGTGGGAGGAGGTGGGTGACTTGGCCAAGAACAAGTTTCTCAGACTTTCTCAGGTGGACCTTTCTCAGGTACAGACCTTTGGATAAGGAAAGAGCAGCTGAGGAAGTAGGGAGGGGGAAGCATTGTTCTCATCCTGTCTAGAGTTTTGCTGAGAGGCTTTTGGGAGAACAATTGTGTGGTCCTTGAAACTGATTGCAGTGTGCAGATTTGAGCTGCCAACTCCCAAGTTGATAGTCTGGTGTTCTTTTGTATCAAAGGCCTCAAACTCATTTCGAGTGAGGTAACCTCTCTTGCAGGCAGACCTCACAGATCTGGAGGTAGCTTGGAACGCTCAGGGAAGGACTTGGCAGCTGGAATGTTCAGAGACTGGTGTGCCTGCCCTGGCACACTGGGTTTGTCATGTCTGAAATGTAAAATGAACCTGTATGAATTTCCAAGAGCTGTGCTGATGAGTTCAGCTGATGGAGGACAAAGGGACTGTCACTTTGAGCTGGCTGTGGCTGATCTGAATGGCCCAGTGTTCCAGTTAGAGCATAGGCTGCCACGATAATCTGACCTGACTTTACTCCTTAGGCTGCTCACTCTGGAGCTGGGGCAGCATCCTGGGGAGATGCTGTGTGGTGCTGAAGGACAAGGAGAAACAGAATCCCGTGGTGGGATGTGTGTGCACTGCTCTTGAAACGTGTCTCTGCCTCCTTTTCTCAGGTGGGATGCAGGATTACAACTACGTGTGGGCCAACTGCTTTGAGATCACATTGGAGCTGTCCTGCTGCAAATACCCACCGACTTCTGAGCTTCCAAAGGAGTGGGAGAACAACCGGGAATCTCTCCTGACTTTCATTGAGAAGGTAGCGAGGGCTGGGCTGAGTGTGCGGGTGGCAGCTGTGAAACCTGTGTGTCCATGGTGGGCTGGGAGCACCATGTTCAGGTGCCCTCCTGGCTTTGTTTGATGTGTGAGGTTACACAGATGCTGCAGCTGCTGTTTGGAGGTCGGTGGCTACAAAGCTGCTGTGTTTCTCTGTGGTTCTGCCACAGCTCCCACATGCCCCACGATAGCAGAGCTCTGCTGAGAGGGGCCTTGTGGGGTGCAGTGTTAGAGGGACTGATTGAGACAGATTTCCCTGAGTCATGCCTGAGAACACATTTCTGCCTGAGAACACAGTTCCCCTGATGTTGCCTGTCTTCAGCCAGGCCCTTGCACTGTTTTCCTCAGGTCCACATTGGCGTGAAGGGCTTTGTAAGGGATGCAATCACAGGAGCTGGCCTGGACAATGCGACCATTGCCGTTGCTGGTATCGCTCATAACATCACAGCAGGGAAATTTGGTGATTTCCATCGGCTGCTGGTGCCTGGGACCTACAACGTGACTGCTTTTGTGATGGGGTAATGTCTCTGTGGCAGCCTGTGCCCACACTGCCAGCTGCTCCTGTTCCTTCTCTTGATTCCTGCCCCCCTCCAACACCTTGTGTATTTAAGGGGCTTGGCTGGAAGCTGCAGCAGTAAATGGTTCCAGCTCAGAGCTGCAGCTGTATTTGCTCCTGCAGCAGGGTGCTGTTGAGTGCACAGAATTTCTGTCAACTTCTGTTTGACTGTTTGTATCAAATTGCATTTTTTGTGCAAAAGGGAGGAAGTGGAATAGAGTCACCCCAACAGGAGTTTGTGTTGTCCCAAGCCTGGGTGTGAATGTGTAACTTGCCCCATGGCCAGTTTTGTGATACACCTGAGGCTTCTTCCCTGCTGAGCCATGCAAGGACAACAGTGGAGCTGGGTTTGGATGCAGTGGGATGAGTCCCATCAGCTTGGTCCCTGTGAATCTCAGTCATTAACATCCCAGTGTGTTCGGGCTGGGGGGAGTAGGCTGGAGTGATGGAGGGACTTTTGTCCTCTGTTCTGCAGAGCCTCCTTGCTGAAGCCGGTTGTTTCTTCCACAGTTACACTCCAGTGACCAAGGAGAACATCGAGGTGAAGGAGGGAGATGCAACAGAAGTGAACTTCTCCTTGCAGCCGACTGTGATGCCACCAGCTCCTAATGTCACACAGCTCACGGCAGCGCCTGCCCCTGTCACTGCCATCACCCCCACCTCTGTGCAGGCTGAGGCCCCAAATCCAACCTCTGTCCATGAACCCATCCAGCCCGTGGACTTCCGCCACCACCACTTCTCGGACATGGAGATCTTCCTGCGGCGCTACGCCAACGAATATCCCAACATCACCCGCCTCTACTCCGTGGGCAAGTCCGTGGAGCTGCGGGAGCTCTACGTCATGGAGATCTCTGACAACCCTGGTGTCCACGAAGCAGGTGATGTGGGAAATCCATTTTAGTGAGGCACAAATGCAAGTGACAGACCCTTTACACTGGGAGAGGCAGAACAAAAAAGAGCGTAGATCTGGCACCTCTCTTGAGAGACTGAGCTGCTCCTCGTAGTATCCTTTATAGAAAGTGCAAGTGCAGTGGGTGGCACTGTGTTAAAGAGCATTGTTGGGGACATCTGTGCTGGTCATGGAGCTCTAGGGAAGAAGGACCAAGAGACTTCCTTGAGACATTGTTCTTTTTGGAGCTGTGAGAGCAGAAGTGCGAGTTTTAGGTAAATGCCCTCCAGCAAAGCCTGCAAGAGTAATGCTCAGGGTGATGAGGTGTCTCCAAGCTGTACCATAGTGGTTAAAATTGTCTCTGCTGTGTGACCCTGTGTCTGCAGGCGAGCCAGAGTTCAAGTACATTGGTAACATGCATGGGAATGAAGTTGTGGGGCGAGAGCTTCTTCTGAACCTCATCGAGTACCTCTGCAAGAACTTTGGCACAGATCCTGAAGTGACTGACTTGGTCCAGAGCACACGGATCCACATCATGCCATCTATGAACCCTGATGGCTATGAGAAGTCCCAGGAAGGTATTGCTGTCTGTGCCAAAATCTTTGGGGTTTCTAGCTCTCAGAACAAGCCTTTGTGTTCATGGAATCCCTGGGAAATCTGGAAGCCTTGTGGGAGCAGGAGTGCTCTCCACACAGGGAGGCTGGGACTTGGTGTGTGCTGTGGGATGAGTGGGTGGACCCTGATTGACGGATGCTGGAAGCTGTTGGGGAGAGCTCTTATACTTAAGCAGTGCTGTGAGCTGCCCCTCTTTGGGTCCCCTTATGGTTTGTGGTTAATCCAGGGCTTATTTTAAAAAAAGACATTTCTTTGACACAGCTCTTGCTTGCTGTGCTTTGGTCCATTCTCTTAGTAACTGCAGTGTGGGAGCCAGGCTGTCTGCAGAGCACTTGTCCAAGGATAACACAGACCTTTATCATGAGGTTGAAACTGGCAAAAACATCCTTCAGGGAAGTCTTAGAACTGCGTGGCTCTTGCAGATTGGCAGAACAGAGACTGTCCAGAATCACTTTCTGGAAGCAGAGCTCTGCTTGGGTTTAACAAAACTTGTCTGGCTGGTTTGAGAAGGTGAGCTCTGAGGTTTCTGTGGTCGTGACATCCGGCTGCAGAGATTGTTCATGGTTCGGTGCCTTTCTGCTGGTCTGACTGCCCTGAGAGCCTGAGCAAACACCCACTGAAAGGGCCCCCAGGCACTGCTGCACAGAGCAGGCCACTCGCTGGGGAGGGCCTGGGTGCCCCTTTCTGGCTGCAGGGAGCCCAGTGCTGTGCTGTGCTCTCTGCCCTCTTCACTGGTGCTTGTAAACTCTGTAATAAAGAGGTTGAAACATCTTCACAGGGCGTGAGCTTGAACTTGTGTTTCATTTTCAGGAGACAAAGGAGGTACCGTTGGCAGAAACAACAGCAACAACTACGACCTGAACAGGAACTTTCCAGATCAGTTTGTCCATGTGACAGACCCTCCACAGCCAGAAACTCGTGCTGTCATGGCCTGGCTAAAGTCTTACCCGTTTGTGCTCTCAGCAAACCTGCACGGAGGTACCACATCCAAACCAAACTCCTTCCTCTGTGCTGGGCTTTGTGGGATGGGAGTTTGCAGGGATGTCTCCACAGTGTTGTAGGTATGCACTGGGGAGCTCTCATGCTGCAAGATGCAGCAGAAACTGGAAACAGAGGGTGAAAACCATGTCCTCAAACATGTTTGTAGGGAGTCGAGGTGGCTGCTGGGAAGAACCCAACCATTTCTCTGAAGGGAGCATCTGGGAGATGGGGATGGACT
Source organism: Falcunculus frontatus (assembly GCA_013398115.1). Taxonomy (NCBI): domain Eukaryota; kingdom Metazoa; phylum Chordata; class Aves; order Passeriformes; genus Falcunculus; species Falcunculus frontatus. Next base: position 205,775 of record VZRV01010649.1, on the reverse strand, counting down.
CCCTTGTCAGCAATTGCTCAGCAGATGGTCTGGGAATGGCATACAGAGCAGTGGCTGTTAAAGGCTTCACAGCATTTATAGAGTGAAGGCAATCCTGAGGGTTCCCTGCCATGAATGGCAGGGCGGAGCTAAGACATTTTCAGTGATTTAATTACCCTTTTAGAGTGTTCTAAATTAAGTCTCTGTGTATTACAGCTTACTCCCTAGACAGTTTGTCTGCTGGTTTGTAGCTGTGGTAACTTGCAGGTGGATGCTTTGTTGCCAGCATGTTTGGTTTGTAGTGCAGAACTATCATGTGTGGGTGTGAGGGGGCTGGCAGGTCTCCAGCTGCAGTGGTGTCTGGGGTTTCACGGTGCTGTTAGTACAACTTCCTTGGGGAAACCTTCAGCAATAAACTCCAGAAGGCTGAAAAACTGCATCATTTGGGTCAAAAGCACCATGCATGTTCTAGGAAATTCCTCCCCTTGCTTCCACTTTTCTGTGAAAGTAATTATTATGTGGTTGTGCTCAGCCCTTCTTCATGTAAGAGCCAAAGCTTTGATGTTGTCGTGGCTTTGGTTCTGCTTCCCAACGAGGTGTGGTGTTATCTCTTCCTGTGCTTCTGTCTCTGCTATCCACTAGGCTTAATGCGTTGTTTAATGCCAAGTCTTGAGAAACAGAAGACTTGGCACTTGCTGGGGAAAATTTTCCCCTGTTATGCTGAGGGATGACTGGAAAAGCACACAAGTACGAGCCAAAGCTTGTTTTGCCTGCAGGTTCCCTGGTGGTTAATTACCCCTTCGATGACAATGAACAAGGAGTAGCCATATACAGTAAATCCCCAGATGATGCTGTGTTCCAGAAGCTGGCACTTGCCTACTCCAAGGTAAAGCTTTGACAGGAAAATGGGCACATCCTGCTGGGTTAACTCCTGGGAAACTCCAGCTTCCAGGGAACCTCCTGAGCAGCTGGTAGAGGTGGGTGCAGGCACTGTGGGTGAGCCCCTGGTGTTGCAGGCACAGCAGAAGGGTCCTACTGGAGGCTCCCATTCCATGAGTGATGCCCAGCAGGCTCTGTCTGCAGGCAGTGAGAGAGGAGAGCTCTGTGCAGGCACTTTTAAGGGTGTGGAAAATGCTGTTCATGGGCTGGGAGGAGAGCATGGATATCTCTGGGCTGGGATTGGGTGTGGGTGCAGTCGGCGCTGCAGTGATACAGACACACGTCTGTGTTTGGTAACCCTCAGTGTGTGACTAAGGGTAGAACGAGTGCCCGTGGCTCACCTTCACATGTTGCATCTTGTTTTATAGGAAAATGCAAAGATGTATCAGGGAAGCCCTTGTACGGATATGTACCCCACTGAGTACTTCCCACATGGCATCACTAACGGGGCTCAGTGGTACAATGTTCCAGGTAAAGCACACCTTAAGTCTCCTGCACTGTTTGTCTTCAAGTTAATGCATGTGCAGCCTAAATAATTTAGTCTGATCAGTCAGGACCTCTGCATTGGTCAGCTCAGATTAATGGGACTCGGGTTTCTTTTATAACCTCTTAAATAATGTACCCTGATAAAGTTATTCCTGGGGGAAGGAATTTATAGTGTAGTTTCTCTGGCTATTAGCAAAACGGTTTCATAAAATTTTACAGCACTTTATTAGCATGAAAGGTATTTACAAGAAGGAAAGTTATTTGCCTGCTCTTTTGGCATCTCTTTGAAGCTTGAATCCTGCCCTGTGTGAAAGCCTTTTTTTCCCTTCAAGTTTATACTTCATCTTCCTCTACTATCTGATTTTTTTATTTTTTGTTTGAGCCGTGGTACTTCAGAAGTCAAAACTTGTTTTACATTCTTGTTGTAGGGGGGATGCAAGACTGGAATTACTTACATACAAACTGCTTTGAAGTGACCATTGAGCTGGGCTGTGTGAAATACCCAAGAGCTGAGGAGCTGCCCAAGTACTGGGCACAGAACCGGCAGTCACTGCTGCAGTTCATGAAACAGGTGAGGTGCTTTGACCTCAGGCAAGGTCAGCTCCCTCTGGGGTTTGCTTTACACAAGCCAGAAGGAACAGGGTGATCTGCAAATGCTGCTTCTTGGCCAGACTGTGTATGTGCTCTACAGAAAGCACCCTCATCAGAGCCTGTCTCAACTACTCTCTTCTCAGCATACCAAAAATCTGGATGGAAATAGCATCCAGAGGATGCAGGTGGGGACTTTTTATGTACCACTACCTTGGGTTTCCTGAGGCTGGAATGTCCTTTGTATTCTGTTCCTGTCTGAGTGGGGCTGGTGCTGCACACCTGGGGTGTGCAAACAAAGGTGTGGAGCAGAGAGCGCCGTGCTGACACCCTGAGCCAAACAATTGCTCATTGTACTCATCAGGTGATCTTTGTCCACGCCAGCTGCTGGCCAGTCTAACCTGAACCCTTTTGGAACATCTTGCTCCTCTGGGAATGCTGAAAATGTGAGGGCTGGCACTCAGCAGATCTCCTTTGTGCAGGTTCACCAGGGTGTCTGGGGCTTTGTGCTGGATGCTGTGGACAAGAGGGGCATCCTCAACGCTACCATCAGCGTGGCCGACATCAACCACCCGGTGACCACCTACAAGGATGGAGACTTCTGGCGCCTCCTGGTCCCAGGGATGTACAAAATCACAGCGTCTGCCCGAGGGTAAGCAAGCCCCAGCACGAGGAGCAAACAGCTGTATGACTGACTTCCCACTCAGGAACATTCCATCACCTCTGCCTGCCCACAGCACACGTAGGCAGGGGCGTTTCTCCTGCCTTCTGGCCTGTGCAGAGATAGCAGTGTGTGGTGTCAGACTGCTCACCTGGGACTGGTGTACAATCTCAATCTTCCCTTGTTAGGAGTGGATAAGTTGGTGTCTTTAGGGGAAATTATTTTCCAGGCAGCTGCCCACAGATCACTTCAATGCTGCCAAAATGCTGTGTTAAAGCAGCCTGACCTGTTGTCTTGCCAATCTGCCACGTAACCCTGCAACACCTGAGCCAAAAGCAGCTCAGGCCCTGAGCTGTTCCCTGTTCTCCTGCCATTCTCATGTCCCTTTGAGCTGTTCTTGCTCCTTATTTCTATGCTTCTCACTGTGGGCAGGGGAGCAGTAGCAGTCCCATGTGGGTGTGTAGTCAGGAACAGGGCTGGCTTGTTGTCCAAGGTTTCAAATGCCTGATGTTTTCTTGTATCTTCTTTTCCCTGGACAGGTATGATCCAGTCACTAAGGTGGTGGAAGTTGACAGCAAAGGTGGGGTGCAGGTCAACTTCACTCTTTCACGGACAGACAGCAAAGTGGAGGAGGGGAAGGTGTTGGTCTTGAACACCCCAGACACCAGCAACCCCAACGAGAAGGAGTTTGAGACTCTGATCAAAGATCTCTCTGCTGAGAATGGTCTGGAGCGGCTCCTGCTCACCTCCTCCAGGGATGTGGCTCCGTACAGATACCGGCCCTACAAGGACCTCTCCGAGTTCCTCCGAGGCCTCTACCTGAACTACCCACACATCACAAACCTCACCAGGTGAAAACAAAGCAGCAGCCTGGGCTAGGGATGTTGTGAAGTTGTTAGCCATGAACACAGTGCAGAGATGGGGAGCTCATCCCTCCCTTCCCTGTGCTCCCTGAGATGGAGGGAGCCCCACATGTAAGGACATGGTGGCACAGCAATGGCTGCAAGGCCTCATAGGTGCATCCATGTGCTTTTTCCTGACTTAGTTCCCTAGGGATGCTCAGGACTGGCAATATTCCCAGCACTGATATCCCAGACTTCTGCACATATCTCTGCTCCATGCTATTTTGTCTGCTTTTTAAATCCTTTCTGACATCCAGCCTGCTGAAGAGTCCCAAACAGAAATGAGCAGATTTGACTTAAAAATCCCAGATGGCCTTTTTTCATTGTCTGCCTCCAGATTTTATTTCAGTAGTGCGAGACACTTTTGTGTGAGCTTGCCCTGGGCCAAGGTCTGTGCCCTCCTGCAGAAGACCAGCTGCTGCCATCTTCTGCTTTCCTTTGTGACCTGTAGCGCTTACCCTCTGTCAGCTTTAGAAAGCACAAATCCCTTTGTCCCAGGGCCTCATTTGCTTGTTGTAACCAGGCACAATGTACTCATGTGCTGTCCCTGCTGGTGCCAAGGCTGCTTTGCTGATCTGTAGCCTCTATTGTCCGTGCAGTTGCATCAGCCCTGAGCCTGTTCCCTGCTTTCCCTGTGCTCAGTTTGCCAACTTAACAGCATGGCTGTAGCAACAGCTCCTGCATTACTGGGAACAGGCCTCTTTTGTCTGGCTTTATAAATTAGTTTGGTGTCCAGATGTATCCGGGTCTGAAGGAAAAAAAGAAATGAAACAAAACCCACCACTGGCAGCACAGAGGATCCAGCAGTTCCACATTTATTGTCATCTCATAGGCTCTATGGAGATGTACGGAATATTGGATATTCTGTGCATCTGGACCTGGATACACCCTTACCCAGCTGCTGGTGTTCAAACTGATGTTCAGAGTGAACAAATCTGCCCCCCTGATGTAGTTGTGTTTCTCTTGCCTTTGCAGCCTTCCGGTGGAGGCTGGCAGCAGTTCCTTACCACACCGGGATTTCTCCAGGAGGTCAGGCTGGAGTTGCAGCTCTCTTGCTGAGCTGACACTCCCGTTTCCCATCTCTTGGCAGTTTGGGTCAGAGTGTTGAGTTCCGTCAGATCTGGTCCCTTGAAATCTCCAACAAGCCCAACGAGTCCGAGCCTGAGGAGCCCAAGATCCGCTTTGTTGCCGGTATTCACGGAAACGCTCCCGTTGGGACAGAGCTGCTCCTGACGCTGGCAGAATTCCTTTGCATGAACTACAAGAAGAATGCTGCTGTTACAAAGGTGAGAGGCCTCCTTGGAGCCTTCCAGCTGTACCCTGAGATGACAGTGCTCACTGGGAGAGACTCCTTCTGCCAAAACTGGCCTGGGGCTTGCGGTGATTCCGTGTGTAATTGAATGTGTCATTCCGTGCGTGATCCACGGGACGAGTGGGAACCTCAAAGTGCAGCTCCTAGGTTAAGATCCAGGGAAATGAACCCTACTAATTGCACTTCATGTGCTGTTTCTCCTTTTGCTCAGCTGATTGACCGGACACGGATTGTGATTGTGCCTTCCCTGAACCCAGACGGACGCGAGATCGCGCAGGAGAGAGGCTGCACCTCGAAGATAGGCCAGACCAACGCTCATGGCAGAGATCTGGACACAGATTTCACAAGTAAAGCATCTGCCCCATGCTTGGGTGGAGTTGTTGGGTCACAGGGTCTGCCTGTAAAGAAGGCAGTGCTCCAGGCAGCACAGCTGCTGGGAAGCTTCCAAAGCTCGGATCCCCTTTACAGACAGCAATTTGCAGTCTCTTATGTGCAAGAGACAAAGCAGAGTTATTTAGGAATAGGAGAGGTCAGATAATACCTGATGTATTTTTACTCTTAATGGATTTCTTTCATCTCTGAAAAAATGCCCTCTGTTCATGCTCCCCAGAAACAGTCTCCTTTTTTCATGCTTTTCTGGTTTCCATGTAACTGTATCCATAGCACTGTATCAGCCCACCCCTTCCTGAGGAGGAAATGTTCTCTGCCCAAGTTTGGCTGGGATCATCCCAACTCCTTCCTTAAGAAAATATCAATTCTGTGACATTGTTGTGAGCAAACACACATGAAATATCCTCTGCAACACAAAAGGAAATAGCCTGGGGAAACTGTTTAGCTTTGCAGATGAATCCCCCTCACAGGTAGTGTGGACTGGGTGCTTTACTTGATCAATCAGGTGCATCTGCTGAGATCAAACAGATGCCTTTTCATACATGCAGCACACTTAATTTCAGACATAAAGGATGTACTTCTGGCCTCTCAAACAGCAGGGGAAACTGTTCTTAGTTCCCTTTTCTATTTGTTGTTCTGATTTATAGGCAATTACACACGGTACTCAGCGGCACGAGAGCCTGAGACCAAAGCCATCATGGAGAACTTGATACTGAAGCAGGATTTCAGCCTGTCTGTTGCTCTGGATGGAGGATCTCTGCTTGTCACTTATCCCTATGACAAGCCAACACAGTCAGGTGTGACCAAATGCCTGGTTCCACTCGAGTTGTCTCTGCAGAGGTTCATGTGACCACGTGCTGTAAGAGCTTTTTGTGCTCATGGTGTTCTGTAGCCTCCTTTGTGTTCAGCCCTTTGTATGTGGAGTTGACAGTCTGTAAGTAAAGCTGTAAAACCTCACAGGGTTCAGCTAGAGATCAGCACATTTACAATTTCTATGTCTACAACAGTATTTCAACCTTTCCTCTGCCAGAGCCAGTATAAAGTCTGCTTTTGATACTGCCCCTTGTTGTTAGAGGAAATAGGAATGCTCCTGAAGCAATGTGTGTCACTGTTTAGTCCAGGATTATGGGGTTAAACGGGAATTTGCCCCTTCAGAGAATGAGAGTTGCATGCTCAAAGTCTCACTTTTCTCGTTGCAGTGGAGAACAAAGAAACACTAAAGCATTTGGCATCTCTCTATGCAAACAACCACCCAGTGATGCATTTGGGCCAGCCAGGCTGTCCAAATAAGTCAGGTATGTTGGGTTGAATCTTTTAACCTCCTGTCAGCTCGTGGCAGACTCTGCTGGGGCAGCTCTGGCTGACAGCTGTGTTTTTGCTCTCACAGATGAGAATATTCCTGGTGGAGTGATCCGTGGCTCAGAATGGCACAGTCACCTGGGAAGTATGAAGGTACTGCTGCATGGCACAGGGCTTTTCACATCTGCTAAACAACCAATAAAAAACGTATTTGTCCTGATATCTGGGCAAAACTTCCCCACCTCCAGCTGCACTTTGCAAGGCTTTTTTAATACCTCTTTTCTTTTAACTGTGGTTTTGTTCTTTGCAGGATTTCAGCGTGACATTTGGTCATTGTCCTGAGATCACTGTTTATACGGGCTGCTGCTATTTCCCCAGTGCTGGACAGCTTCCTGGCCTGTGGGCAGACCACAGGAAATCTCTCCTTAGCATGCTTGTGGAGGTGAGCTGCAGTCTGTGGGAGGAAATTCTGGCAGGGAATAAAGTGGTGGGGAGGGGGAGAGGAAGAGAACAGCATGGAGAGTCTTTGTGGTTGTGCTGGTGCTGTGTAATTACAGATGTTCATGATTTAGGGTGTATGAGGAATGGATTGAGCAGAGGCAGCAAGTGACCAGGGCACGTGTTGACACAAGAGTTAAACATCTGTGCTGTGTTGCCTTGCACTGTTATTTATTGTGAGGGATGGAGAGTGAGCTGTATTTTAGAGGGAAAATATATCTCATTTTAGTTGCAGATGCACCTTAAGCTTGGATCTGAACGTGAACTGTTTGAAATGCTTTATTTCAGGTCCACAAGGGAGTGCATGGCATTGTTCAAGACAAGAGTGGCAGGGCAATTTCTAAAGCTACCATTGTTCTGAATGAAGGCTTGAGGGTCTACACTAAAGAAGGTGGCTATTTCCACGTGCTTCTGGCTCCAGGTTTTCACAGCATTGATGCAATAGCCAGTGGGTACCAGCAGAAACATGTCAAGGTACGTGAATGTCCATGTTGGAGATATTCCCCCATTCCCTGTCACATAAAAACTTCCCTGTTTGGGCTCTGCCTGGTTGTGCCTGTGTTTAGCTGCTGGTTATGTGTCATCAGGAGGTGTTTTCTGCCTTGACAGAATGGATGGAGAACAACTTCCCAGCACGGCAGGGTTGTTTTGGGAGTACCTTTTCTTTCCCTGGCCCTTTTCTTCGACCAGGGCAGGACCAGACAGATGACAAGTGTCTCTCTTATCTGGATCCCCAAGCTCTGAGATGATCTAACCTCTCGTGTCTTTCTGCAGGTCTTTGTACGTGATGATGCACCCAGCTCTGTGTTCATAATATTTGACACAGAAAACAGGATTTTTGGACTGCCAAGGGAGCTGGTTATAACTGTTGCAGGTACAGTGATGCTTCTTATCAAAGCTTTGAGCTTTGCTTTCTGTACCAGCTCATGGTGACAGTGACCCTCCACTGAACTGGGAGAGCAGCCTGCAGGCTTAAGCCATCTCCTGCTTTCCTTTCTGAACACACTCTTGTTCTTGCAAACTGATCCAACAGCCCTTGGTTCTGCTTGGTAGGAGGGAGGGAGGAAGCAGAGTGTTTTGCAGGGATTTGGAGGGTCCAAAATGTACTTTGAGATGTTTGGAATGGGGAGAGCTTGTGTGCATAGCTGGGAGCTACGAGATGTTGCTTCTTCAAGGCTTTTTTGGGTGGTGTGACACCAGGTAAGCATGAAGAGATTATTTTATTTTGTCAAGGTGGCAGCTGCTGGGGAGGGGTGTGTGGGAGTTTAGACCCAGTGGTCTGTAGTGCAGCTTGGTGATAATCTCCTAGATTTCAGGCACAGAAAATGGAGTGTGTCCTGTTCTGGGAGCAGCTCTCCTGTCCTCCATGGCCTAGGAGGAAGGAGCAGGGTCACACTGAAATGAAGAAAGTGGTTGTGACTGTAGGAGGGAGGAGAGATGCTGGCAAGCCTGGGAGCCTCTGGCGTGGGGGAACATGGCATTAACTTTGGTGTCCTCTCTCTGGCCAGGTGCAAGCATGTCTGCCCTGGTGCTCACTGCCTGTATCATCTGGTGTGTGTGCTCCATCAAGTCCAACAGACACAAGGATGGCTTCCACCGCCTCCGGCAGCACCACGACGACTACGAGGATGAAATCCGCATGATGTCCACCGGCTCCAAGAAATCCCTCCTGAGCCACGAATTCCAGGATGAAACAGACACTGAAGAAGAAACACTGTACTCCAGCAAACACTGACACCTTGAGGGCAGGAAAGGAGATTCCCATGGACCAGACCCGGTGGTGGGGGGCGATCCCTGTGGTTCAGTTTTGAAATGTTAGCTTCGGGATGTGTCCTCCAGAGGGGTGGGTGGCAGCTCCCAACTTCCCTCTGTTTGCTCTCAGGCACTCAGTGGGTGTTGGAGGCTGTTTCTGAGATGAGGACATGGTTTGTTACATTTTTGGGTCAAGATCTGGAGGTTTATATGATGTGGTTTGAAAGGCAGCTTTTAACAGGGTGGCCAGCAGAGCTCTTAGCATTTCCCCAGCATCTCAGCACAGGGAGCAGATGGTGGGGAAGTGCCCCAAGACCTGCATGGAGTCATGGTCACAACACTCCAAAAAACATTTCTCTACCTGTTTTGATTTCATGTTTTCCACTACATGCTTGGGGGGAAGCCAGATCCTTCAAGTGGCTCCACGTTCTGCAGAGCAGCCTTCAGAAAAAGCCCAAAAAAACCCCGCTTTGATTCTTAGCTCTTCCCTTGGAGCTTTTCCCACCGTGGGTTGCTGTGGCCTGCTGTGACCTGCAGTGGTTGTGGAGCACTTCTAATGTGTCACTACTGTCAGGGAGTGACTTGGCATCCTGAAGGCTGGGGGAGATGACATCGCTCTTGATGTGAGCTGGAGAAAAGTCAGAGCTTCAGTGAACTCTGACAGAGCTCCACTGCCCTGCCAGCTCTGCCATGCTGCTGTTCCTGACTTCTGGGGAGCAAAGAAACTTTATCCCCATCACCCTGGTTGTGTTTTGTTTGTGTCATAGGCTTGGCTTTGGGGTCTCATGTTCATGAAAGAGCAGCTGAAGGTTGTTCTAAGCAAATGGATTCACTAATCTATAGGAAACTGATCAGTTTTGCTCAAATCCACCACTGTTCAGGAGGAAACAGTGAAATCTGACCACTGCTTTATGTCTGAGCATTATTGGAGCAGCAGGGAGAGGTCATGGGAGTATCCATGGCCCAACTTTGGTGCTAAATTCTGAAGAAAACCTGCACCATTTGCCACTATCCACCTTAGTACCATTTAATCACTGAGCTCTGGTGATGGCAGGCAGCAAATTTCCTGCTGGCTTGGCTCTGTTCTGCAGCATCCCTGGAGTGTGGAGCAGCAGCTCCACCTGTGTGTGTGGCTGCAGCTGTGGTGCAAGGAGTGAGGAAGGGCTGAACTGGGCTGAGGGAGAAGGGAAAAGCAGCCAAATTCTGTTGTGTAGCACTTGGCAGCAGGTTGGAAAGAGAAGCTGCAGCACACATCCCCAAGACACGTGGGATTTGTGGGGAATAGAAGGGATGTCCAGAAGGAAAGAATGGTTAAAATGTTTGATTTCCAAAGCCTTTATGTAACTCTGATGTTCCTGTGCTTTCTGCAGAAGCAGAAGGCTGGGATTAGAACAGGCACTTATTTTCTTGCTGCTCATTTTCTCTTTTCATTCTTGCCCCACTGACCTGATTTCTGGGGTGCAGGAGCCTTAGGCCTCGAGTTTGCCCTGAGCTGCTTTGTCCTCCAGAGGCCTGGGGATGTCCAGTGGTGAAACCTGCACGTGGTATCTGTGGGTGGGGGGATTGCACCCAAAAACCTAATGGGGTCTGCTCTGCAGGGCTCTGACCTGGTCTCCTCTGGGGGAACAGCCCCGCTGAAGGTTCTTGGGCCATGTCACCTGGGGAAGAAGCTGTTCTTCACCTCTGCCTGTGGAAATGCCCTTCCAGAACCACGTGCCTGTGGCTGTGGTACCATGGTCATCATCTCAGCTGGTTCTGTGCAGGGACAGAGAGAGCCCTCAGACACCAGTGTACCTCCTTCCCTGTTCCACAGGGACTCCTATTGCAAGAAACACAAGGTGTGGCTGGGGAGGTGTGCTGGGAATAGGGAGATGAGGCTGGGCATTCCCCATGCTCCTGTCCCGTATCTGCTGTGAAAGAACTGCTCTGGTTGCTTTGTGCAGGAACCATGACCATCTCTGTGCCTGTTCCCAGCTCATTGTGCTGAGCAGGGGACGGGGTTTGGTCCCTTTTTGTCCCTTTTCCACGTGGCTGCAGGACACCAGCACACAGTAGCATCAATCTAGCCTCATCTCTGAACTGTTCCTCCTTTAACAAGAGACACAGTAGGTTTTATTTAAAGTCGAGTTTGCAAATGGCTCTTAGGGCTCTGTTTGGGCTTCGTTTGCTCTGGCAGCAGGTAATGGACAGAGCTGGCCCTGCTTTGTCCCTGTAGCAATAAGTCCTGTTAGGAACTGGCCTTTTCCCTCAGAGTGCATTTCGGAGTTAGCAGGCGTAGGTGTGTATATTTAAAGTGAGTGGATTTGAGATGTTTTGCAAACGAGTGAGACTTTTCTACGCAGCAGGACCAAGGGAGGTGCCTGGCTCTGGCTCCACGTCCGTGCTCGGAGCTTCGCCAGCACTGAGACTGTTCCTGGGCACTTTGGGAAGGCAGGAGCGGCTCCCCGTGCCCGCGGTCCGTCCGTCTGTCCGTCCATCCATCCGCGCCCCGGCCCGAGGAGCCGGTCCCCGCGGGCCCCGTCCCTGTCGCTGTCGCTCCGTGCACTTGTGCCTTCAAATGTACATTTTCAAAGGGACTTGAATCGCCCTTTCCTGGCAGCGGGAGGGGAGGGGGCGGCGCGGGGCTGGGCCTGGCTCTGCCCTCAGTCGCCGCCGCCTGTTTTTTTACCTGTATACCGAGATCAATAATCTGTATAAAACTATTTTGATGTCCACCTGCGTTCTCTCGTTCTTCCTTACAACGGCGCGGGGGGAGCTGAGCGAGCGGGACGGGGTAGCGGAATCGGAGCCGGGGTCGGGACGGGAATGGGGGTCGGGGCTGGAGGAGCGGGATTTTGGGATGGGGATCGGGGTCGGTGCTGGAGGAGCGGGATTTTGGGATGGGGATCGGGGTCGGTG
>VZRV01010649.1:145792-193363 GCA_013398115.1 Falcunculus frontatus | reverse complement strand
TGCTTTCTCCCGAGGGGCCGGCGGGCGCGGGCGGTGCCGGCCCGTCAGCCATGAGGCGCCGGTGCCTGCTGAACCCCGCGGCGGGGCGGCCCCGCCGGACCCTCCTGGGGCTGTGGGTGAGGGGCTGCGGGTGTCCAGCCGCGCTCTCCTGTCGGCCTGGGGCGCTCCCCCAGCCGTGAGGGTCCCCTTTCCCTTTGGGTTTCTCTTCCTGTGAGAACGGGACCCCCGGAGGCGCGGGGTCCCCGTGCGGGTCCGTGACCGTCCCCCACCCCGTGCAGATCTCAGGAAGCAGGCGAGGCAGCTGGAGAACGAGCTGGACCTGAAGCTGGTCTCCTTCAGCAAGCTCTGCACCAGCTACAGCGGCACCCGAGACGGAAGGCGCGACAGGTATAGGTACTAGCCCGTTTCTTTATGTTTTAAACGCTGCCTGTGGTGCTTGGTGCGGTTTTATCGCTTGCTGAGTGCTGGTCCCACCTGTGGCTCTTAACGCTTGGCTTTTGGGGAAGCTCTTTCAGCACTTCTTGCTGCCGGTGTTGCTCTTGATGTGATGTTGGTGCGTGAGTCAGGGAGGGCTGTGGGTGACAGGTCACTGGGGAAAGCTGGATTTAAATTTCATTCTGTGTGAGGTCAGCGAACTTTTTAATGCTCACTACATTGGCTTAATTCCCGGGTTTTCTTGTATTAAACTAACGGGAGGTTCTCAGGGAGTTCGGTATTAGGGAAATTTAGCTTTACAGCTCCCAGGTGGGCTGGTGTGCTATTTGTAATCCCAGTTTTAAGGGAACTGGAGCACTGAGCAGCTGTGCAGGGAACAAGCCCTCTCTTCAAAACGAGTGGCTGTTTCTTCCTGTCTTTCTCCTGAGGTAACAATCACAGAACCATGGAATGGTTTGGGTTGGAACGGACCTTAAAGATCATCTTGTTCCAACCCTGCTGCCATGGACAGGGACGATGTTAATGAGAATAATGAGAGCTGCACATATGTTTTTAGGTGAGTGTATATCCATGGGTAGTTCCTGTTTGCTTTGATCACGTTTATGTTTGAAGAATTAATGTGGTAAAATTCTTCAACTCTGTCTTGTGAGCCAGAGGTGAGCTCTTCCCTGCAGTTCCACTGCAGGAATTATCAACCTCTCTGTCCATTTGCAACCTTTTCTTTGCTTATTAGCTGTATCATTTGAGTGTTGCTGCTGTAGGTACGTGTGTTGATATTTTTCTTTTTTTATTTAATTTAATGACTGAATCTGTTTTGAACCTCCCCCCCAATTTCTAGTTCTGGAAGCCAGAGAACACCTCAGCAATGATCATGTTACTCTCAAAGAGCCCTAGTTTCACTTTTGCTTCTGCCTCTTCTGTTACTTGCCATGTAATCTAATTGTTTTCATTATTTTTGCTGTCCTGTGCCAAACTTACTTCTCCTACTCGAATTAAGGCAGATTACCAGAGCCATGAGTAGTCTCTGAGGGGTGTTAATTGTCACAGTTCTGCAGGCTGGTCTGAGATGTGACTTTTCCTTGTGGTTTCAGTTTATCTTTAAAAGCGAATAGGGAAGGTGTGTGAAACTAATTGTGGTAAATGGTGTGGTTTGTGTTGCTCTGTAGGACACTGATTGCTTAATAGGTCAGAGGGTTGTCCTAACACTGTGTTATTAAGGTGTAATTATGGTGCTGGAGTAACATGCTAACAGTGCAGTGCTCCCTCCTGCCAGTAAATAAATAAATCAAGCTTAAAAGCTGGGGGGAGGAGGACACTGGTAGCAGACAGGTGAGTGGTATCAGGCATTTCTTCCGAGGAGAGACTGTATTTCCTGCAGGTGATACTCTGTCATCTGTTTAGATAAGAGTTAAAGGCATGCAGAATAACAAAATGTAGTTTTTCAGAGCTTGTTTCATCTTTAGGAAACCTGGGTATAGTGGAGCTTTCCACCCCCTGTCACTGGTGCTTCCTTATTTCTGGCATTCATGAAATGATGCAACTTTTCAGTGACTGCTCCTTCTCTTCTCCTCAGCTCTGACACAACTCCTCTATTAAATGGATCAAGCCAGGACAGAATGTTTGAGACCATGGCTGTGGAGATTGAGCAACTTCTGGGCAAGGTAACTCGAGTTACTTGGGGTTTATTTCAGCGTTTAGGCGATGTCACAGTCTGGGTTTCTGCGATGGATGTCAGGAAACCTCAGTGCGGTTGTTAGACAAGGTGTGGGTGTCTAGCTGGCTCCTTTAGCTTGTGCACTGGAGTTTTCTTGCAAGTATAAGCCATTTCATGTTTTCTGGGGTGTTTTTCCTTCCTGTAGCTGACTGGGATAAATGACAAGATGGCAGAGTACACCAACAGTGCGGGCGTGCCGTCGCTGAACGCGGCGCTGATGCACACGCTGCAGCGCCACAGGGACATCCTGCAGGTAACAAATGGGGCCTCCCCCCTGCCTTTATGTTCTTTTTTTGGTTAAAATAATTATTATCTCCTCTGCTGATATCACAGTTTGCTGGAGTGTCTCACCAGGAGGTGTAAATGCCACTGATTCCATCTCGCTTTCCTTCTCCCCAGGCACCTGCTGAACTCTGAGTTGAAAAGAATTGTGCTTTTTATGTCATATTGGTGATTAGAATGTAGCTAAGAAAGAACAGTAAAGGGTGCTGCCTTATGTGGGTGGGTTTTATCTAGCAAAAGGGGAAAGTGCTGTAATGAATTACCCTGTCTGTGTGGTTTGTCACGTAACAATGTGCAAGGGACCATCACACTTCAGAAAACATGATTGTAAAACCTTCTAAGCTTCTCAAGGGAGATGAAGGAAATGTGATGGTTAAAGCTACTAGTCAGTGCTATAAATTAACCATGTTTCACTCTGGTGATGTTTTCATGGCATAGTCCTGTTAAGATGCATATTTTATTTGGCTGGTCATGTACAGTTTGATTTCTGTTTGGTGTCTGTGCAATCAATACACAGTGTGAAAAGCAGTAGCATTTCTATGGATGGTTCCAGTGGGTTTGGTGAACACCAGCTGCCAGTTAAATTGGGTTTTGAAAAGTACCAGCTGCCTGAAATGGTTTAAAATGTAAAATTGCCACTTAAAAGTCATCTTCGCTGTTCAGAAAAGACTTTTTTTTTTAATCTGGTGTAACAGCGGAATAAACCCAAGAACATCTTCGCCACACCAAAAAAGTAGGTTTTATTAGGGCTTCTGAGGGGAAATTTCGACACAAAACTAATTCATCAGAAAGGTGAGGACATCTGCAACTGGGGGAAGGAATTACAGTGGATTTCCCTCCACAACTCTAGCTGCAGCCATCAGATTTAGCAACTCCTCTAAGAGCAGGGAATTTTAAAAATACTTTGCACTAACTTCCAGCATTTTTGCTGTTAAATTCCTGAGTTGGTCTTGCACTTTCTATTAAAGAACAGTTGACAATTTTAAAGGTGGCTGGATCTCCTGTGGGTGTACTGTGTTGTTCACTTGACCTCAGGGCCCTAATTTTGGGATACCTGTTTGTTATTACAGGATTACACACACGAATTCCACAAAACCAAAGCAAACTTCTTGGCAATACGAGAAAGGGAGAATCTGTTGGGATCAGTACGGAAAGATATCGAGTAAGTTGTGTTTGCTCCAGCAAAGGTGTGGGACTGGCCTCAGAGGGAAAAAATAGAGGGAATGCTTGGCATAGCTCACATGTCCGTGCTCTGAATAAAGCAAAAGAAGTTCCTTGAATTCACAGTTCTCATTAGGGTTCTGTTCTGTTGGATTTTAGATCGTATAAAAGCGGCTCTGGCGTGAACAACAGAAGAACAGAACTATTTCTGAAGGAGCACGAACACCTTCGGAAGTAGGTGTTGTTTCCTATTTACTTGTGTTGGAAGTGCCTAACTTTTCTGGGGGAGGAAACATTTGAATTTCATGCAGCTGGATAAACATTTATGGCTTGTGCTGAGTGTGAACTGTGTGGGGTAGATAATACTCATGGTGGTGTCAGTGATTTGGGCTTTAGGATCTTGTCAGTGACAGTTCTGTGTTGTCTTCAGAAGTTTTTGCGAGCCAATTGTGACTCAGACCTCCTCCTCCTCCCAAGGGAGTTGATGCCTTTCACACTGACTGGGATAAAGTTTAAGAAATGAAGCAGAAACTCCCATGATTTGGCTGGGTTTCCCTTGCCTTTTTTTTTTTTTGTCAGACAAAAATCTTTTTTCCTTTTGTCTCTGCTGAATGTGGACAAAAGGTGATGGTTAATTCCAAAATGTACCTATGCAGTTAAATATTTACAAATTGACTCTAATTTACGAGATAACAAGCAAAATAGAAAGCACTTTGTTCTTATTCCTGTTGCAGAGAGGGCATTAAGTTCTGAGTAGCTGCTTTGTGTGCCCTTGTTCAGCAAATCAGCACAGGTGGGAGCAAAGAACTGAAGGATTTGTGGTTTTTGGAGAGTCAGGAGGCAGCTTTGATCTTCCTGCCTCTCTGCTTGCCTGTAGTTGTGCTAAACCTCAGGCTCACACGAGAGGGCAGGCTTGCATTTAAAAAAACAAATAAATAAAAAATTACCTGTGGCTTTCTTAAAGATAACTTAAACTTATAGCCAGAGCAGCACAAAAACCTTTTACAGGAAATTTAAACTTTTTTTTTTTCAGTTGTGGCTTACCACCACTTCATCCTTGGTTTTCTTTAATATCTTACAACTTAAAAATTAGCTGTTTTAAAGCTTTAATTATAACTCTTGTTTAGCATGCTCTTGAAATAGAATGGTTAAATATTTCTGGAGGTGTAAAATACCCTTCTAAGAAAGTGATATTCCCCTGAGTGCATTATTTTGAAAAGTTTGCAAAAATTAAGAGTGGAAAACTTACAGCGTTTTGTAAACATTATCTGGCAGATGTCTTCAGAATTTGAGCCTAACATTTAGTGAGGCATTGATTATTTGGTCTTTTAAATATGCTAAACTCTGCAGTATGTTTATAGGATTAAAATGCATGAAAAAGAAAGTTAAGGCAGTTTTAGAAATAGTTTAAAACCATCTGGGTGATTATTTAAAAATGTTAAGACTTGAAATAAACCCACCACGACACTGAGGAAAAGAAAACCAGAAATAAGTGTGAGCTGGGGATCTTCAGTAAACAGGGCCAAAGCTAATCATAGAATACTCTGCAAGGTGGAGATAACTGTAAGGACTGTGAAGAAATCCAGTGTAAAAGGAGAAGACAACATTGGCAAGAAATCAAAGCTTGCAAAACTTTTGAATTGAGAATCAGTAAGCACACAAAAAGATACTGGCAGAGGAAATTATTAGAGAGTTTCAACATATTTATCTTCAGAGAAAGCAGTTAATGAGCTATTCATGCCAAAAAGCCGTAAAAGCTAAGAAAAGGTCCCAAGAAATCACCAGGAGCTGGCAAATTACACCAAACATGCTCCTAGGATAGACTGACAAGCTTTGTGTGAGTCATGGTGCTGAGTATTTGTTGTGCAGTAAATCCTGGTGCCAGACTAATTGACAGAAGTGGATGATGAATATATTTACACAAAGACACAGGAGTAAAAATTCAAATGTTTTCAGTGGAGTGAAATCTATGAAGAGAGCTTGAAAAACAGGCACAGGACCATAAACTTTACAATGTGTTGTTACATTCTTCAGAGCAGTGTAATAGTGCTGCAGGAATTGTGTATTCATATCAGATACTGGAGCATTCACTTGGTCTTGACCCTGCTTAATTTCTGATATGAAGTACTCTGACCTATTACATATTTATTGCACGATCTGATAACAGAATGTGTGAACTGCTGCGCCACTGCAGAGTGCCAGACTCTTCTGTCAGCCTTTTCCTTTATGCACAACCACGTGAGACAGGATAAACACAACCTGGGGTTTTCTCTGGGCTGTGTTTGCCATGAATGCTCTTCAGAAAGCTGCAGGGTGGGATTTTTTGTGAGGTGTCTCACTGGGGAGGAAGAGGAGAGACAGGAAACTCTTCTGCTTTTTGCCTAAATCTGCCTCTTTCATTTTTATGTCACATTGTGAACACCACAAAGAAGATCCTCTTAATGTTATATGTGTAGGTAATCCCCAAAAAGGAGAGGAAATGAGAAATCTGTGAGCACAAGATGCTGATGAACAAAAGGTTCCAACACATTTTAGGCACGAAGGGAATGACGAAAAGCGCTGCCGCAAACCTTGGCTATGCCTGGCTTTCCATTATCCGTGAGGATCCCGGATCCATTTGCCCTCCCTTTCCCAGGGTGGGGCTGGCTGCTGTGTCAGTGCTGCTGGCAGGAGTGGGGATTTCCACTTTGGAATCCCGATGGAGCTGGGGCAGCCCTCAGGCAGGGGGGCACAGGGGGTCTTGCGCTGCCACACCCTGCACCAGGGAGGGTGAGACAAAACACGTCGTGTTCTTCTCCCTTCAAAAGCTTCACTTCTGCTCAGTCCATTTTATAAATCAGCTCCTTGTTGGGGAAGGAGATTTGTCTAGAAGTTGGCTGTGGATAGTAGTTTCCAAGTCACTCAGTTTCCTGTTTAAGTTCCATACAGGGAATTCAAGAATAGC
The DNA here is from genome assembly GCA_013398115.1 of Falcunculus frontatus. NCBI lineage: Eukaryota > Metazoa > Chordata > Aves > Passeriformes > Falcunculus > Falcunculus frontatus. The sequence goes on along the minus strand of VZRV01010649.1, from coordinate 186,827 downwards.
TTTACCAACCGCTGGAGAGATAAACAATAACACTTATTTTTTTTAAATTAACCCCTTATTAAACCCTAATTAAAATAAGGTTGGCAGACAGATCTTGTTGAATATTGATGCCCCGTTAATATTTTTACCTAATATCTCTGATTTCTTGGCATGTCAGATGCTTAGAGAAATACCCAGTCTAGTGTGGTCATGTTTGCTGTTCATTTTTGAAATCTTGTTTTCTTGGGTCTGTGCCATTCCCTAAAGGTATTTAATCTTCTCTGTTTATGTGCTTTTGGCCAGAGGTCCAAACAAGTCATCCTTTTTCTTCTAATGCTGTTTTCCATCTAAAGAAAAAAATTTTGATGAATAGATCGAGCTTAGCAGTTTAAAAACTGCTCTGAAAAGTGCTGCCTCAGAAGAAACAATTCTGTCAACTTAGAGTCTGCCCTAAGAAATTCTGCAGTTATTGATGAGCTGTAGTCTAAGTCAGCAGAGAAGGAACTAATGTGCTTGATTAAATTTGCAGTATTGTGTATGCACACAAGTGCAAATTTCCCTTGTGTTGGAACTTGTGTTGTAGGTGAGTGATACCAGGTGAAACTGATGAGTTTGTGTAAAAATTGATGAAGTCTTCAGGAGTTTAGATTGAAATTACAGCTGTTATTACCTCTGATGAATTCCTTGTAAAATTAGGTGAAAACACACCAATTCTGTCACTGTGGGGCAACTGTGTGGTTATTACTTTATTACTCAGCTCCAGCACTCAAAAATTAGTCATTTATCCCTTTCTGAAAGAAGTGGCTGGTGGTGAAGCAGGTGCTTGTGTGGTGCAGATATCATTAGCTGTGTTTTTAATTGTTGTCAGGTGACTGCATGTTTCTGCTGAGTGTTGCTATGCAGCCTGTGAATCTATCCAGTAGAAATTTTTTAAAAAATCCTCTTAGTTGGAGTCTCGTGTGTGAGTGATGCAGGTAGATGGGATAAACCTGCTGCAGGCATTCACACAGCCCTGTGTGTCTTAAAATGCTTCAGACTGGCACAGAGAGGGTCAGGGTGCCAGAGTAGGTGGGTAAGAAACTTTTTTTGAAGGAGGAAAAAGAGGAGAGGGAACAAATCAGAGGGACATGTGCTGCATGGGAAGGAGAAAAGAGGAATCAGAGAAGTGAGCTAAAGAAATAACAGGAGCCTGCAGCAGTTGTGTAATGGTACTAATTAATAACACATACCTGGGATGATGATGAGAAATTAATGTTTGTGCAGTACTTCATGAACGTGAAGTACTCTGGAGTACTAAATACTTTCATTATGGCATTTTGTTATCAACAGAACTATTTCAGATTTCCTGCTGTTGTTTGGGCAGAAAGGGGCACATTCAGTAGAGAATAATCACCGGGAGAACGGCTTCCAAACTTTGTTGGTGATACAGGCAAGATCTTAACGGAGGGAGTGACTTACTGACTGTTTTTCCTCTAAATATTGTCTTTCCTTACAAATTTTCACTTCAGCACTGATTTGCAGAGAGAAATCAGCTCAACGAGATGCAGAGACACTTTGCAGGGTTTTTGATTACAGGTGACTTGATCTTTTGGGAAAAAGCTGCCAGTTTTCCACCTTAATAGAATTTCTTTTTTCTTTTGTTGTCCCTGTTCTCTGTTCTGCATGCCCTGATTTCCATTCACTGTGCTGTTGCTGCTCAGCTTCCTGTGGATTTCAGTGGAACTTCAGTGTTGGATTGAGACCAGAGAACTGTTGTTGCCTCCCTTCCCATCTCCTTCGTCACCTCCAATTGCAGGGGAGGACACACAGATGCCTGGGCAGGAACTGCTCCAGCTGACACACAATTCACCACTGCATCTCCTTCATCTCCTCCTGGAAACAGAGAATGCAGGAAAAACAGCTAATTCACCAATTCCTTTTTTTCCATCCCAAGGTGGCTGGGCAAGCAGCAGGGAGGGTGGAATGTGATGAGCCTCTTCCCTGGGTGCCTGCTGCCTGCTTGCTCTGCAGCCTCAGAACTGCTGAGCTCCACTTTAGTCAGGCCCAGTAAGGGCTTTTTTTTTTTTTTTTTTAATTACCAGACTTGCCTCTTAATTAAACTTATTTTTTTTGTTCATGTCAGAGCAGAATGCGGCGTTCTTGTGGTTCCATTCTCTTAATTTGAATGCAGATTTTAACTGAAGCCGCACTTGGGAATGAATAATCTTCTTTGCTCTGTAGCAGTTATGAAAAAAAACCCAAACAGCTCTGCTCTGGGAGGACAGAGGAGCTCTCCATGGCCCAGGTTTGGAGGGTTTGCACTGGATCTGGTGCTGTTTGGGTGCAGACCTTCTGTGCAGTGCTGGTGAAGGGCTGCAGCACTTTGCCCATTGAACTGGAAGTTACAGTGCAAGGAGGGATTGGGAATCTAGGTTAAAACGTCTCTCTGCTGGCCATTAATTGCCAGAGCTCTGGCAGCAGTGTGCCACTGTTTTCCCAAACACCACTGGCTTGTTTTCTTTGTTTCTGGAATAAGGACATTTGAGAAATTGCTGCGTTAAAAGTGTGTGCCAGTGCCAGGATGGCTGTGGTAATCACCTTACTGCCTTACCACTGAGTAACTCAGGCTTCTGGGGCAGGGCCTTGTGCTCTGTCTGAGCAGCAGCACAAAGAAAATGGTTTTCAAAGAAGGGATTTGAGCAAAGGAGGATTTTTGGTGTTGCAAAGGCTTACTTAAGGATGCACAACAGCTTGTCCTGTAATCCTGTTTCAAAATACAATTCTGGTCTGTCTTTCTGCTCTGTCTCCTGTTGCTGCAGAGTTTTCTTGATTGCATCAGTGATTCTTTCCTTTAGCCTTATCACTGTCTGGGGTTGAGTGGGTTTTATCTCTCAGCCTGCTGGCAGAACCTCTGTCTCCTGAAGACCCAGAGGGACACGAGGCCACTCTGGAAGTGCTGGATCAGCTTCCCCTGTAACAGTCCCAGGCTGAATGTGACACTTGGGCACATCAAATACTCAACTGCAGCACCAGACTGAGAATAATTTGCTGTTTTCTTATTTTAATAGTAAATACTGTTCAGAGAGGGAGACAGTTCCTGTCTTCTGCAAAAGGAGAAATTTCACGATATATAATTATATGACTGCATGAGCAAATTATTGAGGTAGTTTAATGAGAATTTGGGAAGGTTCAAAGCTTCCAGGCAATGAAGGAAGATGCTCTCTTGGGTATTATTATTATTTATAAATAACTTAATAAAAGATCATGAAAATCAGCCAAGCAATTCAGGATTTAAGAGGTTTTTTCCTTTAAAAATACCTTGAGCTTCATTAGGGTAAAATCAACTATTTCTTTTAATCATCCTGTGCTGTATTTAGGACTTAAAACCTACCCCAAACCACTAAACCAAAGATTCTATGTCTCAGTGTTTATTTCATATTTCCCTGATAGTTGGATTGTTTTAACAATACTGTAATCAATAATTTCCCTGACACTGATGACTGTGGTGACATTCTTATACCTCAGTATGTCTAAAGTGATGGGGACACCAAATAAAAAAACCTCATCAAACTCACCACACAGAGCACAAAACTTCATTTGGGAATTTCCTTTGTAACTTCCAGTACAAAACTGAATTATCCAGGTGACAAAGGATGCAGCCACACATTGAGCATTAAGAGCTTCAAGCTCATTGTTTGCTTTTCATCTTTATAAAAAGTGAAGGTTTATGGGTGAAATTCCGTGTACCCCAGGGAAAGTGGCTATGGAAACTCTTGTAGGTCCTTATGAATGTCTGCAGAAGCTAAAGAGCAAACCCTCACAGAGTGAAAGATTACCTGAATAGATCATGGGGAAAAAAAGTGGTTAGGACAAAAACTCTGCTCTGGTTCTTGATTCTGGGTTTCCCCATAGATACAGCACTTTGTTCTTAATTTGGGGAAGGGGAAGGATGTAAAGCCACACTTCAGACTTCGGGGCTCTGTGGTTTCTTCTGAAGTTTTTTGCTCCTTTCAGAAATAAACAAGTCGGTGATGCATGTTTTATTTGTTTTTAGCTTTCCTTTCAACACTGTTTCTTAACTAGGACAGCTTCCCCCCTCTGAGGTCTGTATTGAAATTAGGGCTTTCACGGGTGCTGAAATCCGTCCTGCACGGGTTGGTTCTGAAAAGCAGGTGCAGCTTTTCAACAGAATCAACAATTGTGGAGTTTTATAGAATTCCTTTTGTGCAATCTGAGAATCACTTTTATTATTCTAATGCAGCATGTCATTTTTTTTGTCAGTGTGGCTGTGCACTTCATTATTCCTTAGGGCCAGAAGTGCTTGCTCATTATTTGCTATTGGATCCTCCAGTAAAAACAAGCTGTTGAACTTAATTTGATGTGTATGGATATGTTAAATAGTGATTATTTCCATTTTCTCATATGGAGAGTGTATCTCTGGAAAGTTACCACACTACTGCATAAATGTCATTCTTGAGTTTTATTTAATTTCAGCCTCTCCTAATGCATCAGAATTAGGTTCTCCTCCTTCTTGGCTGCTGAATGGTTGCTGTGCAGATATCTTCTTGTTCTATCAAATCCATGATGCTAAGCAGAACTAGATCCAAATTCCCCTTAAAGCGTCCTTATTTTAGCCTAATAATAGAGTTCTGTTTAGAACTTTTCAAGGACCTTAGTTCAGTTGTGATTTGAAAGATGCAGAGTGTTTTCCTCTCACTTGAGAGACTTGTTTACATCAAGTATAGTTGAGCTTCTGGAAGAATGCATCTTGTTCAGTCTCAGATAAAAAGCCCTAAGAACACTGGGAAATTGGGTCAGAAAAAAAATGCTGAGAGCTTTACCCATTAATGAATTGCATCCTGAATTTGGCTTGTGGATGGTTTAACTGTAGTGTGCACTTTACATTTTGAACCACAAGTGTTTGTTATGTTGCATAGTTAACTATGCAGCTTTAAGAATCATTTTCTGCAACGTCATGAGCAGGCAGGTAGAGAATTGTAAATCAGGTACCTCAGCCAAGTCCTGGATGAAAGCCACAGAGCTCCTCTCAAAAAACCCTCAAAACCACAGCAGGTGAAAATGCAGTTAGGGAGCAGAACACGTGTCTGTCAGTGTGGATTTTAGGGTTTCATACTACATTAAAGTTGGGTTTCCGTCCTAGGGATGCCTCTCGCTTTGTTTCTGTGTTAGTTTGAGTGGAAATTAAAAATATATTAATTATGAAGTTGTTTATGTGATGGGGCTCCAGCAGAAGCCGTTCCCCCTTGTGTTCTCCTGGTTACTTCGGAGTGAGCGAGTTGTAGAGCAGTTCTTTAGCTTTGCCAAGCTTTAGTCAAAATGAACTGAGCTAGAAAAGTGATAGATACAATCTATTTTGTTACAGCACAGATTACAAACAGCTTGTGTTTGTTGTAAGCTGAGCATCTCATGTCTTTGTGTGTGCCCAACAAATCAGCTGTGACAGGTTATCCTGGGAGAGCTCGATTTTAGTCAGGTCAGGGTCGGATATCAGAGCCCTTGGTGCTGCTTGGTTTGGAGGGTTTTTCCCTTTAGTTAAAGGTCCCATCTAAATTCCATGTTTTAAACCAGGGACAATAACTCAGGCAGCCCCTGCCACTGCCTGCTGGGAGTGCGTGCAGATGTAAAATTTGAGGAAATGCCGATAGAGTCCATTAAGAAGTTACTGGAATTGTTCTGACAGTTGTGGTTGCTGATAATGACTTACAGTAAGGCCTGCCCTCCTCAGTTCATTTCACTTGGTTCCTATGGGTAATATGGAGCAATTATAGGGGAGGGTCAGTCTCTCCAGGAACTTGCCCAAGCGTGAATCGAGGCCTCGTTCTGTGGTGCCATCCTGGCACTGGGTTTGTGCTCAACCAGCTGCTGCACTTCATGCAGACAGTAGGAGCTGCTTCTCACTTTTAAAGTTTTTACCTGCGTTCTTTGGGTAAACTGAACACTGCAGGTTATTGAGAAGGCTCTTATTCCCTTATAGATTTGCTTTAAAGGAAGAAGTATTGCTGCTGCTCACCCTCTTGGGGCTCTCAGGCACTTTCCCAGTCGTCTGCGTGCCAAAGAGCTTTCTTGGCTAACTCCTCTTAGAGAAGCAGTTCTTCCACTCTGTTGGTAATTCCCAGTTCAGTGGAGTTGCAGTTCAGTGGAGATGCAGGCTATACCCTTTGGAAATCCAGGAGAAACAGCTGTTGGTGTTCTCAGACCTGTGAAGGTGGATCCCTCTTCTCGGGGATCTCCCTGAGAAGGGAGAAAATCCCTTGGCGCTTGTTTGCCTCCTTTAAACTGAGGTAGAACAATTCATCTTTTTATTGGTTACATGGTACATGTAGATGTGTTTACAGGTGTTGGCTGCAAAGAAAGTGCTTTACGTAGTGTATCTAAAATCCAAGTTGCTGGAATTGATGAGCTGTTGAGGTATTTACTTCGTGATGTAGCTAGAAGTCAAAATTTTAGCTGAATTTGTGTTACAGGATTGCAGTTGGAGGGAGTAGGTTTCACCAGATTATTTTCCTGGAAATCCTTTGGCAGATTCTTCCCTACCGTGAAAGGGATGCCTTCTGTGTATTTTTTTTTTTTCTTCATGTACAATTTCTTTCCATCTGGAAAGAAATTCAGCACCAGACAATGTTGGTTTACTCTTGCCTAGAGCAATGGATTCTGTTCCAGTGCCTTTCATTCTAGATTTAACAAATTGCTTGCATTGATTAAAAGCAACATGATATTGTGCTTTTTTCTTTTCCAGTTTTGCAATTATTCCTCATTCTTATTGAAAGTGATTGCTGAGCATCAGACTCCCCTACACAGTAATCTGCAGAAAAAAGCTGAGTTAAGTGTTCAGAGTTTGTAGGTGTGATGATGTTGAGCAAATTTATACATTGATGAATGCTCATGTTTGTGCTGGGTTTTGTGTTTGATTGTTGCCTTCTGCAACAGCCAATGTGACAAAATTGCATTTCCTTAGCATCCAGATTTGTGCTTGAATTAGTACTCAAAGAAAAGAGAGCAGTTTGGGTCAATATTTGAACCTTTCTTTGCTTTTATCCCTGAAAATGCCTATTTTGCCTCGTGTCTTTGTTTTTGGCCAGCCAGCTTTTCTCATGCTGGAAGTGGAAGATGTGTGCTTCTTAGTCAAATATATTGGTCGAGGAATAGACTTCTACACCAATTTCTGGTTTTTTTAGCCTCTTTGAAACTAAATTGAATCAAACTCGGGACAAGTCTTATAAAATCTGGAATATCTTGTTATCACAGGGAGGAGAGAAAAAAGTGTTCTGCTTTACATTCTTCTACTTCAGTTTTTAAAGAGCTTGATGATCTTATGAATTTTTAATATGATAAGGAATGTTGATGGCAAGCAGAAAAAAATGAATTGGAGCTGGGGTTTTTTGTGCAGAGTGTTTCTTTCATTATTATTCTGTTATTATGATGATGGAAATAACTGAGTGTATAAGTCAGATTTGCTTCATCATAACCTGTACATTTGTATTAGAGTATGTTTTGCAAGATTTGCATTCCTGGAAGCTCCACGTTGCCTGGTGATCCAGGACTGTGAAAATATGAAAGATTTATTGGAGGTAGTTTAAGAGAGCAGAGACTTCGTGATTTATCTTGCAGTTAGAGAAAGAACAAAGTAAAATTATTATTTCTGTAGTTATTCTTCATGAAAGGAAGAAAATAGTTATCAGGTGCTATATTAGTTTATTGTACAGGATTTTCCCTTTTCCTTTTAAATTATTCTATGTGATAAAATTGCCCTTAATTTCATCTGAAGGGTTTAAAGCGTGTTGTGAGATGAGTTGTGTGCACATGAGTTTTACTGCTCTGCCTTGTCCCTCTGACAAGTGCTTGGTTTGGGTATCAGCAGCAAAATCTGTGGACATGGGAGAAGCCCAGTCCTCAGCTAAGTATTCCTCTATATTAATGAATTTTATTTAAATACAGACACAGAGATTTGCCTTAAAAACAACGTAAAACGCTTTCTTTTAGTTGTAAAAGCCTGATGTGATGGGCAGGACTCTTTTCTATCTTGGAGGCATATTTCACTTCATTTCTCCTTCAGATTAATTTACCTGTCTGCATATTTAAAAGGCAAGCTGTGCCATCTTCTGCAGACAGCAGTTGCACGGAGGCCTGATGATTTCATATGCATGGCTGCTGCTGCTGTTGGGTTTGTGCCATTCCTTACAGGAGGTGATTGCCTCAGCATCTTCCAGCCTTTCTTTCCTGTAGTATTTTTAAATGGCTTTGTCTGTCTGGACAGGTGAAAATGCAGAGCTTATTGAAACAGATGGCAAGTCAGATTAATAATGCCCAGAACCATCTTTTGCTTGGATGTTCATAAGGAAATGTCCACTGGATTTGTTGTCTTTGCTTGGACAGCAGAAGAACAAAGTCGATAGATTTTAATTTAAAAGCCTCTTTTTGTCGTGTTTTGAATGTGTAAGTTAAGCACAATTGCCTCGTTCAATGTTTTTATTCTGGCAAATGATTGAAACGAACATTATTTTTAATTGTGAGAACAGCTTCTATTTGTGGAGAACAGGTTATTAATAGTCAGAGATCTGCTAACTTCCCTTGCGTCTCTGGGCGCTGTTGTACTTTGTGTTCTTGATCTGCCTTAAATCTGACTTATTTTTATGGTTATGAGCTGTAAAATGAATGAAACAGATGCTTCTGTTTGGGTGTCACTGTGAGTGAACTTTACAATCTGTATTTGCCAAGGAATCCAAATCTGCACATCAGAATCCCTGAAATGTTCCTGCTCACACCGACTGCCTTCAGCAGAATGTCAGGGAATGAAAGTCATGGCCATTTCCTGTGGAGTTTGTTCTCCTTGCAAGGAGAGGTGAGGTTGGAAATCCTCTCAAGAGCTGATTCTTCTTGGGGTGGGAAGAACGTGCTGGAAGTTGTGATAATAAATCTGTGCTTCCTTTAGTCTGCCCTTACCTACCCATCTTCATTCTGAAGAAAATTCCCCTGCGTCTCAAGGAGTTGGGATGACTCCACATACGTTGAGAAACATCGATCTTGAGGCTTCAGATGCCTGCTAAATGCCTCGTGTTGGCATTTGCAGCTCGTGCCTGTGTGTGTTGGTGTTCAGAACTGGTTATTACTGGTTTATATATTTTTATTACCTTCTGTCATCATTTTACAGGTAGCCACATCTCCACAGTTTATTTTTGTGTGTGTATAAACATACATGCACATATAAAAATAATGCAGTGTAATGTAATCTGAAGCTTTTAAATAACACTTTTTGTGTTTATGTCTCTGACTAAGTAATAAAACTGCCCAACTACAGCTTTCTCTAACATAAAAAGCAGAGTGAATCTCTCTGCTGCAATCTGGCAAGCCTAATTTTGGTGCTCTAAAGGCCTTGGAGGACATCCTGGTTCACTTGAGGTCTGTAAAAGTGTTCAGCTTCTCTGTCATCTTCAGTTCATCAACATAAAAATTCTATAATTTCATCAGTTAAATGGACAAAGAGCTGGTAATGATTTCTCTGAGGTAGGTATTTTAATAGGGCTGTTCTAGCAATGCTTTCTTCCACAGAATTTTTTTGAAGTGTAACCTGTTTCCAGCCGGGTTTTTAATACTTTTTCATTGATACAAATTTTAAAAAAATTGAACCTTTTTTAAAATGCTTCATTCTTGTGCAGTGCTCTTGCTTTTCAGGCTGTTTTCTAATGGTTTTGCAGTTTATTCTTATTATGCCCTGCCCACATAACACACTTGTCTGTTAGAGACTATCTATGAAAAGCACATTCTCAGCTGGATTGTGTATCTTAGAGACTCAGCAATTACAGAAATCTTTAATGCATTGCTTTTCTGTTCTGCCTGCCTTGGGGATGTTGGGAGATGCTGTGAGACTGCTCACATCATTCAGTGTACGCAGCTAGGGTGTTTTCCTCCTCTGTGCCAGTGTAATAAATACCACACAGTGAATAAAACTGGTTTTATTTGCTTAAACCAACGTGCTCGCAACTGATGTGAATCTTGGAGAGCGTAGCTCTGTTTGCTGCCCCAGTTGAGTCCCTGGCAGCTTAAAATTGAGCAAAATATTTTTAGTGCTCTGTTCTGTGTCTGTATTTCAAGCCATGGACAGCCTGAAATAGCAACCTTCGTGTTTTCACTCCTCTTCACAGACAAATAAAGTGATTCTGTTCGCCTCTCCCCCTCCCCGAGCAGGTTACGCACGCGTGCGCTCGCTGCCCAGCGCGCTCCTTCGCCGCACCTCCAGCTGGAGGTGTGGGGGGATCTCCAGAATTCCTGTGGGAAGAAGAAAAGTTCCAAATCAGGCAGCCTCGGCTGAGTCAGAGGCAGAGCTGTGCTGCACCGGGGGCTGGTGGTACCTTCCCTTCCCGAGTGGCAAAACGCTTGGAATGAGGAGGGTGGAAGATGGAGATGGCCGTGCCCTTTTGGCATCTCTTAATTTGAAAGCAATAAATTCTGATTTCATACTGGAAGTGATGCCATGATGTTTTTTGCTGTTTATATATACCCCCTCTATATAATCTTTTGTATAACTTTTATGTATTCTTAAGGGCCTTTTAGCCCACATACTTCTAATTGTTCAGGTTTGATAACCAGCATAGGCCCAGTATTCCCTTAAGCCAGGAGACCAAACATCCTGGAAGGCTCAGACACCAAGGCCTTCTCTGGAACACATTTTGTGAACTAAGATAGGCATGTCCATGGGGAGAAGGTTCCTTGGGGAGGGGGGTTCACTCAGCCTCCCATTGGGGAATCTTTGATAGATATGCTAATTGGTAAAGCCTAGAATTTTATACTCAAACTATTGTGGGTGTGCATTTTCGGGGTACCCACAGGGGAGCATTTTGGTGTGCATTTGGATGTGCTCCACCTGGACGGAGTGCACCAAGGATCCTTAAAATAAATACCAAGGTAAAATCCCTTTTTCCCTTCTAACCGTGTTTGGCTCTTGATTTTAAGACCAAGAAAAGGCATCAGAAGCAGCAGCCAGTACAACATAAAACTGCTTTTCTGTCAGGCTGATTTCCTCCTCAAGCTGCAAACTCAATTTTTTTTTGTAGTTATTCTCCAAGAATTTGTGTGAACCTGTGGGGTAAATGGAGCAGTTGTAGGGATGCATCGTTGTTTCTGCACTATGGGAAGTGGGAATGACCTGTTCCACGTCAGGGCTACGTTGGAGATATTGATTGCTGCAACAAGAGATGTTTTCCTGGCATTTCACAACTGGCTGCAAAGCAGTGATTAAAACCCTGTGTGAAAGTTGAGTACAGAAAAGGAGAGACAGCTCCAGCCTTGTGAGGATCTTGTTACTCCCCTTAATGGTGCATGTCCGAGTTTGAAATGAAATGTCCTCTCTGTTGCTGTGCTTGAGGCTGCCCTTTTCCCAGGGATGCTGCACAGAAACTGGATCAATGTGTGGCAGGGAGGGCAGGGCAGAGGCACGTGTCAGCCAGGGCTCTCTCTAACACGTGGTGCCTGTTGTGTTCCCATAAGTTCAGTTCTCATCCAGCTGCTGTTGCCACAGAAGGAATTTGCCAGCAAAAACCAGTGTTGGGGGAGCTAACCCTGAGCAGGGTTCTGAGATGGACCCAAGTCCCAGCTTTTTAATCATTAATGACGTTTTTTGAAGGGGTGGGCAGGATTAAAAAGCAATAAAATTAGCTACTCCTTTCTCTTAATACTCCTTTCCAAACAGTCCTCCATAAATCACGGTGCCAATTCCCCTTTTCTGTCTTCTCAGTGTTTTTTGTGTTCTCCTGAGCAGCTGCTCTTGCTGCACTTAGGAAATGCTGCTCCAGAGGATACTCCAGTGCATCTCCTCCAAAGTCTGTATAAACCAAACCTGTGTAGCAGCAAAATGTGACAACAGCCAGAAATAAAACATTCTGAGGGCATATTTATTAAGATGATGATGGGGATCATTGATTAGTGATCTGAAGTAGTACTTAGTGCTTGTTACTGTTTTTAACTTGGTTTTTTTTCTTTTGGCTTTCAGCTCAGATCGACTGATAGAAGAAACAATAAGGTAGGAATGAATGTAACAATTTTCATTATTTTCCATACAATCAGCATTTCCATTAAATTGTGTCTAAATATATCAGTCACTATATTTATACAATAACTGTGTTGTTTCCAGCTCCTTGGCAGTATTACAGTGAATTGCTGGTGGGTTTTATTTGGGTTTTTTTCTATTCAATATTGACATAAGAGTGTTGCTTAAATATTTTATTCATCCTAGCTTAGAAAATCTGAGTTTCTGTTCAAAGGTGAATCACTTTTGGAGCAGAGTGAATCTCAGGCTGAGCTGTTGAGGGCTATTCCAGTAGTCAGGATGTTTCTTCTCACAGTGACGCTCATCTACAACCTGATTTTCTGTAATCTTTCAATGTATTCAGAATATTCAGCACCCGGTGTGCAGCTGATATAGGTAAGGGCTTTTACCACAACTGCTTGAGAGGTTATTGCTGTTGTACCTTTATTTATCTTTTGGGGTTTTTACATTGTTTGAATGCTTGAGTGATACCTTCTCTAACTGATCTAGACATTTTAGAACCAGCATCATAAATTAATTTTGTTATCTGTGCCCTTCCCAAGCCAACCTTTTGCAAACCAAAAACTCAAACTATAATAATGCCTGATTTAATGGTTTTAAATTTTAGATTATTGCTGTAAAACAAAACAAAACCAAAAAAAAAGGAAGAAAGAAAGCAAGATATGCTTTCAGACAATGCAGGTACTGCCATAAGTGACCAAGGAGAGTAATTAGAGGTGCAGCAAGGCTGTGTCCATTAATTCTGGCTGGCTTAAGTACACACAGTGGGCTCGGGATAATTAACATGGAGGAAGAAGGTGTTAAAGCACACCAATGTGCAGTGATGAACCAGAAGTGGTCGGTGCAATAATATCTGAAAATATGGGTACAATTTCACCACAGCCTCACAGAAATATTTGTCAAACTTAGCCCAGCTGTATTTGTTTTACTCTGGGTTCTAGTCCTCTCCTCACTAAAAACCTCTCCTTTATTGCCGTGCTTGTAGCCCTATTTTTCCATCTCAGAAATGCTCAGTGTTTGGTGAATTTCTTCTTTGCTGCCACTCCAAGTAAGCAGAGCATTAAACAGCATATGGTGATTTATTACTCTTAATATCCTGCAAAATTACTTGTAATTATGTCATTGGCCTGGCTTCTTGATTCTGTGTCATCAGAGGAGCTCAGAGCTCTCAACCTTGCACCATTTGTTATCTGTAGTAAGTTGTTGCCAAAAATACTCTACAGTTTTTGGTACAAAAAGAGCTTATTTAATAACTACATGGAGTAGGAAATGTGATTCCACTTATATCTGAGTCGAAATCTGCTTGTGTTGAAAACCAGGATGAATTTTTTGTTGAACTCTTTTTTCTTGTGGTCCCCAGTAATGGCAAGTGTAGGGGTGTGACATGAATTGATGGTAAATCCTGCTGCCTTCGAAGTGAATTTAGCAGATGGAAGTTTACCCAGCTGATCAATTGCTTTATCTATTGTAACCCAAATAAAAGAAGGAATTGTGCAAGAGAAGCTGTTTGAGGACAGATTCCTTGAGATGTAATTAGCTTATTCTGGCTACTGCTCTGTCTTCCAGGTTTACATCTGCTGCAGTTCATTACTCATTTTTTAATTAAGCAAGTCAGGAAATCACGTTTTATTTCCTTCACACTTTTTATTTCCTTAGGGGTTGTTACTAAGCAGTGATTCCAAACACTGGAAAGCATATTTTTGTGTGTGCAGAGGCTTTTGTTGACAAGCTACAGCCACTAATTGTGAGCTCCTTGCTCTGATTTTCTGTCAGGAAGAGAACTGAGGAGTCTGACTCTTCCTCTGCGTGGTCCTCCACGGAGCAAACATCCGTGCCAGGGAATAAATGGGCACCTGAGCTGAAATGATTCAGTAGCTAAAGCAGTGAGCAGGGCTGTCACTCCAGATGTGTCGTTATTACTAAACTTTTAATCAATTTTTAAATGAATTACGTGCCATGGGTTCTTACTGCAGCATATTTCCCTCCAGAAGCGAGTGGGAAGTGATACTTTGTACTGCAGTTCTTTTGGAACAGCGTTCACTTCTCTTGGCCAGATTTAAATATAAGCAGAGATTTTGCTTAATATGTTTGGAGTTCTCAGGTTTTCATTTTCAAACATTATCACTTCTCCAAAATAGCAAACCATTTATTTCTTGTTTTCCAACAACTTGTGTTTTTTATGTTGGCTCAGTTGGAATATTTTTTATAGTTTTGCCTGTACAGTGTGACAAGTTCTTAGGATTTTATTGTAGTTCTGTTTCTGAGGCCTGATCTGTCAGTGTTTGTGTATTAACAGACTGGACCAAAGCCATAGATTTAATTTTTGAAAAATCATCTCCTTATGTATTTGGGCTGTTTCTTTAAGTAATAATTAGGATTTAATAAAAGGGGAGAACTCAGCTGCATTGAATGTTGACTTTTCAGAATGGAAAGGCATGAGCTACGTTTTGAGAATTCTCTCATTTCACAACCACCTTGCCAGAGTGTCCAGGCAAAATCACATTGCAGTTCTGGGGAAATGTTTCTTCTGTTTTCATCCTAGGCTTCATCAAAAGAAACAATACTCTTTAAAGTAATTTGCAAGGTTCTGTGTGTAGGTATGCATTGATACACGCACATATGTGTATATTTAGAGATACAAATATAGAAATGCATCTCCAGACAAAGAATGAGTGATGCAATCAGAATTTTTACCAATTTAAACCGAGAGCTTTCATTCCTATGCACAGTCACAGAGTCCATTCCCTTAATCATAGACCTTGTCATGAATTTCAATGAGCAAGTATGATTCATGGCATGCAAAATGAAGCAGAAGTTCCAGTAATATGTGAATTATTTGATTTTTAATAACACAACTTCTTCCTTTAGAGTTTTGTTTTAGTCCTCCAGCAGTGTAGATTTGACTGATGTGTCTCAATAGGTGAAGCCAAGAGTTGATTTTTTGGTACATTTGCCTCGGTGACACTGGATGGATGTGGCTGCAGTGTGGGGTGAAATAACGACAGATCAAACATTTATTTAAGTCAAAACTCTTTGCTTCCAAGTCAGGCGGCATTAAAAGTGTATCTCTGCATGTTAGACCGGTCCAACTGGGATAATGCCTGGAAGTGTTTATTACCCTGGGGTTTTTATGCCAGTGAAAACAGCAAAGTAAGTACAAATATCAGTTGGGTTTGCTTTGGAGGGAAATTTGGCCGCTCGCATCCCCACGGCACTGCTGAACAATCAGGGGCAAACTCGGGATGTGGGAGACATTTTGAGGGAAATACGGCTGCAAGCACAGGAATTTGAGATACTCCTGCTGATCTGGGGAGGAGATAGGTGGGTGTTTTATGGCTGTGACCTTGAGCTTAGCTGGGAGAGATTTCTCCAGCAGTGCAGCGATGCTGAGCCTTGTACTTGAGCAGGGCTTTAATATTAAATATAGAGAGCAAGCCAGAGACCATCTGGTTTTAAAAACTTGGTTTACACCCAGCTCTGGTAGTTTCAGCCAGTGCAGCACTGAGAATAGTTCCTGCTGGTTTCCAAGAGAAATGTTGAATCGGGGTCATCTCGATTCCAGTAAGAAACATTTCATCTTTTTATCGTAAACGTCGCGCGCGAGCCCCGGAACGTCAGAACCAGGTCGTGGTGATCTGGGGAGGTTGTGCTGGGGAGTGCCTAAATGGGGCCGATATTGTGAATGGGAAGAAGGGGATTAATTTTTTAAAACATGCATTTGTCAGCGAGGCAGTGGCAACAGCAAGTCAATGAACATATGTCAGGGATGGGAATGGAACCAAAAGCGTCTGATGAAGGATATGAGGAAGCTGCAGTGCTCAAGATACGAGACCAAGCTCTGGACTGGTCCCCAGGAACTCTGTTTTCTGCTGCTTCTTAAATTTAATAATCTCCTTTGCAGATCTGAAGGCTTAGATAAACCAGCTCAAGGTTTGAATAATCAAATTACACGTGAACAGCATTGCTTTTTGCTTGAATTTTGAGTTGTTAATAGTAGCTGGAATCCAGTTAAACTCTTGTTCATGAATATCACAATTACATTTCATTACTAGACCGTATCATATTAAAAATGGTAATTACCCCAGTTTTTTTCCTTCAGAGCTCTCCAGTAAAACCCAGCCCTTCGAGCTAAATTCTTGAAAATACTGGATTGAAAAAAAATGAAATTGGTTTCGATCTCTTAACCCTTTACATCCTGCCTTTTTATATGAAATGGACAGTTTCACTCCCCAGATGTTAAAGCAGGAACCTTGCGTTCTGTGAATAATTATTTCTAAAGGCATTTTGGAGGTGGCTCAGGAGCACTTTATATACTGGCACTCATCTTGTGTTTCCACTTCTGTAAATGAATGGATGTTTTAATGAGTCATTGGATGCATCTTATAAAAACATGGGGCTTAATTCAGGAGTGCTTTGAGAGACACTGTGTTAAAACCTCATCTGGACAAATACCAAGTCAGTGTGGGGGTGGGAGATAAGAATCTGGAGGTTACTGCACAAACCTTCCTGTGTGCAGATAGGAAATACTATTTTTTTTCTAACTTGATTCTTAGTAATTCAAAATTCCCTGAGTGCTCTTCTTAACAGCAAACTTGTAGTGGTTTTGTGAGTTCGTGGCCTTTTACTTTAGAGGACTAAAATACCTGTCTTGAAAAATTGTATGTTTGTATCAGTTGAAAGCAGCATTTCACATTATCCTATCTCTGAAATGACAGCTTTAGTTTCCTGTTCTTATATTCATCTGTTGTATTGTTCCACTTAACTTTTACTCCTCCAGAACATTTCCCCTCCATATTTAAGGCTCACAAACTCATCCAAGAATTTGTTTTAATCATTGTTATTCCTGTAGATGAAGTCAACAGCAGTAGAGGTGACTTTTTTGAGTTATTATGCAGCCTTGTTGTATTTATGTCCTGCTTTATGTGTTTTTGAAACACATGCCAGCAAGGAGAGCAGCATTTGCCATACTTTTCTTTCTCAGGCACTGTGTCTTCAGAGCCCAAACTTGTCAACTGAGCAATTCTTTATAATCTTCATTTAATATCTTGTTTTTAAGAGCAGAGTTGCTTTTTTTCTGACCTCCAAAACGTATTAAATCTGAAGTGGGAAATTCTGTTTTATGTTCGCCTGTATTGTGTTCTTTATATTTGGATAAAAAAGTACAGCTTGGGCATGCATTAGTAAAGAAACAAAGAAAATGAAAACTTATATACCATGGGGGATATTCTTAATTAGGACCAGATCTCAGAAATGCATTTATTTTGCTGTGATGGAAGCATCATTTGGGATGAAACAAACTTCTAAATTTAAAGCTTAAGCAACGAGAGCATAATTCTTATGTTGCTTATAAGGTAATACCAGTTTTCTTTGGGGCTGGAGGAGAAAAGTCAAACCTTGCCTGTTTCAAGAAATCTCAGTGTTTTCCACTGTTAACAGCTTACATCAAACTGAAATCATTTAACTGCAGAGGGTAGAGATTAATGGAAAAATTGTGGTTTCATTCATGTTGCTTCACCCCATTCATTGTCCTCTGAAGAAGCGTTGCCTGCTTGTTCTCCTCTTGTGTGAGCTGTGGATTATTCTTAGCACCAACAACTTGATCCTCTTTCTTTCCCCAGCATTGCCATGGCAACTAAAGAAAATATGACTTCGCAGAGAGGGATGTTGAAGTCAATACAAAGCAAGATGAATACCTTGGCAAGTATCCTTTCTCCTAAAAATTGGTGCTGCCGGTGCATAAGGAGAGTTATGGGATAATTTTTCACTCTGTCATTTGGGGGATCAGCAGTGTCAGTGGCTGTATCACCTGTCCTGTCATCAGTGACAAACAGGCCAGGTTTTTATCAGTCTCACCTGATAACCTGACTGAAGCATCCTTATGGGAAATGGGGGGAATAAGTTGGTTTTGGTCAAATTTGGGCACTGCATAAAAATGAAGCAAATTTATTTTTCAGGTAGAGATCTGCAACAGCATTTTATGGCCTTCGCTGCTGTACGTTTTTGTAGAAATTTAATTTCAGGTCCTGCTTTTTGCTTTCAAAAAAGCTGAAGCTTGGTGTTCATCAGTGCTTTACAGCTAAAACAGTCAGGGCCTGACTATCCTCTTGTCTGTCACACTCTTGTAGGTGTTAGTTGAGATTTTGGCTTGTTGGTTTCTGTGCATCTTCTGTCTCAGGGCTAAAGACTGTGCCACATTGTCAAGTCAGGAATGTTTGTGGTTTTCCCACTTATTCCTTCCCTTCTGTCAATGGACAACACCAGCACTGTTTGATCAGGCACATGGCATCCTGGAAAGATGCACCTTGGTAACCCAGAAATTTCATTACAGTTCTTACCAATTGGCAAGAACAACAAAAAAATTTCAGTAAGTTTTGGCCTTGAAAAGATTCCTGATTCTGAAGATGTGAAGCTCTGAAGCTGATTGTCTTGTTGGCAGTTGTATTTTGTACATTAAAACATAAATTTACACCCTCATGATTTTACAGAGCTTGCGCAGTGTGTGGGTCATGCAACGTGCAGGATTTTCTCAGTCAGATGCCTTTGGTTGTTCCCTTCACCAGGAACAGAATCCCACTGAAGAAATCCCACAGATGTTTTATATAACCACCCCAGTTTTGGGGGTTTTTTTTCATTCTCATTTAAACACAATTAGAGTAACTAAGCCTCACATATTGGAGATTAAAATGCTGGTAATTGAGGTGATCAGGTGGTGAATTCTGTGTAAATGTGAGCTCTGGGCTGTTCCCTTTTCTCTGCTGGTCTGTAATCAGTGAAGTGCAGTTGTAATCCTGCTCCCTGTCCATCAGGTTTTACTGCTCCTGCCTTCTCCAGCTTGGGAGTAGTTGCAGTGTTGGCATTTCCCCATCCAGGCTTTGGGGCTTGTTCATGAATTCCTCTTTGCTGCTATGACCTTGACTCAGGCTCCTCCAAGACCGTTTCCCAGCAGTGAACAGCCTGATCCAAAGGATCAACCTCCGGAAACGACGGGATTCCCTCATTCTGGGCGGCGTGATCGGAGTCTGCACCATCCTACTGCTGCTCTACGCTTTCCATTGATGGATGTTTCCCCCCTCCTGGACTCTGCTAAAACTCATCACCACCTTCCCTCCTCCCAGCCAAGGAAAAGTGAGTGGGGGAAGCGTCAGACTTCCACAGGCTGCTCGTGGCTGGGGCTGTCAGCGTGATGTCTGGAGCTTCTGATGGTAGACTGTGCCACTGGGCTTGGGCTGAAGCTGCAGTGTTTCTCCTCCCCTGCCATTCACCTTCCTTTGGGTTCAGTTTGGTGGGATTTGTTTGTCTTTAATTCCCTTTCTCACCGCAAGGTAAGTGCCCATGGGATGCTTAACCAGAACTGGGGGAATGGTTCCAGTGCTCAGCAGTGCTGGGGAGGTTTGGTGCTGGCTGGGGAGTGGGAAAGGATTGAGTTTGCCTTGGGTGGAAGCTCAGCAGGAAGGCTTTTCCCTCTAATTGCAGCCCAGTACTGAATTTCACCCTGAGAGATGAATATTGCAGCTTTAAGCCTTCAGGTTGCTTTACTACTAGATACATGTTCTGTAATTCTTTTTAACTCCTGGTTGAGATTCTAGTTATTTCTGCATAATTCGTGCTGTGAAAACCGTGCTTTACACAAATTCCTCGAAGTTAACAAAAAAAAAAGGGGGGTTTCTGTTCACTTTTTGCACAGAATATGAATAAAGTACCCTCTGAGGGAGATCATAAGATTTCTTGTGGCTTTAAAGGGACTGACAAAG
Organism: Falcunculus frontatus; assembly: GCA_013398115.1. Lineage (NCBI taxonomy): Eukaryota > Metazoa > Chordata > Aves > Passeriformes > Falcunculus > Falcunculus frontatus. Next base: position 167,057 of record VZRV01010649.1, on the reverse strand, counting down.
TCCTCCTGTGTAAAAAGGGAGCACGGTGTCCCAGCAGGTGTTTACTCAAGTGTTCAGTCATCTCAAAAGTGACCAAACGTGAGTTCACCTAAAGGAATCTTTTGGGTGCAAATACTTTGATTTTGGCTGGCATCATAAAGATCTTTATAAAGACACGATAAGCAGTTTACAAAGTCTATACTGTAATTTAGGTAAAGTTATTCTGATAGTGCAGTAAGAAGGATATGATCTGAACTGTTGATTGGAAATGATGATGGTTACAGCTGAGGCAAAGGTGTCTGTGAGCAAAGGTTGTGGACATAACTCCTCCTAGCAAAGAGCTGAATGTATGAATAGTGAAACAAGTATTATTTACTATTATCTGGGGGGGAAGCCACCCTTTTTTTTTGGTCCAGACGGGCGAAAAGAGCCCTGTTGTGTTTGTCTCTAAACAAAGCTGACATCTGCAGTGGCTTTGATACTGCAGCTTCCCAGGTTATGGATTTCTCTGCTCTTTCAACAACACTTTTCCATCTGTCATATCATAACCCAATAAATTCAAGCCTTGGCACTGAAATGCCTTTCTAAGAACTTGATTAACTCTTTTCACAATCCACTTACAGTGCTCCTAACAGATTCCATGTATTCCATCACCCCCAAATGTCCCACAGTCCCCAGGTTGTCCTCCGGAGCAGAGTCCAGTGGGACGGACACAATTTTTTACTTCATTTCATAGTGTCTGTGAGTTGGAGGGAGTAGAGACTTGTGCCTGTGTAGTGTGCAAACCCACACTGTTACACCCAAAATGTCTTTTGGATTTAAAGGTTTCTTTGCAGACTTAATAACCTTGTGCTAAAAAGTCAACAAAGGCTTCTAATCAGCCATCCTGCTGTTGGGATTTGGAAGCATTTGGAATTAATACATGTAAAACTGTGGGGCTTGTATTTTAAATAAAGGGTGATTATTTGGTTGATTTGGGAACGTTCCCATTTGGAGATGAAGTGTTTATTGAGGGGGTTTATGAAAAAGCTTGATGGATAAAGGGAGGGTTATTAATGGATCCGTGTGTTGGGAGATCAAACTTCTTCTCCCTCTTGCCTTTTCTTTGATTCCTCCTCCACCCTAAGGGACCCTGATCAGCACTTGTGCATCTGTTTAGGATTTGTAGGATTTGGTTGCTCTATAGTTGGCAATATAAGATCTGCAGTACCATAAATAAATTCATTTATTTAATCTTATAAAAAGTCTTTTTATTGGACTTAACTGATTATTTGGTGCAAATATTTAATCTTATTGTGAAAAAGCTGCTATGGAAAATATGTAGATTATAATAAATATGTAAACATAATTGATTTTTCATGTTATGAAAATGTTATGGAGGAACTGATATATTTTAGTATAAAATAATGGAAATATGCTGAATTATCTCTGATAAAGCTTTACTGGAAACGGTTTCGGTGTTGGCAGCCCCTCCATGGTTTTTGTTTGTGCTGGTTTTGAGTCAGTTTTGTGTTGAAAAATGCGTTTAATTATCTTTGGAGTTTTCCCTTCATCATCATCTGGCAGGGTGAGTGTTGTGCTGTGCTCCCTGGAGGGGTGTGTTTGCATCTGGCCCAGGGAAAGGCTTCCAAATTCAGGAGAATCAGCCTCATAACTCATCTCCAGCAACCTGGACCTGTGGTCAGAACAATGGACTGGAAAATGAACACAGTGGATTGTAGTATTCTGCCTCAAATCCCAAAGTACAGGTTTGTGTGTCTCCTGTTGCTAAATGTGTTTTCTGAGTTTTTCATTCTGTGTGGTTCCTCCTGCTCTGAGGAAAAAAGATGTGGTTAAAGAATTCTCATTCCTGCAATTCCTGCTGAAGTGGCAGTTTCCTAACTCAGCCAAACAGAACTGTGCTAAGGAAATCATTGCTGACCACTGAAATGAAGGGGGAAAATCCAAGATGTTTCTGCAGGGCATGTTTCACACACACAGACACTCTTTTTAAATTCCTGCTTCATTCTTCCTACCAGATAAGCAGCTTCTTCAAACCTGGCCAGGCACTGGAACACCAGGGATTGTGTTGGTAACGCTGATGCCACACTTCACACGAGTGGGAATATTTTTATCCCTGTTCTTTAGACTGTTTTTTACCTGTTTATCTGATCTGCAGTCTCTGGTTGCTGCAGCACAGCAATGGCATGTGGGCAACACCCAGAACTGGGTGTCCACAGCTGTGGCTTCTCCCCAGGGCAGTGCCAGGGCTTTGGCCTTCTTGGGCAACATTTTTTTTCTTAACCAGTATTGATTTCAGGAGTCTTGCATATCAAAGTGAGGTATAAATTCCTGCTGGATTCATGACACTGAGTAATCAACTAGAATTTTCATTTGTAGTTGAGAAGTCCTTTTGTTGAGTGGTCTTAAGATTAGTGTGAGGAGAGTCAGTTCCTTGCTGGATGTTGAAAATGAAAGAGCAAAAGTAGATTTTTAGGTGATGTGGAAGTGTCAGATGAATTGTTCCCAGCTTGTCCTCCAGGGCTGAGTCCTCTGAGGTGCTGCTTTCCCAAAACTGCTGCACAGGGAGCCGAGGCTGCTCCACCACTTCTGACGGTGCAGCTCCTTTAGTCACAGCTAAATGAGAGTTTTAACTCTCTAGATGTAGCAACTTGTTTACCAAGATCACTTGAGGCATAACCTTTTCCTCTTTTTACTGGTTTTGTCCCAAAGCTTTCATTTGAGCCAGGAAGGAGAGGTAACAGCTGTCAGTGCTGAAGGAGGAAATGATCATGGAACTCCTTAAAACAAAATTGGATTATGAAATGTGCAGGGCAGGAGACTGCAGTGAGAGACAAACTGAGCCATGTTCCAGGTGACATCTGCAAGTCCCCTCTGTGCCCTGCACCTCTCCTGTCACTGCACATTTGAACCCATGGTGATGTTTTAGTTCTGAGTGCAGAAGCAGCTGTTGGTCTGTGTGGTACTGAGTGAGGAAAGCAGTTAAATAAACACTCTACACCCAAAAAAAAGCCCTTTCTCACAAAACATCCCAGACCTTGTAAATGAGTTTCTGATTGCACTTTCTGATTTATTTTTTTTCTTTTCATATACGTTCTTGAAACTTGTAACTGTAATTATTTTTGTTCTCACCTACTGTGCATTCTCTGTATGTATTAAAAAAAAAGGCTTTGATATGTAATTTAATAATAAATTAGAATTCTAAGCAAGGTGCTTGGTTCTTTCTCCCCTTGACAATCTTTGCCTACCTAAACTTCAGGGAAAATGCAGAGAGGATTCATTTCATCACTTTGGAATTGTCCCTGAACATACAAATCGGTGTGTTCTCGGGTTTTATGTCAAATATCAGGTGTAATGGAACATTTCCTGACCCAAAATGGTTTGATGGGATGTGTTCCTTCTGCCTGCACATGCAGTCCTGGACTCGTTTCCTACCTGGGAAGGGGCTGATTGAATCGTGGTGTTTTTTCCTGCTGTTCTTCACCAGGTGGAACAAGGCTGGTTTTCTTTAGAGGTGAGTGTTAAGAAGGAAAATCTCTCTGAATTTCTGTCTTCAGGACAGACAGGGCTCTGTCACCCTGTAGCTTTCCAGCACCACTGTGGTCTCACCACCTCCCTCCTCAGTTGTTCCAGCCCAGGCAGTGTCGTGCCTGAAGGATCCACCTGTACCTGGTGCTTTTGCAATCGATGTTCAATCTTTCAATGCCACTCCAGATTTGTATTCTCAAACCAGCAGAGCTGCCTGGCAGTGGGATACCTGTCTGTGTGCATGAGGCTGGGGGTGAAGGGAGGGATTTCTCCTCACTGAGCTGTCGTGCTGTGCCTGTAAACGCTGCTATAAAGCAGAGGTACATCCCTGTATCCTTAATGTCTACTAAATATTCAGGAGTGACCAGATGCTCTCCCAAGGGAAGGCTTTGACTGTACGTCTCAAGCTAAAGGAGAAGCTTCAAAAAAACTTTTGAAAATGGAGAGGCAGTTCTGTTTTCAGATAGTGGGAAGTGCAGTGAGTTTTTCCAGTTGCGGCGCTGGTAATAAGTGGTGCATAAAATTCCATCTTCGTTTGGATTAGAAAATAAATTATTAATGGCACTGAATCCTTTTTTCCAGCTCCCTGTACAGTCAATAATTTATAGTGGCACAGGCATAGGGTATATATATATTTTTAACCATCCGCCTCCCAGAGTACTGTTGTTGATGCTGAGGAGCGCTGTCCTTCCTGCCAGGCTCCGGCGCAGTGGCTGCTCTGCATTATGGATGAGCCGTGCTCTGCTCCCTCAGCCCCGCTGCCATTCCACCAGCAGATTTCCTGCTGAAAGGGAGCCGAGCACTCCATTAGAAATTCACACAGAGAGACAGGAGTGTCTTTGTTTCCTCCCTTTCGCCGAACGTGGGCGGTGTACAGCGCCGTGAACTCGATTTTGGGGTGTTTTAATAGAAAACCTCAGTGTTTACAGTCGGTATTCGCATTTCCTGAATGCCAGCCTTTTATCCACCATCTCCAGGTAGAAAAGCTGTGCTGCCAGCGCCCGTGCCTTGGCAGCTGGGCTGTGCTCATTAAGCACTCGGAGCCTGCTGTCGCCTTCTCCTTCCCCTTCTTCCCAAGCTGTCGGGGCCGCTGGAGCGTGTGGCTGCAGCTCTTCCCTCGCTCCATCCTCGCCTGTCGCAGCCCTTCCCGTGTTCTTTGTTCCTAATGGGACCCCGAGGCTTTGCTAACCCAGATTCCAGAGCGCTGCGAGTAAGGCAGGAGGAGCCTGGCTGGAAATCGGAACCTCTGCACCCCTGAAACCGCATTTGCCGTTCTCTCATTGCGGGTTATTCCCTTCTTGTCTCGATTTTGGCACCCTGTGGTCCCTCTGCCAGCCCGTGGTGGGGTTTTGAGAGGTCTCCTGCTATCGTGGCTGTTCAGATCTTACATCTTGTGTTGCTTTGTCTGCTCACTGCGCTGCCCATCCAATTCTCCTCCCTTCCTTCCTGGGTGTTTGGCTTCACGTAGACATTTCAAACACATGGATTTATTTTTGGTTTCATGATTTTCGTTTGTTTTTAAAAAAATCCGTCCTTTGAAGTCCAGAAGGGTTTTCCAGGGTGACTTGAAGCTTATCAATCAAAGCCAAACCTGAAGGAAATTCACTGATAACCCTTCAGGTGCACGAGCACAGCGTGGGGCTCTCCCACAAATGCTGTAAACAGGGAGGGTTTAGATGCTTTGTTTCTTTTCTTATCTCCCTTGCCCATACCCATCCGTCTGATGCAGAGTTCTTGGAAGTGGGGACAATATTCTTCATCTTTTGTCTTTCTAAAGCTGCACTGAAAATAGAAGCTCCTCTCTGCAGGTTGCAAAGCCCCATTGAGCTGCCAGCTGTACAGTGGAAACTTCCCCAAGATGTTTGCTGGTGCCTGTGCCTGGGCATGTCATCTGCTACAGAGCCCTCCGGCTCCAGACCTGTGCTGAGCTGGCTCCTTCCAGGGTGAAATGCTGCTGAAACCTCAGATTTTTAAGGGAGCCTTTTCTAAAGACTCTGCAGGACGCTCGGGAATGGTGCAGGTGTAAAAGGAAATCGTGAGTAGCTGGGAAAGTGCTGATCAGGTGGCGCTGGCAGGTCCAGCTTTAACACACAAACCACTGTTTTTTACAGTAAAAAGCAACTGGACCATGCAAGGACCTTGTCCCCGCTGGAGACTGGTGGGAACCTGGTGGGATCTTGTGAGTGTCCCCCACTTTCAGAGTCAGGGGAGGCTGGAATCATCCTGGGGCTTGGTCAGCCTTGATGTGGGACAAGACCCAAGTGCAGAAGGGGGGATATGTGGCTATTTCCCTGCTGTGCTATAAATGCAGTTCCCTCTAGGTCAGGCGTGTATCACCAGTGCTAAATTTACTTCAAAATATTACTGAGGTGGGGAGGTTTGTGACTCAGGTCTATAAAAGCATGCACTGCTTATGTAAAGAAATAAGTTTGGAAAGAGGCAGGAGGGGGCTCAGGCTCCAGCAGGAACCATTCCTGGTGTGTGTCTGCCCTCTCTGCATAAATAGGTCTTTGTACTGGGCAGCAACTGCACCTTCAGGTTGTGTCTGTTCCTAAGAGCAGGATCTGCTGCCCAGCTCTTCCTGTGTTTCCAAACCTTTCAGGAAATGTAAATAATTTCCAAGCCTACGCTGTGGCTTAGATGAAATTGTTTTTAACTAAAATCCAATAAACAGTGGGGGGATGATCAATTCTCGTAATAGTTCAGGATGACTTCAGATGGAGTTGTGCCACTCTGGGAGGGCGAAGGAGGGATAGGAGGGATTCTGCTGTGGGGATTTTGGTGTTTGGATCCTTTTCATTCACTCCAGTGCGTGTCTGTCTGGTCTTGGAAAAGCTGAGTGCCTGCAGTCAGCTTTGCCGTGGCAGGCAGGCACGTGTTGGCCATCCTGCACCACCAGCAGCATCCTCAGGTCTAACCACAACCACATCCCAGGGGAATGAGCCTCTCCCACTCTTCCTCAGGAAATGCTATTCCTTAACTCAGCAGCCGAGTTCATTCTGCACTTGTGGTGCCTCTGGGAGCTGAGTGCTGGGGTTGCCGTGGTCTGGGAGTTCTGGGGAGGGGAGGAAGAGCTGTTATCTCATTTTTTTGGGAAAATTCAGCTTATACCCACTCTGTTTGGCAGTCAAACATCAAGGTAAAAACAGCATTGCTTTAAAGACAGGAGCTCCTTTTGGTTGATTGCTGTTTGCTGTGTGCCTGCACCGCCTGCTCCAGACCAGTGAGGAATGACAGTGCAGGGTGTGAGGGACTGGTTTATTTTTCTGCCCATCTGGAGTTGATGAAATGATCCATCTGCATTGATCCTTGCTGGGAAGGAGGATAAAACACAGGTTTTACGAAATCGTACCTGAGATCAAATAATTGGAAGAAAACGCTTTGGAATCCGCAGCCTGTAATTAAACATTTCCAGGAGGCAGCGAGGTGCAGAGAGCTCAGCAGAAGGAGGCATTTTGCTGGGAAGCCTTTGCTTTGTTTCACGCTGTGTGCTATTAAAACGAACAACTTCACAAGCTTCAGAAGCATTGGCAGCTCTTGACCAAGAATAGCATCTCACATCACAGCTAAGCTGGAAACAATGAAGGCCAGCAGTCGTCAGTTGGTTGGGTTTTTTTAGCCCATAAACGAGGTAGCTGAGCTCATGGAGAAATCCCCATTTCTCTATTTTAGGTGTTCTAAGATGTTTCCTCTTCTGAAGGATCCAGCAATAACCACCATAAAGCAAAAGCCCTCATTTAAAGCAGATCTGCTGGTGCAATTCCCACTTACCTGGGCACGCCAGGCTCTCCTCCAACACATAAATCCTCACCACCTAACCCAAGCTTCTGCAAAGCCTATCAAATGTGTCTTGTCTGACTGAAAAATTCCTCTGAGATGTGACAGAAACATCCACCATGTGGGATCATGTGGAATCCCCATCCCTGGAAGCGTTCAAGGGCACATGGATGTGGCTTTTGGGGGCATGGTTTAGTGGTGAGCGTGGCAGTGCTGGCTTGGATGATCTCAGAGGGATTTTCCAGCCTCACTGATTCCATGATGAGCTGTATTCCTTTAAATCTCTGCAGCTAAGAAGCTGTTCTGTGAGCAGGGAGAATTTGGGGTGCAATCTGTTCTTTTTTAGCCCAGTGCTGGGAGCTGCAGCTCTGCACACCAGAGCCAGAATGTTCATGTGCTGCTCATCACATAGTCTCTCTGCACCTCTGCAGCCCTGAGCTCTCCTGCTGTGGCTGCTGAGCCCAGGGCTCCAGCTCCATCACCTCCCAAATGACTTCCCGAGAGGCTTTGAGAGAGCCTAAGGAATCCCTGAGCTGCTCATTCTCAGCAACAGCCAGAATTAGGAGCCACAGAGAAAATGGAAATGTTCTCTCCACGCTTTTCATTCCTAGCTCCTGACTGGAGCAAAGTCATGGAAACCAGTTGAGGAACTGGTGGCCAACTTTTTGTCCTTTGCCTGAACCCCAAACTCATGCAAATTCATCAGTGAAGACAAACACTGGGAGATGGAGGGAGAGCCCACAGTGTTCAGCAGAGAACGTATGCAACGTGGAAATTGGATGTAAACCTCTTGCTGTTCCTGCGTGAATCTATTATACATGAGCCCATCAGAGCAGGGTATTAATAAAACAGGAGCTGAAGCACTTGGCACTGCCTTGTCTTCAGTGAAACATCAGAGCCTGGGCTGGCGGCGGCGCCCTTTGAAGTCTGGGATTGCATCTGCCCGGCTGCGGGGTGACATGGTCAGGGTGCTCCAGGGGAAGCTCGACATGAAGGGGAATCTCTCCATGGCGTGGGGGTTTTCATGCGATTCAAATCCTGCTCCTCCTTCTCCTCCTCCTCCTCCTCCTCCTCCAGGACAAAGCCGTTGCTTTTTTCTGCTCATTCTTCTGGCTTGCTGAGTTCTTCAGGCAATGCATAAAGAAGGCTGAAGATGGTTTAAAGCAGTCTCAGACACCCTGTGCTGAGATGCAAATGGCATCTGCTCCCTCAAAGTTCTCCCCACCAAGACCCCCCCGTGCCTTTTGTTGCACACAGGTACCACCAACCCCAACCCTCTTTGCTTTGCTGCATCATGGGGAGTAAGTTACACTGGACTTTCTAAACATCTACATTTTGTGTCTCCATCACGACAAATGAATGAGTCTCTCCAGACCGGCCCTGCAATCCCAGCTGTGCTGCCAAAAGTGCAGACAGTGATGCCTCTGGCTCTGCTGGGTGAGCAGAGGCAATGGGGAGATGCTGTGGCTGAGCAACAGAGGCTTTGTGCAACCCCAGCCTTGGTGTAAAATGGGAGTAGCTGTTGTGTGGGGTCAGCCTGGACCTGCGTGGCTGTGAGTAATTAACCGTGGCTGATGGCTCTGAGAGGTTTGAGCAGCCACTTTCTGAGCCCTGGGATGTGAAGCTGAACATCAAGAGCACTGATTTGGGTGGTGTCACAAGGGGAGGGTGTTCAGGAGTAAGAACCAGCAGATCTAATTAGACTAATGCAGATCTAATGCAGTTCTCAAAGCAACGGGGAATGGACGCACCAAAGAAATTGACTTAATTTGTTAAAAATGCCCGAGCAAGCTGCAGAGCTGGGGAGGGGGATAATGCAGAGTCAGAGGAGGGCCGTGGGATGCACAGGAAGGCTGAGCACGATGCTGGTGTGTTGGAGGCTGTGGAGCAGCTCTGTCTCCCTGGTGCCTGATCCACAGGAAACCTTAGGGACAGATCCAGTGTTGAGCCTGGCTTATAGGGGCTGGGCTTTGTGATGTGGGCAGCAGCTGATCTAGAAGAACTAATTCCTGTTCCTTTGATTGGTTTCTGAGATGCTCGTGAGGATAACAATTCTGTTCTTCATGAGCTCACAAACATTTACTCTCCATCCTCTCTGGCTGTGGGGTTTTGCTGTTTATTCATTTTTCAGTGCCCCCAAACCCTACAGCTTGCATCCCTAAGAGAGGGCAAGAGGTGTTTGTCAGAGTGAAAATGAGAGGCAGAACCATTGTCACAGCAGAGGGATTTGGGGTTGGATCCCAGGGGTGGGGCCGTTCACCCTCTGGCTGTGACCACTTCCTAAAGGTGCCCACAGCAAGGCCAGCAGCTGGCTCTGCTCCACTGCAGCGTTTGCTGATGAGTTATTTGGTGTTTCTGTCAGGGAGCAGAGTCCCAGACCCCTCGTGCTGGTGGCTCAGCCCTCCAAGGTCCCTGCATCTGCTCCAGGGGGAAGGAGCTGCCCCTGCCTCGGAGGGAATCCCAGCAGGATGTCTCCAGGCAGGGCCATGAAGTCCATTTGCTGCTGAATGACACTGCAGAATTCACCCCTTTTTCCATCACAGATGGAAGTGGAAGTGCTGTGTCTGATACCAGGGCCTGGAAGCCTCAGTTTTGCTCCTTGCTGGTGGTGGTGGCACTGCCTCCTTTGCTGGGAGAGGGAAGGGGCTGTCCTGGGGAAGCTGTGGGACTGTGCCACCTCCTGCAAGTCCTACCCTGCACTGGAGTCTGGCCAGACTCAGAGTTTGCTGTGTGGGACAACCAATCCATCCTGCAGGCTTGGCAGGTCTCCTCTCTGTGACAGAAGCTGTGCTGCCACTCATTCCCAGAGGATGCCAGGGATGGGCAGCGAGAGGATCCCGCTGGATGAAGTGGTTGTGCACCTCAGCTTCCGTGAGGATCAGCAGCTGTGACCGACCAACCACACACCAATAAACCCTGGTGGTGACCCCAGGTGGGTGTGACATAGTCAGCAGCCTTCCAGTCTGGTTGGAAAAACTCCTGGGAAGACTGCAGCCAGTGTTTTGGGTAAAAAGCAGCACGAGGCTGCTCTGTCTGCACCTCTCCCTGCTCTGACTTGTGCTGTTTCCTTTACTCTTTGCCTGTACGTATTATTTGCAACCCACTGCACCCAAAATACCAACTGGTTGCTCTCAGAGTGTGAAGCAAGCGCTGAATGAGTAGCTTGGATTTTTTTTTTTTCTCATTTAGACAGAAGAAACCAGCTCAGCTTTGACCATGCATGTTACATTTTAATTTTTTTTTCTCATGCCAAGAAATACAAAGAAAGTATATAAGATATACCATACCATCCTGCAGAAAAAGAAACATTTGTCAGCAAAGAGAAGCACCCAGCTGCAATTCCTGGTGTGTTCATGCTGTGTGTGAGCTGTGGCTCTCCCAATGGGGGGATGGACCCTGCATTTCCATGCCAAGGATCAAACCCTGGCACCTTCCAACCAGGGCTCCCAGGTGGTATCAGGGTTGCCTTGGTGAATCCTGCACACACTCCCTTTCTGATGTTTCTTATCCTGGATGGGTATTTATAGGTTTGAATTTTGCTACCTACTGGTGTCAGCAAATGCTTTACGAATATTCCCACTTTGAAAAGGCTGCTTTCCCCCCCTCCCCGCACCCCCTTGGCTTGTGCCCAAGCAGGGGAGTTTTTCAGTCCAAACCTAACTGGTTTTTGCCAAAATTAGAGGCTGTGTACTGAAAGAAAAACGAGCTTAAATCTCAATTATTTCAGCTTGCCAGTGCAACCCTGGCTGTGGTTCTGTGACGAGTAACAAAGCGACAGGGCAAGGGTGGGGCCAGCCCAGTGGGTGCCTTTCTGCAGCCTCTGCCTGGGCTCGGAATGAATGGAAACGGAGATTTCATTTTATAGAAAAGGCAGGATGTGCTCCCCTTGTCTACATGGAGAAATCTGTGAGGGGAAAGTCGGGTACTGTGTGCTGGAGCCTGCAGGGAGCTGGGCCAGAGGTTCCCTGCCCTCTCTAACCCCTTCCAGCAGAGCCCAGAGATGAGATCTCATTGCAGCAAGACCTGTCCGGGTTAAAGAGAGGCAGAGGGTGGGAGGAAGGAGCCGTGGGACCCAGGAATGCTCTGGGGGGAGGAATGGTAAAGCTGGCAAAGAGCGGGGACAGAGGGGTAAACTGGAACAGGGTGAAATGCCAACCAGAAAAAGCAAACCCGTCCTTAATACGGCAAACTTTGAGATCCTTTTCGTGGCTTTCTCTCCTCTGGTTGTGCTCAGATCCCTTTGGTCTCTGAAGGCAGCACCCAGCGTGGGGCAGTGACCCAGTGCCTCGTGCCAGACCTTTCCTGACCCTCGCTCACTGCGTCCTACGAGGAGCTGCTACAAAACCCAGCCAAGTTTGTTGCTGGTTCAGCTTAAAGCTTCAATCCAGCCTTGATGCAGCCAGCAGCCCTTCTGTGCCACCCCACAGAGCCCAGCTCTGCCCCAAATCCTGGGAAAGCAGCCTGGGGACAGCAGTGCCAGAGAGGTGCCACCCGCCCTGTGCTCTGCTCGGAGGCTCCTTCCCATGTATTTATATCCCACCAGGACCTCACACTTGTCGAGCGTAACTCCTACTCCAGCTTACATTTAGAGACATTTCCCACCTTCTCCATCCCTTCAGCGAGCTCTCCTCCTACCAGCTCAGCTTCCCTGGCAGGTAGGGCTGGATTGGCACCGTGCTCTCACCTTTCCATCACCACGGGGGAGAGTTTGGCCTGACCCCGAAGACTTCGTGACTGTTTTAGTGGCAAACACAGAGAACTCTGACAGTGTGCACTCAGAGGAGGCTGCAGCAGGTGGCAAAGAGCTGGGGGATAAGAAACAGGGCTGCTTGGTGGGAATGGAGAGGAAAGGTCTCGTGACACAGTTTTTGTGGTTGCCCTCCTGTGTGCTGAAGGCTGAGTCAAGGAGAGTTCCCTGGTGGATGCAGCCAAAGGAGTGACTGTGCCTGGTGGCCTCAGGGGGAAGCTCTGCCATCATCAACCTCCCTGTAACAGCACAGGTGAGGTGTGTGCCAATGGCTGGGGGCTCTGCAACCTCCTCCTGCACAAACACGAGCAAATTCCACCCAAAAAGAGCCAAAGAGGCAGCTGAGCTGTGATAAAACCGTGGAGGATGGGGAGAGCAAAGTGGCAAAAAACTTTGCAAAATAGGCTGCAAAAAGTGTGGGGAAGTTGATGGGGGAGCAGGGAGAAGGGGCTTTCTGGGTGTCCCTGGAGAGTTTATTCCTCCATCACTGGAGAGGCAGGTTACAAGCAGAGCAAATCTTCTGTCAGGGATAACTGCAGAGGCTTTCCTCTGGGTTTAAATGCAGGATAAAAAAAGCTGAGTTCAAGGGTGCAGGACAGTTGTATCTACTCAGGGAGATTTTAGAATGAAAGGGATTTAAGTGCCTTAGTTCTTCTTTTTTGTTGCATTTACTGGTGAGGTGAGAAGCATCACTTGAGCTGTCCAGTGAGACAGGAGGCACAAATAAATCATCCCCCTGGGGTTTTTGGGGAAATCTTCTGCCTTCTCCTGCATCCAGGGGAATCCTGGCACTTCCACTGCCCTGTGATGCCTTGGCCTGGGACTGCTCCTGGCAAGGACCCCTGCAGCTGCCTCACAGAGCCCCCTCCTTCCTCCAGCTGCAGGAACCCCATTTGGAGCCACAGTGGGGTATAATTTGTCTAAATCCCACTGTAAAAATAAAAAAAACAAACCCCAGATTCCAAGGAAATCTGTGCTCATCCATGGTTCCGTTAAGGAGGAGGAAGAAAAGGGGGGTTGATCTGGGAGCTGCTCAGTGCCTGAGCATTTGCCATCCCTGCAATTAGAGCAGTAATGTGAACCCACCTCGTGGGGGGTGGCAGGGTTTGATCCTTCGGATGCAGGGAAGCACTTTAGATGAAAGGCTTTATACAATGATAAAAGAGCATTTAAATTCTTACTTAATAAACGCTTGGTGCTCTCAAGTCCTATAACTCCCTCCAGCACTTTTCTCTGAATAAAGGGCCCTTCCTGCCCGAGGAGGAGCTTCCTGGCCTCTTCCCATCAGCTGAATTCCAGCAGCTCCAAGGGCAAAGGGCAGGAGATGCAGGGACAGGCAGAACTTCCCTTATGTAGCTCCAAAAAAAAACCCCACGTGTTCCGCAGCAAGCAGCTTTTGGGTCCAAGAGTTAAAGAAGGAAACGTTTGGGGGATTTCATGGGATTTCAACAGCCATAAGATGAAAGTTTGGACATCCAAGGGAGGGTTTCTGAAGGGCTCAGGAGGCAAAGATGCAGTGCCTGGGCAGAGGATGGAGAAGGGAGCTCCCACCCAGCAGCGCTCAGCAGTCCCTGTTTGCTGAACTCACAAAAGATAAATTGCAAGAGAAAAGTTGCAGATTTGGTCCGTTTGAGATGCCAGTAGTTTGTGATGGAGTGCTGGCAAAGGGGTGGATGGGAATGGAGCCCGAGAAAGTGCTGTAGTGATGTGCTATTGCTGTGAGTCCCTGGGATCCCTTTTAGTGGAGAGAAAAATGTTGACAGCGTGTCTGGGGGATTTGGCTTTCTCACCCCCTGCATTCAAATAATGTCTAGAGGAAAAAAAAACACTCAAAAGAGGAGCAATCAAAAAGGTGACAGGAGAATTTTCGCAGTGGCTTTGCACATTAGTTACTACAGAGTAACTACAGTGTGGATTTACACTTCACCCCTACCCTGCACTAACCCCATGTGCCCACTCAGAGCCCAGGGAAGGAGTCAGTGCCAAGCAGTTACCATGTTGTGAAGCTTCTCATGGTGTATGGTGGATTCTCCATGTAGACAAGCCCTAGGAAGCACTGAATTTGGTCTAAATTTGGGGTGTTTTTCAGGAGATTGGCGTTAGGGAGCAGAACTGCCCTGAAGGACTTCATTTCCCAGTCAGTCCGTGGTTTTAGGTCACAGGTTGTCAGCTGCAGACAACAGAAAGGCCGGGGAGTGCAGCTCTTGGTCGTGTGTCCCCAAAGTTTGGATCAGAGAGACTCGGGAAACAGGGAGCCAATGGACATGGCCAGAAGTCACCAAGCCTGACTAAAACTACAGGCAGTGGAGCTTTGCATAGTCTGGGTGGGTGGGCAGAGGACCAACCCCAGGAACTCCCCACAGCAAGGACGGGGTGAGCGGGGAGGAGAAGGGCTGGGGCTGGATGGAGCCTCGAGGGAGCTCGTGGGGATCAGATCCCAGGGGAATGGACCAAGGGGGCCAGGTGGTGTGGAAGACGTGGCAGGGCCGTGGTACCTACAGACAGAGTGGGAGGAGCAAAGTCTGTTTTCCTGTTACGTTAAATACAAAACATTAAAAAATAACACAACAACTCGCCAAACTGACCCCAGGCAGCTCCGGGGACACCGGAGATTTCCAGAGCTGCAGGAGAGCGGGGTGAGGGGTGCAAGGAGAGGAGCAGGGGTCTAAAACTCCTCCATGCCCCTGAAAATCTCTTGGAGGGCCCTAAGCTGAAGCCCCAGAGGGTCAGGGGGGATGAGCACTGGCAGTGCTGGGGGCTGGATCACGCTGAAGCCTCTGCGTGATGGACGTGCTGTGACATCAGGGTGGAGTGGGTGGAACGGGCTCTCCGTGCCTCGGTGCTGCTGCTGGGCATTAACCAGGCTCTTGTCTCGGTGCCAGGGGTGTTCACCTCCCTTTGGGTGCACAGAGAGACGTGTGGGTTCACAGGGAACACCTTATTTTGCCTTCCATTAAAAAGCCCACCACGGGATGAGGGTGAGGAGGAGCCTGGGGTTCTCATGCAGCAACAGCCCGCTCTGCCAGCTCTGAGATCTGCCCTAAGTGATAAAAGAGCTCATAGGAACAGACATGGAGAACATTCCCAAAGGCATGCAAATGGTCATTGTCTCTTTTTTTTTTTTTTCATCAAAAATACAAAAGCACCCACCACATCCTCCAGCTCTGGCGGCTGCGTTTCGTTCGGAGCAGAGCCGTGGTCCTGCTGCAGCTCTGCTCTCCCTCCTCCTCCGTGGAACAGCTCTCAGCTCCTGATGGCAGTTTGAGCTTTGTTTTGTTCTGTTGTTTGTTTGTTTGTTTCGTAGAGACAGAGAATTTGACGATTTAAAAACCAACAACCCCCCAGAAATCCAACGACTTGTGCCAAAATTCTCAGGAGGACTCCTCAAAACGTCCCGTTCTCGCCTTGTCGTTTTCTTCCAAAACCAGCTTCGTTCTGGAGACTTCTCTCCTCCTCTCGCACTTTAGTTGTCTCCCCACTCCGTGAGTTCTGCTGGAGGGGAATGAGGTAGTGGATTTCCCCCTTCTCCTCTCCGCGTGGCCTCTCCCATTCCTCCTCAGGGTGATTTTTATCCCATCCCTCGTACAGGCTCATTCCCAAGAGGCGGTGAATTGAAGCATGCGTTCCTTCCGACGGCGCTCCAGAGCAGGCTGTCTAGGGCTGCCCACCTACACTGTGACAATTTTTTGTTTTGTTGCAAGGCTGAAAGTAAAAACCCCAAAAGGAAAGTTGTCTTCCTCCTCTTCAAGGTATTTGCATGCTGAAACGTCTTCTAGGAAACTGGAAAAGAAAGAGAGGCTTAGGGCAGCTTCCAGCAGTCAACAGATGTTCTCCTTATGCTCCTGGCTGGGCCTTTGGGTGTTTCTGAGGTCCCTGTTTGCCTGAGCTGTGCTGGTTTGGCAGGTGGGGTTGTGTCTGGGAGGTTCCCAAGACGTTTTGGGATTGTGTTTCTGGGCAGGTTGATTTGTGTCCTGAAACCCTCCTGTTTTTACAGCACTCCACTCTTCTAAACCCACCACAGGCTTTGCCAGGGCAGGACCTTTCACCAGGGAGCCCTTGTATGGTCACCAGGGCACTTTGGACAGCACAGGGAGGGCTTTCCATACTGGGCATTTGGGCAGTGTGTGTTGTAACTGCAAGGAGCCCGTTCCCTGAGGTGTTTTTATGTGTGTGTGCAGCTGGTGATGATCAAACCAGCCTGGAGTCAGCCACTGCACTTAGGCTGGCAATGGGGTGGATTGGGGGCATGTCTGTCCTATCCCCTGGGCTGGAGATGGGAGCTAGATGAGGTTCGTGCTGGAGCTGGGCTGGGGGAAGGAGAAGGAAGCGTTACCTGTGGCGCTGAGTGAAATGTAGAGCACGATGATGATGGTCCCCAGCACGATGGAGACGACGCTGAGCAGCCTGGCCATGCGTCCGAGCCGCCGGGCTCCGTCCGTGTCCCCTTGCTGCCCACTGTTCCTCGACTGGGGAGACACACAAAGAGTCCCTTGAGGGTGGCAGCAGCTCTGGGGTGACTCCCTGGCTGTGGAGCCCCAAACTGGAGCCCCATTTTCTTTCCTGCTCCTTCAATTGGCAATCACTTGGTTCCCAAGGGGAAAATACTGGAAGTAAGGATTGCTGGTGGGGGAGAAGCACCGCTGCTGAGAGCAGGGCCTCCTGACCCTGCTGGAAAGGGTGTGCTGGGAGTCCTGCCCTCGGCTGAGGGAGCACCCAGCACTTAGCAGAAGGGCAGCTGTGCGAGGAGTTGTGGTGGAATTACTCAGCGTGTGTCAGCGTTTGCTGCCTGTGCGGCAGAACTGCCACCAGCCCGGCTCTCCGGACCAAAAACCTCCCCAGATTCAAGCAATGCCCTTCTGCCACCCACAAAACCCATTGGGAAAGCTGGTTTGGAGGGAGGAAAAGTGGGTAAGGGGTTTTAAGACCCATTGGTGATGTTTTCACCTGGTTGGGAAGGCTTGGAGTGAGGGGAAAGAGAAGCGAGGTGGGATAGGGGGAGAAGGGAACCCAACAGCCTTGATCCAGTGGAGGAGTCGGGCAAAACTCCCCTCAGCTTCACTGGGAATGGGGTTTTATTGATGATTTAACTGCTTTGAAGCAGATATTCCTCCTTTAGGGCTGCTTTGAAGTATTTAACACTTTAACATGGGTTAAGGGCTTCTTCCCCTGCCCTATCCATCTCTAGCCATGCTGCCTTGGAGGAGAAGAGGGGGATCTGGGGCAGGCTGTGGGGTTGGCAGCTCCTCCCTGCTAAAACTGGGGAAATTCTCAGTTAAAAAAAACAAGTGTACTAGTTAAGAAGAGTTAGAGGTGGATGTGTATTAAAGCAATCCCAGTTTCCTTTCAAAAAAACGTGTATCTCAGAAATAGCTGTGCTGGAAAGGATCCCCTGCCACGTGTTCAAAAAAAATTTTAAAAATTAAGAGCAGGGAGGCCTAGCCCAGCTCCAGCATTAACCATGAAACATCACTGAGAATCTGAACAAATACTCGATGTTCCTGCCCCATTTCCCATTCATCCTGCTTTAATTCCACTGCCTCTTGGCAGCACCGTGACCAAAACATCCCCAGCCCAGGCTGTGCACGGGCAGCTGCTCCATAAGAAAAATGCAGCTTCGGAGGTTTCCATGTGCTCGTTTTAGTTTGTGTTCCCCACGTAAAGAACACAGCAGAGCCCCACACGGGCGGGTGGCTGCTCCCACTGCCCCCCTGCCAACGTCCTGCTCCACTCACGAGCCACCCTGGGCATCGCTGTCCCCACCAGGGACACCAAGAGAGCTCAGGACCTTGTTCCTCCTGGTCTCACCAGCAGGTTTGCCAGACCCGCTCTGAAAGCGATGGGATGCAGCCAAGAGCTATTTTCATCCCAGAACAGGAGGTGACAAAATGAAGCCTCATGGGTTGGTGGTGAGAGATGGGGAGGATGCGGGAGCCCAGGGATCGACAGGATCCCGGCCCTGCTCACTGACAGCTCCAGCTCTGGGGAGATTTTTCAGTCTCTAGGTTTTTGTACCAAGTGTAATATTTTGGCAGGGTGCGGGTTAGATTGCAGTGAAATATGCAGTTTTAGCTGTCTTCCAGGCAAAACATATAGGCTAAGGGATTCAGTATATTTATCACTACAGCTTCTGGAAGTGTTTATTGCTCATTTATCCTGAACAATTATGAGAAACACATCAGCACTGGCATGGGGTGTTTAGCAAGGCTTTGGTACTGTACATATATTATTCATCGGTGTGGAACGGGTTGATTACAGCTCGCTAGTATCACTAATCCCGTGTTTTGCTTTCCACATAAAAACATTAACATCTTGTTTATTAATCGAGGCTCACCAAGGCAGAACATCTCCGAGAGGCTCGAGGGGGAGTGAGTCACTGTGTGAGTGCCAAGGGACTCCGTGGTACAGCCCCGAGCTGGAAAATCTGCAGGACCCGGGGAGTGGGTGCTGTTCTGCAGCACCCGTGGGCCAGGTAAGCCTGGGTGACTCAGGAGTTATTAATCTCACCTGTTTCCCACTGCTATCTCTTCCAGTTACTGCTCAAAATGGGTTTTTTCCCTAAGTGGCCTTGTTGCAAATGAAGGCAATTACTTTCCCGTGCTAGTCCCAGGGATGGAGAAGACAAATCATCACATCCTCTTTCCTGCAATCTCTCCCAATTTATGAACTGGCTTTGGATGCTCTCTGCTGCCTTCCACCAATTACTCAGAATAAATCATTAATCCTCGACACTCGGTGTTTTGTCGAAGGAAACATTCCAAGAGAGGTATAAGTCAGCTCCGGAGTGAGCCAGATGACTGTGGCACTTAAAATGGGTGAGGATAGTCTGACTTCTCCCACATCTTTTGGGAATGACAGAACTTATTTTGGATACCAAGTGCTGTGCAGAACTGCCCTGGATGTTACTGTGTGGTGGTTCTGGCTGGATTTTTTCACTTCCCTGCATTTGTTTGGAGTTTTGTACCCTGGTACGTGGCTCCTCTGCTTCCTCCCCCGAAGTGGCTGCACTTTGGTGGGAAGAGGAAAGGATTCCCAGCAGGAATGCAGGGGGGTGTGTGGGTGTGTGGTAGCCAGCCCTTCCCTGCATTCCTGTGAGATGGATCCCATGGGATGGACACACCATCCTTGTGTCCACCAGTCCCTCTCTCTGTCTTGGGGAGTGACCTGAACCCCTAAGAGCAGCCAGATCATCACTTGGTGAAGAAAACAAATCCAAAAGTCTGTGGAGAAGCCTCCAGGTCACTCATTTCCATGAAACCATCATTAGCAGGAACAGGCTGCGGGGTAGAGCAGGGTTTTTTTCCACCTCTGGCCATAGGCCCTGCTGGGATCTGAGAGCAGCTTTTGAAAAATGATTTATGAGACACTAAGCTCAAAAGCATTCATTTACTTTCCTCTCTGGACACTGCTTATTACCCAGAAAAAAAAAAAAAAAAGCTTTCATGTGCAAAAGCTTTGACTCGGGAAAGAAAAGCACAATTGCAGAGCTAAAGGAATGTCAGCACATTGTGGAAAGGTCCTCCTGTTTCCCCAGGTGATAGGAATAACAAAAACCTGGTTCCTGCTCAGATTTGTGCATGATCAGACACACCTGGGCTTTATTCTGGGAGAAGACCTAAGCCTGGGGGGGTCACTGGGAGCTCAATTCCTCCCTGCTGTAAGCAGGTGAAACATCACCCCGTGCCCTGAGAGCTGTTCCTGCTGGCAGGGGGACCCAGCCAGATGTTTCCTGGTTCCCCAGGGAGGGAGGGAGGATGGATCACTCCTCATCCTGCTCTGCTGGTGCTGTGTGAAGGTCCCTGGCTGGCAGGTGGGTGTGTGGAGGGGGTGAAGGTGCAGGCAGGGCCAGGACTAGAAAGGGCTGTAATAAATTAATTAAGCCACAGGAGAGGGAGTGCAGGGGCACCTGTGCAGGGGCCAGAGGATGGGCACTGGCTATTAATGTGCCATAAACCTTGTCCTGGAGAACAAGCCCAGCTGAGTGCACCTTCTGCCTCCCCTTCCCCAGCTCTGGATGAGCCCTGGTCAGTGCTGCCAGTGGCCTTGGAAGCAGAGGGCAGCCAAATAATCTTATTGCCTTGCTGCTCCTGCCTCCCCTTGGGTGTGACAGTCACCACACCCCGGCCCCTCTCTGCCTCGCAGGATTAACCAACTCCTGCTCTTTTTCCACTGTTTAATCCTCTCCTCCACAGGGCTCGTGTGGCCCAAGGCACACCCCCAACACCCTGGAGGCTCTGATGCCTGCAAGGGACAGTGTGAGGATCTATTTTGCATGAAGGCTAATGTGGCTGGAAAATCCCCGTGAGAGACCTTGTTTATTGCCATGGATATGCAATACCCAGCTGCTTTCCCTCTCCTTGCAGTGCAAAGCCAAACAGGGCTGGCTGGCTTCCCTGTGTGCTGCCTAAACAGGCTCTGCCACACAACTGTACTACGCAGATGACAGCTGGCACTGGCAGAAACGATGATTCCTCCTCAAAATGGAAATTGGTCTCTCTAGAGGGCTTTTTGTGGCAAGTGTCCATGCCTGCCTTCAAGTTGTTGGTGGTTTTGGGGGGGGGAAGTGCTGGCTGCAGGTGCCCCTCAGTGTATTTCTGCGTGGTAAGCAGGTAACTGAGCTGATTTTCAAAGAAAAGATTTGCCTTTGTTTCAAATCAAAGGCATAGAAGGAGCTGGGTGTGTACAAGAGAGCAGCATCTGATGGGGAACGGGGTGGCTCTGCTTGTAGGGCTGTACTGACTGAGCCACCTGTACCCGAGATGGGTGGGAGGCCGGCTGGCTTCGTTCTCCCCTGCTCGGCTCTTGGTGTATTTGCTGAGGTGTGGGGAATGTTTAATGGAAAAAAATTGCTTCTCCGGGGCAACTAAAGAGCTGCAGGTGCAGCCTGTCCCTTTGAAGTGCCTGAGGCCAGGCACCAGCCTCCAGCCAGGGTCTCCCCAATGCTGCAGGGCTGGGCTAGGAGGGGCGGAGGGAGATCCCTTGTCAGCGCTTCGCCTCGCAGCTCCTTCCCGGGGAAGCCCGGCGAGTCGTTCTGGACCGCTGCCTGGCGGCAGGGACCGCGCTTCCCGGAGCCCCCGGGCTTCCCGGAGCCCTGCCCTGGAATCCCAT
Source organism: Falcunculus frontatus (assembly GCA_013398115.1). Lineage (NCBI taxonomy): Eukaryota > Metazoa > Chordata > Aves > Passeriformes > Falcunculus > Falcunculus frontatus. The sequence continues at coordinate 145,921 of VZRV01010649.1, read as the reverse complement.
CCCCGTCCCCATCTCCATCCCGCCGCCTCCCCGCGCGCTGCCCCGGGCTCGGCGCCGCTCCCCGCCCGCCTCCGCCCGCCCGCGCTCCCCGGACCCGCACCGGAGCGCGCTGCGGGAGCCGAGCGGGGC
>VZRV01010649.1:77172-137886 GCA_013398115.1 Falcunculus frontatus | reverse complement strand
CCGCCGCCGCCCACCGCCCCCCGCCCCGCCGGCAGCTCCCCGGAGGGCGGCAGCGCCGGCAGCTCCGACGCGGAGGACGCTTCCTCGGCAGGTGGGTGAGGGGGAGCCGTCCCCACCCCGCGCCCCAGGGGACGAGGGTGTCCCCAGCCCCTGCGCCGTCCCCGCCGCACGCTCAAGGGCGAATGTGCCGCCGCACGGCCGAGGGCATCCCCAGCCCTGGCGCTGCCTGTCCTGCGCCTCCGTGCCGTGCCCGTGGCCCCATGCCGTGCCCATGGCTCCGTGCCGTGCCCGTGGCCCCATGCCGTGCCACGGGTAAAGGCAATCCCGAGCCCCTGGGCCGTCCCTGCTGCACAGCTGGTGCAGCCCGTGCTGTGACTCGGCGTGGGACCCCCAGGGTGTCCCCATCACGCAGCCAGGAGCACCCCATGCTGTCACGTAGTAAAGGATGTCCCAACTCCTTTGCCATCCTCATCAAACAGATAATGCCACCCTTGTGCAGTCCCTGACCCACCACTGAAGTCACCCTGTCTCCTCCCTGCCCCACTCCCAAGGACATCCCATGCCAAGGCCCCTTCCTTGGGTGTGCGAGGAGGGAGGGTGGCTGGCCAGTCCCCTGCAGCTGGCTCTTGGTGATGTGCCCGTGGCCCACGAGCCACCTCTGGGGCTGGGATGCTGCAGAGGAGTCACTTCCTCCCGGCGTGACCTGGCTCACGGGAACACCTCTGCTCAGGTGACACCCTGTGACCTCCTGTGGGGAAGTCCTGGAGGCGCTAAAGCAGAAGCATGCCGGGGTGGTGACATGTCCCGGGGCGTTTTTCTAGGTGGATTGAGGACGATGTTCTTTCGCAAGTGCCTGGCTGTGTGGTGGCACTGAAGGCACAGCCAGCTAGCGCTGTCAGCCGTCACACTGTCCTACTTCCAGCGGCCTGGAAGTTGTTATTGCATCAGCATTAAACCCGGTTCAAACACAGTCCTGGCAGCTAGGGAATGTCACTTTTAATGCTGCTAATTCTGCAGCTGACTTGAGTTAATTTTGTTCTTGCTTGATTGTTTGGGGTGGTGGTTTTCCCCCAAGGCTGTATCGTGCTGGTTTAAGATCGCCTGGAGAGAAAATACTCTGATGTCAAATTATGCTTAATATTTAGTTCATTTATATTTATTGCATTAGTCTGCGGTGCTGGAGCAAGTTTCCACTTCACCTTCCTCAGCTGCCTGGAGGTGAAATGTCCAAAGTACGTGGCTGCTCTCGGTGTTGTCACCGTGCTGTGCCGGGCTGCACACTGTGAGTGTTTGTCCCGCTCCCCAATCGGCCGTGGGAGCCTGTGCCCAGCCCTGCAGCCAGGACCAAGGACATTGGGAATGCTGCCTTCAAAGGGCTGCTCCAAGCCCCTTTCCAGCTCCCATCGAAGCCACGGGCTGTGGTTCTTGGAGGGCTGCTCTGTGGATGAAGTGGCTCAAGTGCATCAGAGTAACCAAGTGCAAATCCTTCTGATTTACACTTGGACCTGTGTTTTGTTTGTACCTGGGTTATGCTCCTGGATGTTTCCACGTCCAGGATGGTGCAAGGCTGCTCTCAGGCTGGTGGGTGTTGTTAAAGGGGCTTCCCTGAGGCACAGCATAAACCCCTGAGGATCCTGGCTTTGTAACACAGAAGGGTCCAGCCCTGCACCACCCTTTGAGACCTTTGCAGCTGGTGGGGGTGAGTCTTTTGGCAAGACTTTGAAGTCCAAGGTTGCATCTGCTGTGGTTAAATGTGGCCTCTTCCTCCTCCTCCTCTTTCTCCTCCCCTAAATGGGTCTTCCTCAGGGTCAGCAGCTCCAGCACTCATCAGAGGAGGAAGCATCCTCTCTGCTGAGTGCCTGGCTCCTTGCCCCGTGACACGGCTGGGCTCTGCACAGAGGGCTGGGCTCAGCCCTCCCCAGCCTTGTCCCGAGCCTGTCCTGAGCCTTTCCCAGGCATCAGCATTTTCTTTGTTGGGCGTTATAAGGGCCCCTGTGTGCACTGACTGCGCTGACATTTAAGAGCAGAGTTTGAGAGTGCAGTAAGAGGTGTGCAGTCGTTGCCTGGATCCCCCTTTCACGGGCAGTTGGTTAACCTGGTGCTCCTGTTGTTTTCTTCTCACTTCTCTATGTTTCAGATGTAATTGAAAATTCCTGATTGTGGTGCTGTTTGCTTTTCCTGCCAGCACTCTGGCGGTGTGTAACCTGGTTAGTGCTGCTCTGCCTGGGTCCCTCAGTATTTTAATGTGAATTTTGGAGCTTAGTGGTGCTGTGGCTGTGGCTGAGTGCAGCCAGTCCCCATCTGTATCAACCTATGGAAGCACCCTCTGGACAGCAAGTGAAGGAGTGTTGAATATCGTCTTTATGGGAATTACCAGGGAAATACAGTGTTTTCCTTTAAGTAGCTTGTGATTAATCTGATTTAAAGCGAGGAAATCTGCAAGATGCCCCTGTGTGCGGCTATCGCATGAGAGCGGCGCGTGTGACAGCCAGATACATGATCCTGGCATCCGAGATAACGCCTGTGCCAGCTCACCCGGGACCAACAAAATCTGAGCGTCAGCGAGCAGATGGCTAAAAACGAAGCGTGGAAAGGGCTGAAATTCCCCTCATCTTGGCCGTCACCTGTCCCTGTGGCTAAACACGCAGCTGGCCTCGCAGCTGAGTATGCGCGGTGCCGGGCTGTGCTGGGGCTGGGTGCTGCTTCCATCTCCTCCCGTTTGCCACAGAAGGGATGAAGGGCTGTGGGTTGGTGCCAGCCAGGAGAGGGTGAGCTGAGCAGGAGATGGTGCTGGTGGCCGAGAGGAGGAGGCGGTGATGCTCGGTGGAGATGCTTTGTGCCCCGCAGCCAGGTAGCGCAGAGGTGGAACCAACTCGGTGCTGGGTTTCCTCGCTTTGTCCTTGGGAAGTGGAGAAAGAGGCTGGCTTTGCCATTGAGCTGAAGCTCCTCTGGAAGGCTGTGGGGTTTGGGAGCGCCTGACCTGCCCTGTGCAGCGCCCTACACCCCAGAAATGTGAGCTCTGGGGTGGGGAGCGCTGGCATAGCTGGAATAGTCCGTGATGGCGTGGGCTGGTGGATCTGGTTACGGCAGGATGCTGCGGCTGCGAGATGTGCTGTAAGTGAATCCCCAGCCCTCTGTTTAGCTGGAATTACAGTTTCTCTCAAGGAAAGGTTCTGGAGTCACGTGGGCTCTTCTCCTCGCTCCGCTGCACTGCCTTCACTGGTACCTGGGGAGATGGGAAAGGAGCTGCCAGCAGCAGCGGGGTCCTGCCTCGGAGGGCGGTGAGCACAGAAAGGCGGCGGTGTGAGGGTGTGCAGCAGAGGGCTGAGATGGGGAAGGGGCCCTGGGGCATCTGGAGTTCCTGGGGCATTGGCCACCTCATCCCTGCATGCCCAGGTGGGGGCTGGATTGGCATGGGTGCCATGCTGGGTGCTCCTGACATGATTTGGGTAAAGGCAGGGCTTGTTCTTGCTGCTCCATCCCTGCTTTCAGCTTCTGCTGCTGCTGCACAAGTGGCACCTCTGTCTGTCCCAGAAAAACTCCCTGCATCTGTGGGGTGATGGGGCAGCTCTGTCCTGCTGTCTCAAGCCATGCTTAAACCCTGCTGGTTCCTCATCCCTTTCTTGGAATATTCCCTGAAACCTAAGGAGAATGGAAAATAGTGAGCAAAGTCCAGAGTTTGTCCTGGTGCATCTCTTTCCACCTGGGGTAGGTCACGGTGTGCAGGAGGTGAAAATTGGTGATTCCACAGCCCAAGGAAGGTGAAATGTTGCGTGGTCTGTGCATCCATCTCCCCTCCTTTAGCATCAGGATGGGATCTTGGTGCTGAATTAGGGAGATGCAGCGGGGGCAGCTGTGTCTCCCCAAGAGCCCCTCTACCACCTCTGTGTCCTCATATTTAGTTTTTAAATTTTTACTTCATCGCATTTCCCCATTGTTAGAAAATGCTTGTTTGGCTCTGAAGAGGCTGGAAGTTCCTCCTCTGGCCAGGGCAGGCTGGGCAGAGTCTCAGTGTTTAATTTTAACTGCTCAGGCGAGGACAAAACTGCGGCGTGTGTGTGCGTGCGCCTGCTGGGGACCTTTGAACTGTCTCCATCTGCTCTGGGGCCCGACAGCATTTGGGGAGATGATTTCTCTCACAAACTCCCCTGACAGCAGCCCCTGAGTGATGTGAGGCTGCTTTCTCGGAGAGTGGTGCTGCCTGAGATGGGGACTACAGGGTTAACTCTGGGACAGGTCGTCCCTGTTAAAGAAGATCATGAATAAATGCAAAGTTTATGAGGCTGAAAAGCCTTTGAGTAGAAGAGTTGACGTTTAAAGCTTTAGGTGAGAGCAGTAAGTGCTGCTTGTTGGAGTTTGCCCTGTGATGGGCAAATAGTGGAGGGCTTGTAAAGGAGCTGCAAGAGCAAAGGGGAAGCCTGTGATCAGCTCTGCCTGTGGGCACCTCCATTGCAGCAGCTGCATCTTCTGGGTGGGGGAACAGCCCTTCCAGGTGCCAGGGCCCTGCAGACAAGCAGGATGGGTGCACAGAGGGCTGGGGATCCCTGTCTGTCTCACCAGGCAGGGGTAGTCCCCTGGTATGGCAGTGGGACTGACAGAGATACCGACATCCCTCCTGGAGGAGGTGGGTCTGGGTGCAGCATCCCTGTGCACCCCTGACTTCTGTCAGCTGGGCACAGTCCCACTGGCTGGGTTTGGCCCCCAGAATTTGGGGCAGAGCTGACTCTGAGCTCCCCCAGCTCAGCAGCATTCAGGGCTGGGCGGTGGTGCCGGGCTGCACCGTCCCTGCGGAAGGGAAGGAAGGGATGGAGTTTCCCTTTCGGTGCCAGCAGTGCCACGGGCTGTGCCCACCATGGGGACGAGCACTTCAGCACAGACATGGCTCCCAGGCTGGTTGTGGGTGATCAGCAGCCCCAGGTAGAAGCAATGGCAGCAGCAGGGCAGGCAAGAAACCCTCATTAGGTGTCTGGATAGAGCCAGAAGTGCCCTGCGGGGCCTGAATACATTTGCATTGTAAGTCTATTGAAATCTGTTTGGGGTTTGTTTTCTCTCTATTTCCCTGGAAAGACACTTCTGTGCAGAGGGGCTCTTTGTTCCTCGGGTTCCTCCTCCCCTCCTGCCCAGTGATGCCGCCAGTTGGGATCCCAGTGGATGGCTCTGCTCAGTCTTCTGCTGGATGCTGTCTGCTGTGGCCAACCCTGCAGCAGTGATCACAGGGAGAAGCTTTCCTCTGTGCTGGCAGGGAATTCATATTCCCCTGGGTTAGAGAGGAGAGCCTGGGTTGGCCAGGGCAGCTCACCAGGTGTCCATCCACCCCAGGAAAGTGGCACCGATGCCCCCTTGGTTCATGGCATTGCTGGGGTTTTCTTCCCGCTGAGGTCACCTGGAGCAGGGGCCGGGAGCCAGCCCGAGGGAACACGCAGAACTCACCCCATCCCCAAGAGACATCTTCGAGCAGGCTTGGCTTTCCCACCCCAAATTACTTTATCAGTGTTTGCTAAGCAGGATAATTGGCGTGTGTAGATCAGTAGCAGCAGCGCTTCTTGGCTCCCTTGGCTGCAGCCGCAGTGGAGCCTGGCCAGCCTAAGCAGAATCCCAGAGGACTCCTGCAGATCTGCCTTCAGATAAGTCCCAGCTGTAAAGTTCAGGGATTGTTTGAAGATCTGGCAGATAGGGAGACCTTTGTGCTGGGACGGGGCTTTCTGCCATGGAGGGGTTTTGTTCCACGGGCGGTTTTTGTTCTGAAGCTGTGAAACAACACCTCCTCCTCCTTCTTCTCCGCAGCTCCTGTGCTGGGAAGCAAAGCTGGCCCAGCCAGCTCACACCAGGGCTGGGGGGAGAGGAGCAGCTGGGGGCTGTGGCAGATGCAGCCACGGCTGCCTCCCTCTCGGAAGAGAACGATGCAGTAGCTGCCCCAGGCCTTTTCCTGACCAGCCACCACCTTTCATTCCTTCTCATCTGGTGTTTTGTGAGGCCAGAGGCAGTGCTGCTGTGGCTGGGTCTCTGCCCTCCTCCCCGCACTTGCTGGGCTCTGGCATCCTGCCTGGCACTGCCCTGAGGGCAGGATGCTCCAAGTGACTGCCCTGTGCTCCAGGCACCTCTCAGCTGTGCCCCAGCGAGTGCAGCTTGGGGCCGATGCAGCACGGACCTCAGGATTTCAATTCCACAGGGAAGTGATGCTGGAAGAGAAGTTTAGTGCTGGACTGAGGAGCAGCGTGTTTAGGACACCCAGCAGGAAGGACCTTCTGTGCTCCTTGGCGGGGAGGCTGAAAACATTTTCATTTATTCCTCTCTTCCCTCTCTGCAACCTCTGGCAAGGGGAGAGCTGCTGCTCTGCACCAGCAAGGGAGAGTCTGGACCTCCTGAGAGCCCGGCAGAGCAGGCACTGGGGGAGCTGGGGAAGCCAGGCTCTCCTCTGGCATCTCCCACCTCAGCCCCAGGCTCTGCAGCCCTGGCTATGTTCCTGCCATGGCTCCAGGACACAGAAGCTTCCCCTCTGCCAAACCAAAACGCTCTGGCTGCTCTTTTAGTCCTCAGCTTCTTTAGCCACTTGCATGGTGCTCCCCAATGTCGCTCTCCCATTCCTCTCTCCCTGTGGGAATACACCCCCAGTGCTGGAGGTGCAGGTGGCTCAGAAGCTGCTGTCTGGTTGCTGTCAGCCCTGGGTGCCCACCACCAGCCCTGGGTGCCCACCACCAGCCCCTGGGCGAGCGCTGGGGCTTCTGCAGCTCCTGTGGCTGCGACTGGAGGACTCTTGCACAAGAGCCCAGAAATAGCGATGCGTGGGCTGGCGGGCAGGGGCTGGGCAGATGCCAGGCAGACAGCCAGACACCAGGCAGGCTGTGCAGGGCTGGCTGGTGGTGGGGAGGAACCGTGGAGCTCAGCTCTCGGCTCTTGCCGCAGGGATGCTCCCAGCTGGAGCTGGGGGCGGTTGGCGGGGGTTGAGAACATGGTTGGCAGCATCTCCTCACCCAGGACTGGTCTCTGTCACCGAGGGCTGATGGGTGCCAGGGTGTGGGTGGGTGCTCCCCCCAGCCATGGGGAGAGGAGGAAGGTTCAGCTGCTTTGCAGGTTTTGAGGTTTTGTTGTTGTTGTTGTTTTAGCAAAGGTGAAAAGAATACGAAAACCAAACTAAAAATACAGCCCAGCGGTTTGGTGGGGCTGGTTGGTGTGGGCTGTGCACGGGCATCTGCCTGGCTTGGTGGTGCAGCACAAGGTGGCCCTGGTTTGGCCTTCCCAGGACACTCACCCAGCTGTGGGACACTTGTCTGCCTGGTCCTCCTGGCCATGGCACTGCCAGGGCCTGCTGTGTGGTGTCAGGCTGGGGGTGACCAGCCTGGGGAGGGCTCCAGGGGCTCTGGCAGCTCATACAAGTGCTCAGCTCATGCCCTGTGTCAGATAAAGAGACAGATGTGCAAAGGGGGCACAGTGGCATGGAGAGGCTGGTGCCGTGGGCAGGAGTGGCCAGGAAGTGTATCCGGCTGGGGGAAGCATGTGGAAAAGCTCCTGCCTGTATGCAGGGAGCTGTGCATGGAAAACCAGCTGCCTGCTGCCCCCGTGGCTCTGCAGCCGAGGGGGAGCAGCTGCATCTTGTGCTGGTGCTGCTGTGGAGCTCCCCAAGGCACGAACGGAGTGTGGTTTCCTGCCATGATCAAGGTTGATTCTCTCAGCCGAGCCACTGTCACCTTCCTGGCAGGGCCTCGGGCTCTGAGGGGCTGCAGGGTGCAGGGTTTGCTGTGGAGTACGAAGGAAACTCTCCATCAGAAGCTTTAAGGGACAAAGCGAGGACACGCTTAGCTTGAGCCAAAGCAGGAGTGAGTGGGGGAGTTGGTGGGGGATGGACAGCAGCAAAGACATTGTGGGCACCCTTGGGCAGGGCTGGCAGTGCCTGTGCCAGTGTCTTGGGGACAAGGGGAGTGTTGGCTCCCCAAAGTACCTCGGAGTGGGGCAGGGGAAGGGTGGGTTATGGCAATTGTAGGGCTGCACCCTGTGCCCCTGGCTCAGCATGGGTGACTCACGGCCCGTGGGTGCAGGGGGCTCTGGATGTCCTGCTGGATGCAGCCCCCGGGCAGGCAGGGCTGTGCCAGGGGCAGCAGTGGCTCCTCATCCTGGGTGCCGGGTGCCAACCTGTGCTCCAGCCATGCTGAAGCACAGCACTGGCATTGCTGCGCTCCCCTGGAATGCTGCATCCGAGCCTGTCGTGGACATCCCTGGGAGCAGGAATCAGGTGGTGGCCGTGCCCTGGCAGGGTCCCCTCAGGTCTCCCACCCGCGTCCTGGCACTTCGCGCTTCGATGGCTCTACCTTCCCCGTGTGCCTGACAGAGCATTATCCCTCCTGCCCGGCTCCCATCTGGCCCCGGTGCCCGGTCCAGGCCCTTCCCCGTGCCCTGGCCCCGCGGGCAGGATGCGGCCGAGGGCTCTGGCAGGGGATGCTGCCCGCACTGCCCGGACGGGGCAGCGGTGCCGGCACAGGCTGAACCAGGGCAGTCTCTGCACTTGAACGCTTGGCTGGCGCCCTGACATATTGGGGTTGATGACTCTGGCACTTCGTATTTCCTTTGGCTACATGCAGCTGGGGAGGGCGGTTTAACCCCTGCCTGCCCACGCCCCGCTCTGCCAGCCCCAGTTGTGTGGGGCAGGGCTGCTCCCAGCTCTTGTGGGCCCTGGTTCCCAGAACCAGGGGTAGCAGGGCCGGGAAGAGCCTGTGTCCTTTAGCCGCAGTGGCTTGAGGGGCTGGGGAGGCTTTGCTGTGGAGTGGGCACAGCATCCCCAGGTCACAGGAAGGAGATAAGGCTGTGGTGGAAGGGGTGATGGGGCCTTTCCCGCCGCTCTCCTTGGAGTGGCCTGGGGGGCAGCCGCATATGCTGCTGTGCCACTACCATCCTCTCCTTCTCCTCCTCCTCGTCCTCCTCCTCCTCCTCGCCGGTCCCCAGACCCCTGCGGAGGGTCGGCGTGGCTGCGTGCGGGGGGACGCGGAGCTCGGCTCCCCCCGGCGAGGCAGGGGCGGGAGGCGGGACGCGCTGCCATTGCCAGGCGGCACCTCCTTCCCTGGGCACCCTTGGCAGAAGCGCGGCCGTGTGCCCGGGCAGGCGGCTGTGTCCGGCTCTGCCATCCAGCCCCCGCCTGGGCCCGCGGCCCCCGCCTCCCGCCCGCGCCCGCCGCCTTTGTTGTGAGATGAGAGCGGGCTGAGCGCCGGCACAGCCCTCCGAGCATGGAGCCGCTGAGCCACCGCGGCCTGCCTCGCCTCTCCTGGATCGACACCCTCTACAGCAGTACGTGGCCTGGGCTGGCGGGGGGGCGAGCGGGGCGAGGGGCTGGGTCCCCCCTACCTGTTGTGTAACGCTGCGTCGCGCTGGGCAGGGATGCTGTGCCTTGGAGCCTGGGCTGGGGGTCCCAGGCGGAGCCGAGCCTGGGCGGGGGGCCGGCGATGCCGGCAGGGGCTTGTGCTCCTCTCCGTGAGCATCCCGCATGCCCCGCTGGCAGGACGGCGCTGGCTGGAATCGGTCCGGCATCCCCCAGGCTCTGGGGACCCGTTCCCATGAGCAGGATGGGTGACCGTGACCGTGACGGTGGCGGTGGCCCCAGCGCGGCGGGGCTCGCTGAGGCTGGAGCAGCTGGCACTGCCCGCAGGGGGCTTTGGGGATGGGGATGCTTTTTTGCCCCGGGTCCCGTTCCCGTCCCCGCGTGGTGGTGGGAAGGCGCCTCTCCCTTCCTCCCTTCCTCCGCCGTGATTTTCGCAGCGAGCTCCCGGCGCTGTGCCGAGGGTGCTGTGGCAACGCGGTGTCGGTACCGGGGGCTGGCAGCCGGCGGGGCCGGGGGCGTCCTGCAGCAGCCTGGGGGGTGCGAATCCCTCCGATCCCACGGACGGGCAGCAGGGAGGAGTGAACCCCGCAGCCGTGCCGGTCCTGCTCCCATGGCAGCTGTCTCAGCGGCGGCTACGGCACCAGGGACGTGGCCAGTGGATGAGTGGGCTCGGTCACAGGGTCCCGGTTGTTATTTTGGGGGAGCGTTGAGCTGCGTGGGCATCCCGGGATGGGGTTTGGGGTGCAGTGATGAGCTCAGAGCCTGGTGCTGGTGGGGCAGCGAGGTTTGGCACGGGTGTGTGGGAAGGTGGGATGCTCCGGAGCATGCTCCATGCGTGGATCTGGCATCTGTCATGCCCTAGAGGGAGCAGGGGCTGCCAAGGGGCACGTTGTGTAGGGCTAAGCCCCCTCCCCAAGTTTTCCAGCCCGAAGCCTCTGACATCCCCAGGCAGAGGCTGCATCCAGCAGTGGCAGTCCCGGGGTCTGGGGGGGCTGTGCAGGAGCCCAGGGGCCACATCCAGCCCCAGCCTCTGCACCCTCCTTCCCAGCCACGGCATCTCTGCAAAGCCATGGCTCTGCCATCCCAAATCCTGCTCCAGCTGCCCTCCCTGAGGCATGGAGGAGGCTGCTTGGCATGCCTATGTTTTGGGGGATGCAGGGCAGGGTCCAGCCCTCATCACACAGGGCAAGGCAGTGATGGTGTGGAGGAGATGCCGTTTGTGTTGAGCCACCCTTTAGCAGAGGCCCATGGAGGCAGGTCCGAGGCCAGCTCACACATCTGTGTTGTCATGGTGAATTTTCACCCAGGCACAGGGAAACCGTGGCGTTTCCCCAAATTCTCACAGGCTCTGTGTGCATGTTGGGCTTTTCTTGGAAGTGGGATGGAATGGCTGAGCATTGAGGTGTGCCAACGCGCTGACAGAGCGTCAGTGTCCAGCTGGAAATGCCACCCTGAGCTGCTGTGACTGTGCTGCCTCTGTCCGGGCTGGGCAGGAGCCAGCTGCTGCCCTTGGCTGAGCTCCCTCACGGGGACCATTGTGCTGGCACGAGCCTGGGTCAGCCTGGGAAGATATGGCAAAGCAGAAACATTTTCCTGGGGAAAATAATCACTCATGGGGATGCATTTCTGGCTCTGTCACCCTGCTGGGTCCATGTGCCAGCCCACAGGGCCTCTGCCCTGATGGGTGTCTGTGTCCCATGGGTGTCAGCATCCCTTGGTGCAGTGTGGGCCTGGATCCAGCTCAGGGCCCTGGGGCTGTGTGTGGGGTTTGGGCTACAAGGCTGTTTCAGGTTGGGGTGTCCTTGCCCCCCAGAGTGGCTCCCCTGGGCCAGCCTTCCTCCCTCCCCTCGGTCTCCATGCCTGGGGTGCAGCAGGAGGATTTCCACTGCTGCTAAAAATCAGGAGCAAAAATAGCGCTGGGTTTTGGCACGGGCACAGAACAGGCTGCAGGGGCAATGCAGCTGTGGGGGAGGAGGGAGGGAAACGCTGGGTTTGGGCTGCCTGGGTGGCACGAGCACCCCATAGGCAGGGAGATGCAGGGGACAACCTCTCTGTGTCCCCTCGCCCGTCAGTGTCTCCCTTGCCCATCCTGGCTGCTTGGTGGTGCTCGGTTCCCTTCCTGTAGCAGCTTCTGGGGGTGCTGGGGAGGTTCCTCTTCCTCACCAGGTGAGGCCCCACAAACACAGCCATGGGTGGCACAGCTGGAGCCATGGGGACATGGCTCTGTCCTGTGGGCAACACAGGGTCCCTCTCCTTGGGTGCCTGTTGGGGCACTGCCTGTAGATCCCATCCCCAGCTCTGGTCTGGGACTGGGATGTAGATCTGCTCCAACTGGTAGCAACAGGAGCCAGGTCATTCCTGCACCCCTGCAGGCCAGTCCTTTCCCTCTCCGTGCCACCTTCTTCCCTGCACTGCTGTGGGTGTCACCTCCCAGGGTCCCCAGATGCCTCATTAACGCTGTGTTCCTCATTACCTGGCTGCTGAGCCACCCCACCCGGGTTGCCAGGACTGCCACAGTGACAGTGCCACTCTGGGTGTCCCTGTGGTTCAGCCTGGAGCTGCAGACCTTGGCCATGGTGGAGGGAAGGTGATGGTGCCTGGTGGCCTCCGAGCTGGTGGGGACCATCAGCTTTGGCCTCTCTCTGCTGCCTTGGCTCCCCCTTAGACCCCAGCTGATGGGGAAAGGTGCTTGGGTGAGAGGTTTGGGTTGCTCTGGGGCATTCCCAGCCTGGGGACAGTCCCTGGTTGAGGGGGCTCAGGGGAGCTGTGTGGGGTGGGTGTCCTGGGGAATGGCCATCATGGGGGACAGCAGTGCTAATGAGCCTTATGCTGCCATGCTCCTGGATGGTGCTGGAAGCACCACAGCTGGGACCCATCCAAGACTGGAGAGATGATGGACATTCCACCATGAGGAGGCAGCCAGGGATCTGGTTTTCCTGGAAGCTGAGGATCAGGGGGTGTTATGGGCACCCCTTCTCTGCCCATCCAGTCAGCTCCTGGGTTTAGCATGGGCTGTGATGGCCTGCTGAGGGTGTCCCCACAGCCTCTGAGGGATTGTTATCAGCTAAAGAAGTAAGGGGCTGAGAGGAGCTATGGTGTCCTGGCAGAGATGAGGTGCCTCTGGCCTATGTCACAGCTCTCCTCCAACCCCCATCAGGTGCAGGATGGGACTGCCCATCCCTCCCCAGGGCACTGGCAGGGCTCCTGGCCTGAGCATGCTTTGCAGTGCTCTTTGATTTAAAGATTTATCCACTTTCCCTAGGAAGCAGGATGTAATATTAATGTGCTGAGAGGTGTTGGTGGGAGCCAGGGGAGTCCTTGTCCAGGATGGCAGGGCCATGGGGACATGAAGTGGCAGCGGTGTGGGGTTTGGTCTGAGATGGCTGCTCCAACCCCAGTGCACCCCGTTTTGGCCAGGTTATCAGCTGGGGTTTTAGCTGGGGTCTCCCCAGTGTCTGTGCCCAGGAAGCCTGTGGGGATGTGGCTTCCAGTGATCCGTGGGGCTGCTGGATGGGAGGGGAGCGAGAGGCTGGTGTGGGATCGGGGTCATGTTGGGTGAGCCCCCCACCTCTTTGGGAGCTGCCGAGGGGGCTCTGGCCTCAGGCATTGGGGGGGGTGCTGGCTGCACCCCATGGCCGCCCCTGCCGCAGCCGGGCTCCCTTCCCCCTCCCCTTTGTCAGCATCTCGGGGCTGCTGCAGCCACCTCTTCCCGCCGCCACCGAGCCGCTGCCGTTCCCATGGTAACAGGTTAGGATGTACCCCGGTCCCCCGCTGCTCCCCAGGGACCCACTGCGGACCCTGGAGCCCCCCCTCCCCTCCCACTTGGGGCTCTGGCTCCCCGAAATGGCTTCCCCTGGGCCATGGGTGATGGGGGGTTGTGGGTCAGCGTGGGGCACCCAAAAATAGGTGCTGTTCTGGGGGAGCGAGGGTCTCATCCTGCGCTGGGAATGCAGCCCCCTTCTGTCCCTCATCACGGAGGCAATGGAGCCCTTGTGCCAGGGGGGTGGCACTGCCCTCCGTGCTGTGGATCCAGGCGGCCTGGCACTCATTCCCACGCTCCGAGGAGTGTGGGCATGGGCAAGCGGGGAGGACGGCGGCTGTGGCTGCCAGCCCAGCTCATCTCTCCCCGGGGATGGCACAGGGATGGTGGCCGGCGGGCAGGCAGGGCACAGCCACTTGCATAGGGCTGGAGCGTCTGGCAGAGCAGCTGTCCCTGCGCAGACGAGGCCGGCGGCCTCTCGGTTCCGTTAATTATTCAAATATAGGGAAGTGTGTCGAGCAGAGGGTGCCTGCGGGGCCGGGGATGCTCGGTGTGATGTGTGATGTCTTCTTGCCTGCTTGGCTGAGCAGGCAGCGAGGCTGGGCTGGGCTTTTCGGGCACGTGTGGCCGTGAGTGCTGCCCGCGGGTAACCACAGGCTGGGCTGGGTGGCCGTGATGCCACACGGTGACCCTGAGCCGTGCCCGGATGCTCACGGCCACCCTCTCTTATCCCGGCAGACTTCAACTATGGTGCGGACGAGTACGACGCCGAGGGCAACGAGGAGCCCAAGGCGCTGCCGGAGGGCTCGGAAACAATGCCCTACATCGATGAGTCGCCCACCATGTCCCCCCAGCTCAGCGCCCGCGGCCAGGAGAGCGGGGACGGGGTCTCGCCCACGCCCACCGATGGCCTCGGCACAGGGGTAGGTGCTGGGGGCGCGGGGCTCTGCACCGGGGGCGGGTGGCTTCGGGGCTCTGGGTGTCCAGCTCGCATGTCAGCGGTGTTTGTGATGCTCTGGTGCTGCTGTGACCTGCGGGACTGTGCCCGGCAGCCCAGTTTCTGCTGGCCGTGGCACTCTGGGCGCCGGGGAGCAGCAGCTGAGGGGATGCCATGCCCGTGGGACACGCTGTGCCCCTGCCCCCCGCCGTGCCGTGCCGGTGGCAGAGCCAGGAGGGGATGGGCTGGCCGGAGAGCGGGGTACCGGGGCAGGAGCACGGCCGGGCGTGCTGAAAGCGGGGAGTTCCTGGGGTCCCCAGCTCCGGGAGCCCTTGGGGACAGGGCACAGCGGCTCTGCCGGGCTGCCGGCTCCATCTAGTGGCACTCGGGGACCAGTCACCAGCGGGGGTGGGGACACAAGACGCCCCCCCCCCGCTCTGGACAACTTAGATGTAACCCCTGCTGTTCTCAGCGCATCTTTGGGAAGCCCTTTGGTTTTCCAAACGAGGAGGGATGCCCAGAGAGCTGCGGGGCGGGATCCAAACGGAAAAAAGTGGATTTTTCTCTAGAATGAAGGTTTCCACAAAGCCCGGGAGCGGTGGGGTCCAGGCAGGCGCCTTGGCCCCTTGGGGTTGGTGCGGGGAGCAACCACACGGCCCCGGGCTGGGGCATCCCCCAGCGCTGCCGCTGCCCGGGCTGGGAAAAGTAAAGTTTTATTTTTGTCGTGGAAAGAGTTAAGCTCCTGACCCGGATGCTGAGGCAGAAGAGGGAGAGGTGTGGCTTCCTCCCCAGGGTCGCCCTGCGCAGCATCGGCGTCCCGGCACCCAGCGCCCCTGGGGAGGGAGAGGAGGGTGCTGCCCTCTGCCACCCCCTCCCGGGGCTCTCTCCAAACCACTCGAGCTTAGGGCTTCTTGTGCCCCAGCACAGCCCTTCGAGCCCCAGCCCTGATGCTGCGATTTCGGGGCTGTGAGAGCTGGGCTCTGACCCCGGGGGCAGCAGGGACAGCAGAGGGTGGCTCTGGGGAGCAGGGCTGGGGGGAGATGCTGGCAGAGGGGTGTCCCTGAGGGCTGGTGGGGCCCGCTGGGTCTGGGCACAGGCCGGGACGTTGACTTGCTTGTCACTGGCAGGAATAGGAAGTGTTGGAGCCCAGTGCTGGCTCTGCCCCATCTCTTTATTTGGAGCTGATTGTGCTGGGGCTTGGCAGAGCACCCTCCGACACCAGCACTGTGTGTCCAGCCCCGCGAGGGGCACAGGCTTGTGCTTGTGTGGCTGGTGGCACAGGGTGCCAGGTTCACCCCACTGCTCTCCTCCAGTGAGGCAGGGCTGGTGTCACTGCCTTTGAGAGGGCTGGAGGAGGTTTCTGGTGGGGCATCTCACCTTGCAAGCTCCTGGGGCAGCTGTAACCACATCTGGGGCCTGCGACTGCTGGGTGCAGACACATCTTAACCCTCCCTCTCCCATCTGGGAAACACGAGGTCGTGGTGTGGAGTGGTGTCCCAGCCCCTGCTTGGGTGCTGCTGGGTTTGGCACTGTGGGTAGCATTCCCCTGGACGGGGACCATTCCCCACTCTGCGGTTGGGCAGGGTTGTGGTGCCCTGGCAGGGCAAAAGCTGAGCTGTGACATGGATGCGTGGCTGGACACGGGCTCTGGAAAGTCCCTATGTCTGTGTCCCTGCCCACATCTCACGGCAGGAGTTTGTTGCAGGCTCAGATGGGTGCAAGGAGAAGAGATGGCTCCTGTGGGCAGAGCACATGCAGCCGCTGGTTCCCCTTTTGCTTCTGAGGAGCCCGGGGGAAAATGCTGAAACAGCTCTTGCATTAGTGTCCCCTCCTCCAGCCTGCTCTTGCCCCGTTTGCCAAGGCCCACAGCGTCCCTCACAAGCATCACAGCACTGCGGGTGTCCCCATGTCCTGGCTGCCCCGGGGCTCTGGTCAGGCTGGGGCAGCGGTGGATGTGGGGCAGATACGTGTAAACACGCGGCTCAGCTGTGTGACACTGCCCCAAGTACGGGACAGAAGAGGTCTGGTACCTTCTGGGAGTGCAGAACCAGGTCCCTACATGGGACCTGGTGATGCTGCTGCCCTCCAAGGTCACTTCTCGCTGGTGGCAATCCCCGTGGTCCGGCTGTGCCTTCCCGCGGGACACGTGGGTCCAGAGAGCTACAACAGATGGGATGCTCTCCCATTGCCGGGGGCCTGGCAGGGGAACCCTCCCCGCGGCTCTTGCTGGACACACGTTGGGAAAGCCAACCGGGGAAGGCGGCTGCCGCTCGTCCCAGCCTTGACCACAGCCGGGCTGCGGCGGCGGAGCAGCCCCACCTCCATTGCCGAAGAGCATTTCCTGTAGGAGCGCGCAGGGCGGAGCGGCGGGGCCGGCTGGGGCTCAGGGCGCGGGCAGCGGCGCCTGCACCGCCCGCGGCCCCGGGGCCGAGCGGAGCCGGCCGGGAGCGGGGCTGGCCCCGTGCTTTGCAGCGCTGCCGAGCCCGGAGCTGCCGCCGCCGCTCGCAGGCGGCTCCGCAGCCGCGCCGGGAGCGCCCGGGCCGCCGGGGACTGGGAGGCCGGAGCTGGGTCAGGCTGGAGCACCGGGGATCCCATAATGGCTCCTTTCATCCCGCGCTGGTGGCCGGCGTCCAGAGCTGAGTCAGGCTGGGACAGCTCAGCCGCGTGAGCCCCTTGCTTGGAGCCTTGTGGGGTCCCCTCTGCGCCCCGCTGCCCGGCCGGCCATGGAGGAGGAAGAGGAGGCCATAGGGTACCTGGATAAAGTGCTGGAGGATGAAGATGACTCTGAGCCAGGAACCCCCACCAGCCCCGTGTCTCCGTTTTCGGCCGGCGAGAAGGTGGGCAGCGGGGGGACCCTGCTCCCGTGCTGGGCAGTGGGTGTGGGACAAGGGGCATCCTGCTGGTGCAGGTGATGCCCAGGTGTTGGGACAGCTCCTGGGGCGATGCGGTGGGTGCTGGCGGGGGGCAGAGCTGGGGGCAGCGGGAGCATCACTGCGGCCCCACCACTCCCCCAGGAGTGTGGCCAGGGGCACAGAGCAGGGCTGTGCCAGGCTCCAGGTGTGAAGGACTCGGAGTGGGGTGACCACCCGGCTGTCCTCCCAGGGGGGCGTAGGGCCACACGTGGGGGCTGTGTGGCTCAGCAGAGCTGGCGCCGGATGCTCAGGAAGGGGCTGGTTTCACGCTCTGCCCCACTGCTAGGCCACCAGAAACTCCTACACAGTCCCAAAACAGAGCTGGGGAGTGGACCTGGAGAGACCCTTGTGCTGGCAGGTGTAGCTCAGCATCCTTCTCATGCCTACCGTGCCAGGGTGCCTGGATGCTGGAAGAGGGCTCCGGCCCTGCTCTTCCTGGGGTCTCCTGCATGGGGCAGCCGCAGGGCCCTGAGTGAGAGTCACTGCTCTGGGTCACGGGGGTCCAGTTGACACCGTCCCCGTGGGGTGTGCGGGCCCCGGGCGTGGGTGGGCCCCTTATCTCCTGAGCTCCTGCGCAGGGCCCAGGCTGGGAGAAGCAGGAAGAGCCCGTGACTAATCTGTGGCAAAGAGCCCACGAGCTCCAAGTGAATAAAAGTGGCCCCCCCGCGCACCCTCCTGCTGCGCTGGTCATCGTGGCCCAGCCTTAATGGGGCAGCCTGGCAGGGTGGACACTCTGGTTGTCACAGCAGTGCTCAGGACCAGCTGATGGACACTAGAGTGGGGCAGGGAGATGCTGATCCTCAGCCATGCCCACCCTGGGGCTCTGTCCCCACCCAGGTGTTTGCAGCTGCCACCTCCCCTGGCACAACAGCCAGGGCTGGCATGGGCAGAGGTGAGACAGGACCAATGGCCCCCCCCTAAGCCATCCTGAATGGCCCAGAGTGATGCCCCCATGGCTCTGCTTGGCCCCTGTCTGGGTGGCAAAGCCTGGTCCTCAAGCGTGATTTTTAAGGGGAGAGGCCAAGGCGTGACCAAGGATGGTCCAGGGGCTGGGGTGTCCGTGGCTGGGCACTGGCAGAGCCTCGCTGAGGGTCCCAGAGCCCCCCAGCCCGGCCATCCCCCTGCCATGAAGGTCATGCCACAGGAGCATGCAGCAGACCTGGGCGCTGGGACCTGCCCCAGTGCCACTGGGCAGTGCCTGCTGGGGTGGCACTTTCCAAGGGAAACCTCAGCCGAGGGAAGGGGTGGTGCCGCGTCACGTGGTGGCACCATCCAGCGCCAAGCATGATTTCACTGGGCGTCTCTGGACTCTGCCCTGGGAGAGTCCTGCCATGCCGTGCGCCATCCTGGAGCGCTGCCAGCGGTGCTGGGCTCGTGGCCAGCCCGGAGCAGGGAGGGGAGAGAAGCCAGCGCAGCTCATGGCTTTCCCAGCTGGCTCCCGATGGGCTCTGCTGCCCATCGGGCACATGCCATGGAGCTTCCCCGACACTGGCAGGGAGATGTGGCCATGTGGGGATGCCAGGAATGGGCTGGTGGGATGAGGGGTCTCCTCCTGTGCCACTTGCTGGCTCAGCTGGGCTCCTTGCTGTGTTCCGCAGGGCGAGCGGGATGCTGGCAAAGGCCTGGAGATGCGGAAGTTGGTGCTCTCTGGTTTCCTGGCCAGTGAGGAGATCTACATCAACCAGCTGGAGGCCCTCTTGTTGGTGAGCACAGCCCCCAGACCGGACACCCCCAGCAGGGATGGATGGATGGATGGATGGATGGATGGATGGATGGATGGATGGATGGATGGATGGATGGATGGATGGAGTGAGTCATTTCTTCCTGCACAGCTTTTCCCAGCCACATCAGCCCGGGTGGGAACAAAGCTCCAGAAGCCACACTAGAGCTAGCTTTGCTCTGTCCTGGCTACCCCCATCTCACCTCCCCCGCTGCCCATGTCCCTGTTGGGGACATATTTATAGCCCTGCTTCCTCTTGTGGACTAGTTGACCTTCATGGCGAGACGCTGTTGCACAATACAGGGTCACCACCGCCGTGGGGAAGTCCAGGGATGCATGAGCCCGGAGTGCCCCTTGGTCCAGCTGCCAGCCTTGGTCCATCTGTCCCGGGCAGCCCTCGCTGCCACCTCAGATCCTTCTCATCCCCAGCCTTCCTCTCTTAGCCCTCATCTCAAACTCTCCCTTCTTTGGCAGCCCATGAAGCCACTGAAGGCCACGGCCACCACGTCGCAGCCTGTCCTCACCCTCCAACAGATTGAGACGATTTTCTACAAGATCCAGGATATCTATGAGATCCACAAGGAGTTCTACGACAGCCTGTGCCCGAAGGTGCAGCAGTGGGACAGCAACGTCACCATGGGCCACCTCTTCCAGAAGCTGGTACGCACCTTCCCCGGGTCTTGCTCCACTTGGAAGAGGAGAAGGGCTGGAGTTGTGATGAATTTGGAGTTGTGATGCCAGCAAGGGCTGTGCCCGTGGATGCCATGACCATGCTGGGGAGAGGAGAAGGAGAGGCCAGGTTGAAGGGCTGTAGCTTCAGCTTCTGCTGTCCAGGCACTTGTTATCTCTCTGCTGGATTTCGGAGGTTTATGGAGGCACAGGGCTGGGCAGGAGCTCCACCGTCCTGCCCTGAGCAGGAGCCAAGCATGTGACCCCCAGCTGGCTGAGTGTCCTGCCAGGAGGGGACAGCTCTGGGCAGTGCCACCTCAAGGGCTGCCTGACCCCTTGGGTGCAGTGGGGGGCTTCAGCACCCTGCTGTTGCCCAGCTAACCCCCACTCCCCACAGGCCAGCCAGCTGGGGGTCTACAAGGCCTTTGTGGATAACTACAAAATCGCCCTGGAAACGGCAGAGAAGTGCAGCCAGAGCAACTACCAGTTCCAGAAGATCTCAGAGGTAAGCTGGGATGGGGCTGTGCCAGTGGGACTGGGCTGTGCCTGGGCTGTCCCTGCACGGGGCAGAGAACACTGTCCTTGTGGCTGAGCTGACCGTGTCTGCCCCGCAGAGCTGCTCTCCCTGCCCTGGGGACTCGCAGGGACTGTCCCCAAGGGCTGGGCCACAGGAGGCTCTGCTGGAGGGCCGTGGTCTTTGGGCATTGCAGAAATTTGTCCCCACCTTTTGCAAGCTCAGGTTGGGCTCGTGCTGTCACGGCCCCGTCCAGCGTCAGTGGGTGCTGGGCACCTGTGGCTCATCCCCTGCTGCCTGCATCTCCGTGCCTGGATCCCCTACAGAAACGGGGACCTCCGTGGCTGCAACCTGGGCCCCTCTTGTCCCGTTCAGCTCAGTGGCATCACCACCATGCCCTAGCTGCTGGGCACAGCCAGAGCTGCTCCCAGCCAGGCAACATCCCCTACTCCTCCACCCAGCACCCCTGTGTGGCCTCCAGCACGGCCAGGCTGGGGCCGGGGGGAGATATCAGGGTGCAGGAAGGGTGGGGGGGACCCCATGACCTTGAGCCATGACCTTCCCCCCTACCCCAGCCCCTCGCGGGCTGCACTGATGGGCCTTTCCCTCCCTAGGAGCTGAAGGTGAAGGGTCCCAAGGACTCGAAGGAGAGCCACACGTCCGTCACCATGGAGGGTACGGCGGGCGTGGGGAGGGGGACGCAGCCTTTTGTGTGCCCGGGACCGGCGTGGGTGAATTCCTGAGCCCTTTGTGTTCCCGGAGCCGGCGGGGAGGGGGGGGTCGCGGCTCTTTAGGATGCTGGGGGCGTGCAGCAGCCCCCCAGCCCCTGCCCACCGCTCCTCCCCGCCCGCGGCCGTGCCGGGAGCCGTGCGGAGGGGCCGGAGCTGTGCCGCAGCCGGGCTCAGCTGCTGCGGGGCGGCAGCGATGGCTGCGCGGAGACGGGGCTGCCATGGAAATCCTCGTCATTGTCCGGCTCTGCTGTAACTGCACCTACGGTGAGGCGAGGGGGGCGGCTCCGGTTTGGGGTGCCGGTGGGGAGTGATGCCGCGGGGTCTTTGCCGGGGGGTGGAGGCTGCGTCGTGCTCTGCAGGCTGAAGTTGGGAGCGTCTTTGTTCCAGGCTCGATTGAATCATCTCGGCTCCGGCACACGCAGCCACGCGTTCGCCGTCCCCGCCGGGCAGGGGCTCGTGCCGGTGATGGGACAGAAGGAGCTGGGGTGGGCAGGGGGATCCTGGGCTGGGGGACCCCCTCTACCCCTAGGAGGGGTCCCCATTTGCCTGCTGGAGGCTGTGAGCTTCGTGGGTGTGGAATGTCCATCTGTCCGTGGCTGGAAGGAAAGGCACCGGGCATCCCTCCCTGCTGCTGCCCGTGGGTCCCCAGCTGCCTGGCAGGACTGGGTGCACAAGGAGCCCATTGCTTCTCTCTTGTGCCGGGACAACCCCTCCCAGGGCTCCCCGGAGCTTTGTGTGTGCCTGTGGTGTTGGTAGCAGGAGGGTCCATCTTTCCTGTGGGTCTAGAGTGGTGGAAAAAGGGGGGCACCCTGGCTGCCCCCCCTTTATCCCAGAGCAGGGTTCTTGTTTTACCCTGTGGCACGGAGTTGTGGGGGTGCAGGCTCTGGTTAGGGTTCAGGCTGGCATCCTCACCTCCTGAGCAGAGACCCCCCAGCTCACCCTCTGTCAGGACTGGGTGCCACGAGGCAGCACCCTCTGGGATAAAGGGGATGGAAACTCCCCACGACTCAGCCCAGGGTGAGGAGGTGGCACCTTTCCCTCCTCTCTCACGGCCCGAAACCTGGCTCCTCTCAGCCCTGGCAGTTTGGGGAAGTGCTCCAAAGTGGAGGGAAAACCCGGAGGCATCAGCCTGGCTGGAAGCAGCCTGGGGAGACATGAATGTGGCCAGGCACAGGGAGCAGCAATGTCAGTGGGCTCTGTGCCTTTGCCTGCCCAAAGAGCCGGGGAGGAGGAGAAGGGTCTGTCTGCTTCCACTGTAGTGTGCCTCTGAAGAGCCTCTGGGGCTGTTTCCTGCTGGGAGGGTGCATGGCAGGAGAAAGGGGTTGTCTGTACCCTGTGTGTGAGGCAGCTCTGCCCCCCTGCCCTGGGTGGGGCCTCATGTGCAGTCATGGGGGGCTGCAGGCAGGGACACGGGGCACTGGTGTTGGGACGATGCCTTGGCCCCTGCGTTCTCTGCAGGTGGGGTTTTGCTGCTGCTGGAGCAGCCTGGGTCCCCTTTGTACCAGGGTTAGCTGAGGTGGTGCACAGAGGTGGGTACAGGGTGTCCCGTGGGGTGGCAAACCCAAAAGGGAAACTGAAAAAGCTGCTGAGGGTGACGAGCGGCTCTTCCGCTCCACAGCCACCACACAGCGAGTGTGGGTGCACCCCTCCCACAGAGGCCCTGCCCTCCAGAGGGCTGGCACAGTCGTGGTGGGACATCCCGTCCCACAGCTGGAGTGGTGTTCACCACCCATGACCACACACCAGCCCGGCCACGGTTCCTCGTGCCCCCAGCACAGCAGGACACGGCGCTGTGGCGCTGGTGGCTCCTCACTGCTCCTGGCACTACCCTGATTGTTGATCCCAGATGCTTGCCCAGGGCTCTGTGCAGACCAGGAGGGGCTCTCTGGGCATCTGGGCTCCCCTCCTTGCCCCTGTGCTGTCTGTGACAGGTGGGAGAGGGGCCAGGGCTCCAGCCACAGGTGGCTGCTGACACCTTCTCTCTCCCCTCAGCGCTGCTGTACAAACCCATTGACCGGGTGACACGGAGCACCCTCGTCCTGCACGTGAGTGTGACACCGGTCCTGGAGGGGTGTGGGGGGGTCTCTGCTGCTCTTGGGGATCTGCAGCTGTGGGGAGTGCTGATGAGGGGTCTCCAGGGTGGGTGCTTTCGAGTCACTCACCTGTGTCTGTCTCCTTCCAGGACCTCCTCAAGCACACCCCAGCTGACCACCCTGACTACCCGCTGCTCCAGGATGCCCTCCGCATCTCCCAGAATTTCCTCTCCAGCATCAATGAGGACATCGATCCCCGGAGGACAGCAGTCACCACCCCCAAGGGCGAGGTGAGCCCGTGGGGTGGGCAGTGGCTGGGCACAGGGTGAGGCCTGAGCTCTCTGCCAGCCCCTGGCTGGTGTCTCTGGCCAGGAGATGGAGGGGTTCCTCCAGATACAGTTCTAGATACAAGATTAGGGCTCTACCTAGTCCTTGCTGCTTGCTGGTACCTTATTAACCATAGAGGACACGGACCTTCCCATGCTCCTGGTGGCTGAGCCACAGACAGGGACAGGATTGTCGTCCTTTCCCCATGGATTGTTGGCCTTTGCTCCCTGCCTGCTCTCACAGCAGCCCCTCTGCCCCACAGACCCGGCAGCTTGTCAAGGATGGTTTCCTGGTGGAACTGTCAGAGGGCTCGCGGAAGCTGCGGCACGTCTTCCTCTTCACCGACGTGCTGCTGTGTGCCAAGCTGAAGAAGACAGCGGTGGGGTAAGGAGGGTGCTGGGCACAGAGGGGGAATGTATCACAACCCCCCTGTCCCTCAGTGGGCTGGGATGTGCCAGGGAGGGGGTCAGGCATCAGTCAGCATCCGTGCCCTGGCTGCAGGAAGCACCAGCAGTACGACTGCAAGTGGTACGTGCCCCTGGCCGACCTGGTGTTCCCCTCGCCGGAGGAGTCGGAGCACTGCCCACAGGTCCACGTCATCCCCGACCACGAGCTGGAGGACATGAAGATGAAGATCTCAGCCATCAAGAGTGAGGTGCAGAAGGAGGTGAGAGAAGGGTGTGGGACTTGCTGTCGGGGTGGGTGCCTTGCTCTGGATCAGGGATGGGACACGGGGGACGGAGGCACCTGTGAAAGGTCTTCTCTGCTCCCCGTCTGCAGAAAGCCAACAAGGGGCAGAGCCGGGCCATCGAGCGCCTCAAGAAGAAGATGTTTGAGAATGAATTCTGGCTGCTGCTCAACTCACCTGCCATTCCCTTCCGTATCCACAACCGCAACGGGAAGGTGAGGAGGGTGGGCTGGGGCCGGGCTCAGCCCTGCCTGCACACAGCCTGCCACATCCCCCTCTCCCTTACAGAGCTACCTCTTCCTGCTCTCCTCCGACTACGAGCGGTCCGAGTGGAGGGAGGCCATCCAGAAACTGCAGAAGAAGGGTAAGTTTGGGGCTGCTGAGGCCCTCTTGGGGCTCCCAGCCCCACCAGAGGCCACAGGGAGGTCCTGTAGGATCCCAGCCTGGTGCTCTCCAGTCTCCATGACCAGCACTGGCTGTGTTCCTCTGAAACGTCTGTCCTCTCCCAGACCTCCAGGCTTTTGTCCTGAGCTCGGTGGAGCTGCAGGTGCTCACGGGATCCTGCTTCAAGCTACGCACTGTCCACAACATCCCGGTCACCAGCAACAAGGACGGTGAGTGACCGCCGGGTCCTGCTTTACTCGGGATGATGCCGGGCGGGAGCTGTGGGGTCCCTGGGCTGGAGCGGGGACCCTGCTGTGCAGGGGACAGCTTCCCACCAGGTGGCACTGCTGGAGCAGCGTCGGGCTCCCAGGCAGTGCAATCCCGGCTGCAGCACGGGGCTGCTTTTGAGCTCTCTCCAGCCCCTGCCATGGGCTGGGCAGGACCAGTGTCCCCAGGGTGAGACCCAGCCAGCCCCACTGGGAACTTTCCCCAGGACTGTCCAGCAGCAGGAGAGCTTGGGATGTCTGTCAGTGGGGGATACAGAGCTTAGGGATGTCCCTCCAGGGGGTTGGGGGCATTTGGGTGTCACTGCAGGCACCGTGCTTGCTGTGGCAGAGCTGGCAAAGGCCACCTCAGGGATGGCCAGCCCCAGGCCCTGACACAGCCTCTGCTCTCCTGCCACAGATGATGAGTCCCCAGGGCTTTATGGGTTCCTGCACGTCATCGTCCACTCTGCCAAGGGCTTCAAGCAGTCAGCCAGTAAGTGTGGGTGCCCACCCTGCTCGGAGTGGGCTCAGAAGAGTTGGGGTCCAGCACGTGGCCCCGCTCTGCCCACAGTGGTCCCCTGGGAGATGGTGAGGATGCTCCTGGGGTGCTGAGCAATGTCTGCTCCCCCAGACCTCTACTGCACGCTGGAGGTGGACTCCTTTGGCTACTTTGTCAGCAAAGCCAAGACCAGGGTGTTCCGGGACACCACAGAGCCGCAGTGGAACGAGGTGAGTGAGGGTGGGATGCAGGGAGGGGGCTGTGCTCCCCATTTCCCTTCAACCCCAGTTTTGGAGCTGCTCTGGGGTGCTGGGGTTGAGCCACCCTCCCTCCACACCCCAGGAGTTTGAGATCGAGCTGGAGGGCTCCCAATCCCTGCGCATCCTCTGCTACGAGAAGTGCTACGACAAGACCAAACTCAACAAGGACAACAATGAAATCGTGGACAAGATCATGGGCAAGGGGCAGATCCAGGTATGCACCGGGGCTTTTGGGCACCTTCTCACCCGAAGGTGGACCCCTTAGGGCCTGGCACCTGGGCTGGGAGGTTGTTGCCTGGGGTGGGCAGCTCTGCTTTTGGGAGCGGGGTACAGCAATTGTTGGGTTGAAGGCAGTGAGGTGGGTGGGCATCAGGCATGGGGGTGATGGTCCTGGGGCACAGTGGCTGCAGGAGAAGGTGGGACAAGGTGAGAGGGGCCCTGTGGAGGTGGCCAAGCCAGACTTACCTCGCAGAGGTGCATCCAGCCCCAGCTGGGCTGGAAGTGTTTCCGTTCTGCTGCTCTCCATGCCGTGGCCCCAGGGAGCTGTGGGGAGGGGTTGGCAGCTGCCCCAGGGAGGGCTCTGCATGTGCAGCCCCCCGTCCCTCCTGTGTCTCCCTCTGCCACCATCTGCCTTCCCTGTGCCTCCATCCGCTGCTGTTATGGCAACAGGGGTTTCCAGGGCAACGGCTGAGCCGCCTCTGATTGGCAGTTGCCAGGCAGGGAGGATGGAGGCCTGGGCTGCCCTGAGATGCTCCCAGGTGAGCAGGACCAGGAGGATGGAGTGGGGGGCAGGCAGCCCCCAGACCCCACATTCCCCGTGCACCCACCTTGGCCAGGCTGCAGGGAAGCCCAGGGCAGGGGGACACAGTTTGGGATGGGGGTGTCCCTGTGTTTTCCTGGTGGGCACTGCAGCCTGGCTGCCCTCCTGGCTGTGCTGGGGACAGGGTCACGCCTGGGACACAGCCCTCGGCCCAGGGCCACTTCAAAGGGCCCATCATGGCTGCCTGCTCCGTGGGAAAGCAACTGAGGGCAGGTCCCAGGGGAGCAGAGAGCAGCATGGAAATACTGCTGGGAAGGGGATGCTGTGGGGAAACAGCACTGGAGGGGGGCACAGGGAGGGCGGTGGGGGCTCAGCTTCACCAGTGCCTTGTTCATACCTGAAATCACCCATCTGTTGCTGTCTCCCCCAGGAAACAGTGGTGTGGGGGTGGCGTTGGGCCAAGTGGGAAGGCCGGGGCAGGGAAGGGGCTCGGTGTCCCGCGGGGATCGGTCCAGCTGCGCTCTCGGAAATAGCCTGGATCAACAAACATGAGTCATGCTGGGAGATGCGGGGGTCGGGACAGGGACAGCACAGCTCGTACCCGCTGTGCAAAAGTTGTG
This sequence comes from Falcunculus frontatus, assembly GCA_013398115.1. NCBI lineage: Eukaryota > Metazoa > Chordata > Aves > Passeriformes > Falcunculus > Falcunculus frontatus. The sequence continues at coordinate 111,502 of VZRV01010649.1, read as the reverse complement.
GGGGAAGAAAGGGAAAGAGAGAAGGGCCTGGGGCTGCTTATCCCAAGGAGGACTTGGATGGATGGAAGAGTGTCAGGGTTGGGGCTGTCCTGCTGTTGCCCAGAGAAACAGCTCAGCCTCTGCCCCAGGGGTGGGCTGGGTGACAGGGCAGGACAGCTGTGAGCAGGATGGGCAGCGCTGCTCCTGGGGCTGTGGGTTGTAGTCAAGCCCCAGAACTGCCCCCCTGCCTTCTCCCTGAGCTGTTCAGGCAGAGATGCTGCCTTGGATGTTCCTCACCCCGGCTGGTCCCTGGGCTCATCATGAGCTGCTGCTGGTTCCACACAGCAGCACTGGCTGCTCAGTGGAAAGGTGTGACTCCTGGTTGGCATTAACCCTGTTTCGTTGTTGTTAACCCCATTTTGTCTGCAGTTTCTAAAGCTGGAACATGCTGTGGTCGGGGTAGGGCTGCTGTGTTTGGCTTGTGACCCCAGGAGGGTCATGTGTCCCCTGCACTGCAGGGCTCAGCCCTGCTCTGAGCTGTCCCAGTTGCTCCCAGCAGCTGGGCTGTGTCTGCTGGGTGCTGGCAGGGGTGTGTGGTGCTGTGCCAGGATGGCAGGTGGATGTTGTGGTGGGCAAACCAAATGTTGTGAGTGCTTGTGCCCACACTGCAGAGGACAGAGGCTGGATGTGGCCCCCATGCCCTGGGGGATGCGAGGAGACAGGCAGTGGGTGCAGAAGGGGGTCTCAGGAGCCCCTTCCTCAGCCCATTTGATGCACAGGGGAGATGTGGCTGTTGGAGCAGAGCCTGTGTTGTCGTGGGCACGGTGCCTCCTGTACCCTCGGGAATAGCTGCCTGTCTGTCTGTCCCCTTCCCTGGGCTGGCAGAGACTCTGCATGGGGGGATTTGTGATGTTGGGGCACCCCAGACCTGCAGGGAGCCATAGTGACCCATATGGACTCCAGGGGCTGCTGAGGGATGGACTGGGGGGCAGTGCAAGTCCCCCCAAGCCTCCACCTCACCATGTCCCTGCCTGTCAGGAGAAGCAGCAGGCAGGGACCCTTCCAGGGCTTCCCTGCCCACATCACCCCCTGGCAGTGGGGCTGAAAAGGGCCAGGGTGCACAGAGGGGTCCCCAGCTGTCCCTAGGCATGACAGCAGACCCCAAAAGCCTCATCCCCGTGCCCCTGGCTGAGAGCAGGAGAGCCAGCCTGGCTCCTGCGCGGAGCCAGGAATGCTGCAGCCGCCAGCGGCGGTGCCTCGGGGGCCGCGGCTGCCGCTGGCGCTGCGAGGCTGATAACGGCAGAGGGATAACGGCAGAGGGATAACAGCGGATAACGACGGATAACGGCGGCGGGGAGCCCGGGCAGCCCCCCCCCAGCGCTCCCGAGCGGCGGCGGGCGGCAGGGCGAGAGTTAAACGCGTGGGGGCCGCCGGGGGGAGGGGGGGGCCTGCCTTTGAGTCACTTCCTCGCAGGGGGAGGGAGGTTTTTGGGGCTGCCTCGCCGCCTCGCCAGCCTGGCTCACACCCTGAAGATGAGCCCTGCCCGCTCGCCGCCCCGCCGCCCCAGCAGGGCTCCCCTGGCCGGGCCCCGCTGACCTCTCCCCGCCGGCAGAAGGGATGCGGGTGCTGTGCTAACCCAGCCGCGGGCACGCTCCCGGCCAGCCTCGTGTCGCCTGCCCGGAGCCGAAGCGGTCGTCGCGATGACGGAGGTGTTGGTGCAGCCGGAGGGCAGCCCCGGCCCCGGGGGCGAGCAGCAGCCGGAGCGCGGCGTGGAGGAGCCCGAGGGGAAGCGACCCCCGAACACGGGCGCCCGGCTCTGGGGCAGGGTGCGCAGCAAACTGCTCCGGCAGAAGGTGCTCCGGGTGCGGGGGGTGGCTGCAGGGAACGGTGCTGGGCTCTGGGATGGTTCCGCCGGGCTCTGCTGTGCGTGGTGACCGTGGCTTTTTGGTGGGGGGCTGTGATATGTGGGGCTGTGGTGTTTGTGTGGAGAGTGAGTGCTGTGGGGTCTGTGCACGGAGCAGGGAGGCTGTTTGGGTGCTTCGGGAGCTCTTCGATGCAGTTGGCAGCCTGTGAGGTGTTTGTTTTCCTCCTTTCCTCTCCCTCTGTGTGCTGGCAGGATCGCGGAGGCTGAGCTGTTTGCACCGGGGGGTCCTGCAGAGGGAGGGCAGGGAACCCCCTGCCCAGCCCTGGAGCTTGCCCAGGGGGCAGCGATGCTTCTGGGCTGGCTGGGGCCAGGTTCCTGGGGTGCCACAGCACCCAGTGCCTGCGTCCCCCCCTCTTGCAACCCGAGTCGATCCAGGCTTTCCCCAGCTCACAGCTGTGTCGCAGCCACATCGGCCAGTGCTGCCCGCCTTTGTGGGAGCACAGAGTGCAGGGATGTGCGACAGAGGTGACAAAGCAGGGGGACAGCACCCTTGCAGGCTGTCCCAAAAGCCCCATGGGCGACTCTGGGGGTTTCCCTCGGTGGAGTCCCCCTGCCCAGGGAGCTGCTGGCCCGGGGCTCAGCTGTGGCCACGGGCAGGAGCTGCCTGGGCCCGTGGGGGCTCGGTTTGGCAGCGGCGGGGCCGTGTGTGACGCAGCGGCATTAACCTCAATTCTGTGCCGCCGCCGCTCCGCACAGGGGATTAAGGGGCAGCGAGGGCTCTGTGGGGAGGCTGCCCGATGGCTGTTGCTGGGTCAAAACATGAAGGGGTTTCATTTCCCGTGCCCAATGCAGCCGCTGGCTTCCCTGCTGGCTGCTGCCCGGGAGCCCTGGGGCTGCTGTGCAGGGTCCTGGTGGGCTGTGGGTGCTGCTGCTGCTGCTCCTCGGGTCGCTCTCAGTCGGGGCTCTGAATTACTGCTTTTTTGGGGGGCTGTGCTTTGCCACTGGCAGCGTTTGTTGGTGTAGGGGCTGCTTTGTCCCACAGCGCCGGGGGGCGCAGGGATGGTCTGGAGGCGCTGGCGTGGAGGTCTGGTGAGGGATCTGCTTGCCAGAGCAGCCACGGGAGGCCAGGCTGGGGAGTCCGTGGGTGCCACACTGATGGGAATCAGTGCTGGCTGTAGCAGCTCCTCCGGGATCCCACTCCCCAGGGCCCTGGCAGAGATGACCTCGCTGACTGAGTCACCAGTTTGCTCCCGATGGCTTCACCCAGGCTGACGGATGGGTGACCTCATGGGCCTGAGATGTGAGGAAGGGACATGCCCAGCCTGGCAGCCTCTGCCCCACCACAGCATCCCAGTGTTTGGGGCCCTGGGGAGCCGCCATGAAGGTTTTGAGCCCTTTCAGCTCCTCACCTTGGACCTCTGCCTGAGTCTGTCACAGTGCCACGACCTGGAGGTGTCTTGAGGACAAAATTCCAGGATATGGCCTCATCACCTTAAGTCCGGAGCTGCCCCGTGGACAAGACGAGCAGTAGGAGAGGGGGTCAGCGCCAGCAGGACCTTCTCAGGACACACAACGTGCTGCAGGGCTGCCAGGATGTTCATCGCCTGTTCCTCCACAACCCGGGGCCTTGTCCTGCAAGCAAACACCTTTGGATAATTGGGGAAACCAGGATGATGGCACATCCCTGTGGCAACAAACAGAGGATGTTTCACCTTGCCATGGATGAGAGTGGCACCGCAGTGAGCATGGATACCACCATGGCTGAGAGTCCCTGAGACGCAGGAGGGAGCAGCTTGGAGATGTGCTGGTGACCTGGCTGAGATGTTTCCCCAGGCATAGGCTGGTGTTTGAAGCCATCTGACCTTCCAAAGAGGAGCTGACACCTCATCCTGCACAGTGCTGGCTCGGGGGCTGTTCCCCAGGGCTCCCAGCCCGGGAGCTCCCCATTGACCTGGGATGTCCCTGCATCCTGCTGGAGCAAGGCAGCTCCCTTTGGAGGAGAAGGAGATGGTGGTAGGAGCTGGGATGGGGTGTTTGCCAGCACTGTGTGGGCAGGAGCTGCCTCTGGCTCTGTGGGTGGATGCTCCCGTCCATCCTCCCACGCCTGGAGACGAAGCGTTGGACATGGCTTTGCTTAAACTGGGGAGTGGCAGCGTCGTCTGCTGCTGCTGCTGCTGCACAGGGTGCTGGCCAGGAGGGTTAGAGAGCACCAGGGCCAGGCACAGCCAGTGCCCCAGGGGTACACAGGGACCTGCTCCAGCTGCAAGGGGGCTCAGGCCCATGGTGCCAGCAGAACTAGCCCAAATTCGGGCCCTGCTGGCTGCTGTGGGATGGTTCTGCCCGTGCAGGGGGAAGGGGCTGCAGGGAAGTGATGTGCTCAGGGTAAGGTCTGCAGCACTGGCAGCAGCCAACCTGGCTTTTATTAAAGCTTTCTTCAGAGCTCTGCTAAAGCCCTTCCAGATGTGAGCTGCCAGGGCCATCAGAGCTGGAGGGACCCGAGGGATGGGAATGGGAGAGGGGAAGGATGTGGTGGCTGCAGTTAGAATCGCATTGCAGAGCAGGGAGGCTCCTGACCTGGCTGGGGGACAAAGGGGCTTTGCTGTCACTGCCATGAGTGGGACAGGGATGGATGAAGGTCCCTGGGACAGGTGGCATTGGCCGTGGTGGCTGCACGGCAGCGCCGCAGGGGATGCGGTGCTGGGGGGGAACACAGAGGAGCTGGAGCAGCAGGACTGGGGTTGGCTGTGGTCTGGCTGCAGTCTCGTGATCCCAGTGTCCAGACCTGCTGCAGGGTCCCATGGGAGCCCAGGGCAGCTGCAGCCTTCCTTCTCCTCCTCCTGCTCTCCAGCAGCCGCAGGGCTGGCACAGAGGAAGTGGCGTGGCACTCTCCGGGCTCTTCATGTGCTGGGCTGGAGCACTGGGAAGGGCTCTGTGTCAGGAGCCATTCCTGGGCCATGCTGGAGACAGCAGCATTTCTGCCTTGCTGGGGACTGCAGTTTTCCCGTGGCTGAGGAGCTGCTCGGGCTCACTGTGACACAGGGCTGGGCACGTGGCAATGCCACTGTGCAGAGTCTCTGCCAAGAGCCAGGGCAGCTCGAGCCTGTCCTTGGGACTGTGGGGTCTTGGTGTGCAAGAAGGGACATGAGGGACCCCAGAGTGCCCCCCCATCATGACATGCAGTGACTTTATGGGCAGGGGAACAGCAGCTCTGTGGCTGGAACAGCAGCTCTGGACATCTTTACACTCGCCCAGAGCATCTCCTGACCCAGCAGCTGCAGGAAACTCCCATGTCCTTGCGGAGTGACCCCGCGTGCCTGGCGCAAGTGTGGCCTGGCAGCTGCGTGTCCCCAGCCCTGGGAGCCCCCACCAGCTCCCACATCCCATCCCCTTCCCCAAGGGGACATTAGTGCCAGGCTGCCTGCCCCGTGCATTACAGGGATCGATGAGGCCGGATCGATACCACCAGCTGGGGACCAAAAAGCCCCAAAAGGCAACTGCACGCGCCTCTGCCCAGCCCTGGGGCCCGGAACCCACCGCGGCACGTGCCAGGGCCTTGGGAATGCCAGCACCTCACCGCGGCACCCGGGCGCCGGGGCAGCGTCACCGAGTCCCCCGCTAGCCCCAAAGCCAGAAATAGCAGAGCCTGTCATTCCCAGGGGTTATAAATAGCCTTGGCTATGGGGAGATGTTGTTTTTCTGCATGGAAAACGCTGCCCTAGTTCTGTTTCATCAATCTGCCGCCAGAAATAGTCCTAATTTCTTGGAAGTTTCTTGCTTCTCGGGTGTGGGTTAAAGCACTGCCTTGCAGGGGCTCTGGGGAGAGGGCAGGACAGGGGACCTGAGCCCATCTGGCTTCAGGGCACAGCCAGAGGGACCCCAGACCCCAAAGAGGAACCTCTCCATCCTCTGGTCATGAGCAGCACGTTTCCCAGGAAAAGGATGTCCTGTGCCCTGCACCATCTGCAGTTTGGGGCTTTGGGGGTCACCAGGTTGGGATGAGAGCAGGGCTGGCATGGGGCTGTGTCCCCACAGAACTCAAAGACCATCTCTCCCCACAGCTGGACCCACAGGCCGTGCAGACGAAAAACTGGCACATGGACGTGATTGAGATGAACGGGGTAAGTGGGGCCAGGGGACCCACAGCCCCTCGCTGTGAATGCAGCCCCTTCGTGCCTTCAGGCCAGCCAGGACTCACTCCCTGTCTCCCACAGATCAAGGTGGAGTTCTCCATGAAGTTCACAAGCAGGGACATGAGCCTGAAGAGGACCCCATCCAAAAAGCAGACCGGTGTCTTTGGGGTCAAAATCAGCGTCGTGACAAAGTAAATGCAGGGCTGTGGGGGCTGATCTGCCCTGTGGGTGTGGGGTTGCACCGTGTCCCCTTGCTCTGTCCTTGCACCATGTCCCCTTGCTCCCACCAACACCAGGGAGCTTGGCCTTTGCTCTCTGCTGGGGACTTGCCCGTTCCCTTCACCATTCCCATCCTTCCCACCTGCCTGCCCATCCTGCTGCTGGCCCGGGGTTTGCAGGGCTGGGCTGGCTGCCGTGGATTCCCCTGGGAATCTTTGCTGAGGGCTCCTCTTCCTGAGCCAGGCGCGAGCGCTCCAAGGTGCCTTACATCGTGCGCCAGTGCATCGAGGAGGTGGAGAAGAGGGGCATCGAAGAGGTCGGCATCTACAGGATCTCCGGAGTCGCCACTGACATCCAGGCGTTGAAAGCTGTCTTTGATGCGAGTGAGTGTCCTGGGGGAGCTTGATGTTCCCATGGGAGGGGTCACAGGCACCGAGACCCCCCCCCAACCCCCTGCAAGCCCAGGGTTTGGTTATTGCACTGCACATGTGCCAGATGTGCTGCTGTGCCCAGGGAGGGGCTGGGTGGGGGTGAGGAGGGACAGAAACACCCAGAGATCCCAGCCCTGTTTGTGCCTCGATGCCTCTGAGCTGCTGCCACTCCTGGCTGGCTCCTGGGAGACACTGAGTCAGGGAAATGTTGCAAATGCCTTTGCAAATCGTTCCGCGTCCCCTTGCCCAGCCAGGCAGGAGCCACTCGGCTTTTCCCAGCCTCAGCCTGGCTAATGGGGTTGTGAACCCAGCAGTGCTGTCCCTGCCCTCCAGCTGGCAGCCTGTCTGGATAGCTGGAGCGACACAGAGGGTGGAGACTCAGAGGGGAAGGAGGGCAGGAGGCGTCATGTGTGGGTGCTCTCTGGACAGATAACAAGGACATCCTGGTGATGCTGAGTGACATGGACATCAATGCCATCGCTGGCACGCTGAAGCTGTACTTCCGTGAGCTGCCCGAGCCCCTCCTCACTGACAGACTCTACCCCGCCTTCATGGAGGGGATCGGTAAGGGCTCGGGGATGGGAAGGGGTTGCTGCACAAACGTGGCTCTGTTTGGCATTGCCTGCTCTGGGATGGGAGACTCCCAAGGGTCCTTCCCAGCTCGGCCCACTCGGTCCTGGCTGTTCTTGCCAGCTCCAGGCCGGCTCAGGGCTCGTGGTGCTGTTCCCCAGTGCTCACACACTGGCTGCCAGGAGGTATCTGGCCGTGGTGGGTCCTGCTGCTGCAGCAGACCCTGTCCTGAGCCCTCTCCCTCCTTGCCTCCAGCCCTCTCGGATCCTGCTGCCAAGGAGAACTGCATGATGCACCTTCTCCGCTCGCTGCCTGACCCCAACCTCATCACCTTCCTCTTCCTGCTGGAGCACTTGAAAAGGTAATGGCTTGGGGGCTGCCTGGGGTGGGTGGGAGGTGCAGGACGGGTCTGTCTTGCTGCTTTGCTGTGGGGATGGGACATGAACGGAGTTAGAGCTGCTGATTGATTCCTGGGGTGCCTGCACGGCTGCTGGCTGATCTCAGACTGGAGGCAGATGGTGCTGTGCAGGTGCAGAGCAGGGCTGTGGGCAGCAGCCAGGGCCAGCAACAGCAGCTTGGGGCAGGCAGAGTGGTCCTTTCCCAGGCATTCCAAGAGGGTACAGCCCCAGGTATGTCCCACCTGCCCTGTCTCTCTGGGCTGTGACATATTCCCCAGGGTCCTGCCAGGCTGCAGCTTGTTCAGACCCTTCAGCTGATGTCGATTTTGGCTTTCCACATCTCTCCTTGGGCCCTGTAGGCTGCTGGGGGGATCCTGGAGCCTTTCTGCCCTTCCAGAGCAGCCCCTGGTGTCCCAGGACCACCGGTCACAGTGCCAGCAGGGCCTGAGCCATGCCTGGCCAGTGATCAGGGTCAGCTCTGCAGGGAGCACACGACCTCTGGAAACAAGGAACTCTTGGCTGCTGCAGCCGGTGTGCAGCTGGTTGGATGAGCTCTGCAGGGAGCAGCTGGCCTCAGCACAGGATGGGAATCAACTGGGAGCTGTGCAGTGTCCCCCTTAGCAGGAAAACAGCTCTGTGTCCCTTCCCAGCAGTCCAGCAGTAGCCCTTGCAAAACAAGGTGCAACAATCCCTGTCACTTGTCAGCAGCGGGTGGCCAAGAACCAGGGATAGTCAGCTCTGTGGATGTGTCCCAGAGCTGCAGGTGACACCCTGTGTCACCTGTCCCAGAGTGAGTGCAGCAGTGTGATGTTTGACAGGCTTTGTCTTGGCCCACATGAGGTGCATCTGAACCTGGGGACTCATGGACTGGGGCTCTCTGGGGGCCCAAAACCCATGGAAGGCACGGGGCTGTGGGAGGGCAGCAGAGCAGCACACAGAGCCTGGCCAGAGCTTGGGACTGGGGCTCACGGTTCATGTTACTTGCATCATGAAGCTTTTTTTTTTTGTTCCTCTGGTTTGGCTAAAACCAAACAGAAAAAGTGATTGATGCTGGGGGATGGAGAAGGAAAAATCCATTTCCATCCTGAGAACCGGGCACAGCCAGTTCCCACATCTGCTCCCCTGGCCGGGGCTCAAGCGAGCAGCCTGTGCCGGGGAGCACAGCTGCCTCCTAACATGGCAATGTTGTGGTCCTGGTTCCTGAGTGCTGGCAGGGCTCCCACAGGGTTGTCGGGGCAGGGAGCCTCGAGGGGAGTGGGTGCAGGGGGCACGGGCTGGTGCAGAGCTCCCTGTACCCTGCACTTGGGAAGGGTGGAGGCCCCGCAGCTCAGAAGCGAGCGAGGGCTTGGTCGCTGCCACATCACACCCGGGGCTCCCGGCCAGGCCCGGAGGCTCCGGCGGAGGCCGTGAAGGGGGCAGAGCTCCCTGCCCTGCACCTGGGTTTTCTGAGGGCTGCAAAACGCAGTGGAAAGCTGGAGGTGCCCCACTGGGGCTGGGAGAAGGGAGAAGAGCCCTCGGCCTTTAAATCGCTCCATGGCTCCCCGCTCCTGAACAGTGTTAGGGGCTGACGCTCCCTCTCTCCCTGTACCCCACAGGGTGGCTGAAAAGGAGCCTATCAACAAAATGTCTCTCCACAATCTGGCCACGGTCTTCGGGCCAACACTGCTGAGACCCTCAGAGGGGGAGAGCAAGGCACACCTCACCTTGGCTTCTGACATCTGGTCCCACGATGTGATGGCCCAGGTAAGAGCTGGGTAATGGAGGGGTTCACCTGCCTGTCTGGGTAGATTTGTTACTCTTTGCTGGATGGGACAAGCTGGGAGGTGGCAGCTCTTTCCCTTTCTGGAGTAACACCCCCCATTTGCCTTCTACAGGTCCAGGTCCTTCTCTACTACCTGCAGCATCCTCCCATCTCCTTCACCGAGCTGAAGCGCAACACACTTTACTTCTCCACGGACGTGTAGCCTGCAGGCAGAAGGCACCAGCTGCAAACACTCCAGCTTCCTGCTGGGGGACACGGACTGGATCACAGCCCCCCAGGGAGACCAGCCCAGACCCAGGACGGTGCCGCCTGCAGCTCCTGTACAATCGCGTTCCAGTGGCCCGGTCCCACCAGGTGCCAGGCCCTCTCTGTAAAGTAGTCGTGTCTTAATGTCCCTTCTTGTGTTCAAGAATTGTTTTTATGTATATTTGCTCAACGGAAGAGGTAGTGACTGACAAGGGCTGCGGACACAGGCTTCCCCCTTGGCTAGTTTTCTCCTGGACTCCTTTCCGCCCGCTCACTCATACCAGGCACCCCTCGCCTGAAGCCTGCAGTGCCCCACGAGTGCCTGTTTGCTGCCCAGCTCCCCTGCCCACGCCTGCATGTGCAGCACCGGCTCGCTCCGAGGCCGGCAGCTCGCGGGCCTCCCTCCCCGGTGACGGTGACGACCAGCTCTGCTTTGGCTTCGCTGCCTGCGCAAACGTTGGACCCCGTGCCTGGATCCTGCTCCGGCCCGAGCAAACCTGCGACCACGAGAGCAGAGGAGCAGGGTGCTGCTTCCTCCCTGCCACGGCTCTTCTGGGTGTTTTCAGGCCAGTCCCCTCTCCAGCCCCAGCCCTGTGCTTTGCCCGTGTGTGTGTGGCGTGGCGGTTCCTCCCCTTGCTGGATTTCGCCTCCGAGTAGCGTTTTGGGGTAACCCCTCACACAAGGCTGGAGCCAGAGGTGCTGTGCTGGTCTCGATCCACAGCAGGCTGAAGGGATGGCCAGCCAGGCAGGTCTGCTTCCATCACCATGGGCTGACCCCATGTCTGCTCTGGCACTGATGGGGTCCCAAATTTCCCCAGTTTGGAAATTTGATGGGGAACAGGGTCCCTGCTGTACAGTTCTGTCTCTGCCATAGTGAGGCACTCACAGCCCTGCCAGCCCAGCACTGCCATGAGCACTGCGTGCACCCCGTGGCAGAGCCTGCTGGGGCACCAGCATTCCTGCCATGGCCATGGGGACAAGGAGGGATTTTTTCCCTCCTTGGCCTTCCCTGCTGCACTGGGCACATGGTAGCACATGGCCCTGCCTCAGTGGCAGCCTGGCTGCCAGAGGCAAGTGCTCTGCAGCAGCTGGATGGTCACCCAGGCTGGGAACCAGCACAGAAGGATGGGAGGAGGAAAGCCTTCATGGCCCTCATGACTAAAGGCAGAAATGCTTTGTTCTGTCTTTCTCCCAAAGCGGTTGCTGCTGGATTAGCCGTGCCCGGCCAGCTCAGGTCTGTTTGTTAGTGGCTCCAGTTCTTGACCCCTCCCAAGCTGATGGCTGGAGTTACCACGCCATATCCCAAGGCAGGACAGGCTGCCCGAGTGCCGAGCTCCCCGGGCATCTCCCACACTCCCACGTAGGTGTTGGTACCTGTTGGGACATGAAACCTTTCGCTCTGTGAGCTGAGTCCATGTTCTTGTGGGAAAAGCCCCCCCACCTCCCCGACTGCGTTGGCCCTTTGCTCTCCTGTGCCAAATGGAGATGGATGAGAAGTGACCAAGCGTGTCCCTCACAGTGGCGTTGCCTTTACCCTCCCAACCAACGGACTGTTCCAGGTAGAGCCCGGCCACCGATGCACCAGGTATGTCCTCAGCCACCTCCCTGGGGAAGGCAGCACCTGCCAGCCCTGCACCAGCAAAGCAAACAAGAAGGGGAGGTCTCAGTCCCCCTCCAAAGGGCTCACACTCCAGACCCTGCTCCTCTTGACTACCAGCTAAACAGAAGGGAAACAGCATTGCAGAAAATAACCAGGCGTCTGTCTTGGCCCTGGACCCAGTAAGGAGGCCGAGCTTTAGATCTGACTGCACAACGGACCCCTGTGTGTGTCTGATTTGTTACATGTGTCCAAGTCTCTGTCCACGACACTGTCATTCCAGATGGAGACTCTGTACAGCCAAATCTCCCCCCACGACAGGGGCTGGAGGCCCGGTCCCTACAGCCCAGCACAACAGGCTGTGGCTGTCCCCATGACTGGCTTTTGCTTGTCCCTACAGGAAGGAAAAGAGGGGGGTGGACTCTTGCAGCTACAGGTAGAATAGAACTGTTAATTAATATTTGACTTTCAAAAGTTGTTAAGGATATATTTTTGTTTGTGTTCTGTTTCAATTTCTGTAGATTATAAACTTTAAATGGCTGTAAAACCTCGTGAGGAGAAAAAAAAATGTTAATAAAAATGCAAAGCCCCGATATTTGCACAAAAGAAGCCCTGTGGTGTTGCTGTTTGCACTAACTGATCACCTTGGCATCACAGCTTCTTCTCTTTCTGTCGTGGAATTCTTGCTAGCTGCACTTCAAGCCAGTGGTATAAGTACAGGCATTGTGCCAGGCAATCTTTGAAGAGACTTCTTATGGTTTGGGCTACATCCTTGCATTTTGGAGGAAAAAATCCTGGACTGTCTGGAGCCAGCCTGTTTAATCAGCCTAGAATTACTCAAGCTTAAAATTCAGCTGACTTGCACAGCTTCTGGCCTGAGGATACTGAACAGGCACAGCAAGGGACATCAGGAGATCTGGAAACCTCATCTGATAGATCACATGGTGCTGTCTCCCCACTTCTTTCCATGTGGGAATGGGAGCCAATGTGCCTCCAAACTGACCACTGACCACCATATCAGCCAAAACACACTGCTAGTACTGCTCTTCCAGGTAAACAAGGGCTGTCAGTGTTCTGGGATGTCAAATTGTGGATGCAAAGGAGGGGAAGTGGGTGGGAGAAACCCCTATCGGGTGTGTGCACTGCATCTGAAATCCCACTGCCTCAAAGAGATGAGAGGGAGTGCTTGCCTTTGTGGAGTGGTTCATTGAAGGTTAAAAATGACCCTCTCAGGTCTGAGAAAAGAGCTTGGTTAGAAGAGCAGGAGGGCAGATAGGAACACCAATCAAAGAGGCAGCAGCTCCTTGAGCTAACAAACAGATGTTTTGATTTCATCACCAGTGTTATGCAGAAATAACACTTCACTTGCCCCTGTGTAACACTGGGGAACAGAGGTGGCACAGGGATGTGATGGGAAGCAGGCTGTGTGCTGAGTGAATGCCCAGTTATCTGTCAAACACTGGTTTATTCTCACAACTCTGCTTTCTAAGTCTCACTATCAAACTGCTCGAACTAATGGGGTGAGCCTGGGGCAGTTAAAGCAGTAGCAAGATTTTTTGTACTCCCACAGTGAGGTTAAATTAGGCTAGCCAAGTGGCTACAGAGAATTATACTTCAGCAACAACCTCTTTTTTTCCCTTAAACTGTTTTGTTCATCTGCCAGTAACCACACAGCTCTAAGGCTAAGGATTCCTTTCTGCTTTTCCCTTTAAAACATGGTAAAGAAATCTGGCGCTCATCTCTGTACTTGAAATAAGACAAGTTGTACAGATGGTGGTTTGTCTTCAGATGGTATTTTAAGAAAAGCCTGGAACAAACTTATTTCTCCACAGGATCTTACCTCTCCCCAACAGAGTAGCAAGCTGCAAACTGGTGACTGTTAAAACCCTTGCAGCACTTTCAAATATGTGGTAACCTAAATCGGTGCGCTTCTCTTCCAAGATTGTCCTCCTGCCTTCTTTTGATGCTAGCAACAGACTTAATCAAAATCAGCCCCAAAGGATCGAGAGATCTCAGAGTCCAGGCATGTTTCCTGGAAACTGACAGTCAGCTGATCCGTCCTGGAGATGCTGCTCTGTGCCTGGCTCCATCCTCCCATGCTCCCGCAAGCCTGCCTGGAGCAGCTCGCCAGGGCTCGGAGCCAGATTGCTGTTAGTCATTCAGAAAGCGGCCAGCGCCGCCCCGCTCACACTGACCAGGACTCCAGAGGCGGTGGAAAGGTAAGCCTGATGGTTGTGCCGTGATGCAGGCTCTCAGCAGCAGCACTGGAACAGGGAACGTTGCTCCCGAGGGGCTCCGGTTACCGGAGGTAGTAATCGACTGCAGCGGAGAAAGCGGCGAACCCTCCGCAGCCGATCACCCCCGCCTTCAACCCAGCTGCAAGGCAAGGGTGGGAAACAATGAGGCAAAGCAGGAAAAGTATTGTTTTTTCCCAGTAACTTGTGCTGGCTCAAAGAGCTCACACCGGCAGGAACCTGGCAGTGCCTTCCCAGGGAACACTGGCACTGCCTGATGTACAACCCCTGGGGGCCAGCAGGATTTGCTCTCTGGGTGCTGTGTCCTCAGACTCACCCAGGGCACAGAGAGAACCCTCCAGTGGCCACTGCTGATTTCAGTGTGCTCTGATCTGAGCCCTGCAAGTGGCTTGGTGGGACTAGGGAGGGACAGGAAGAGCAGCCACTGCTCTGACAACTCTAAGTGGATTAGGTCGAGGACAGACACAACTTAACAAGCTCAATTAGATGCAATTTCAAGAGCTTTCTTTTCTTTTGTGCTCCATGGACAGGTTTTTTTCCTAAGGAGGGGTGAGAGAAGTTTGATATTTCTGATGAGGAGAGCAGCTCTCTCCTACTTGGGGATTTTCCCAGATGTTGTTACCACTAAAGGAAAGTCCCCACTAGTGCTCCTGGAGTAAAACCCCAGAGCTCCTTCTCTTTCACATGTGAACAGAATTGTCTGTTTGAATTGATACATGAGAAAGGAGAAAAGCATTTTACACATGGTGCAAAAGACGAGAGTAGAGTTCTTTAGTTTTAATTTCAAAGAGTAGCAGAGACAGTGAAATGGTAGATGTGTAGAGCTCTGTTAACACAAGAGCTTCTGAGTTGCTCTGTATTTTTGGCTCTCTCCCATGACACCACAGAAGAGTGTGGACAGCCACCACCACCTCCTGATTTTTCTTTCAAGTGAATTTTGCCTTTTTTCCTCCAATCTCACTGTCTTGTATGACCAACCCTTCCTTATCCACACTCATCCTTGGAGCTGACAGGAAAGTGAGGGTGCAGTTCTGCTCTCACATTCACCACAACCCCAAGCAAAGAGGTTTGCAGTGTGTGTTCCTCTAAGAACATTGTGTGCTGCATAACCAAATTCAACTCTTATCACAGTTATCACAGAGACAGTTCCCAGCAGGCACCACCAACCTCTGAAACCGATGGCTCCTCCCGTGATGCAGCCACTGATAACGCTGTTCTTCCAGTCTGACTTCCCACGATACTGTGGAATTGGAAATCAGAGTCAACAAGTAAATACGGAATAAGCACTCAGTATCTGTGCTGACAGCAAGAAAGATTAAACAACCTTCCATCCCCTTCTCAGCTGAGGATGTTCTTCCCTCTGCTCTCAGCAGATGGCCCTGCACTCCCAAACTTGCAGGGCTGGGGAAGGGAGGAAGGAGCAGGTAACTGGGAGAGGTAAGACAAAACCATATGGTGCAATGCAGTGCTGTGGGAAGGATCCTCAGGTGAGCCAGCACAGCTCCCAGAACACTGAGTTTAAAAGTGCAATAACCACATGAGAGCAGTTCTGAGCCTGGCCATGCAGCTGGTCCTTGGCACAGGTGAGAGCCACAGCATCTGCTGACAAAGATGAACTATGTCCATAGCCAGGACAGGCTGGATTTTCACCAGAGCAGAGATCTCTTTGTTCTGGTCCATTGTGCAAGCAGATACACTTTTCTTCTAGACGAATTAAGAAGTAATTGTGCCTTTCAATTAAAAGGCAGGACTCAAATTCATAACAGGGTAATTTTCCTATTTAAAAAAGCAGATGATAGATTCACTGCTGAGCTGCACAAGGTCATTTCTGGCTGTAGGGGCCAGATGAAAACCGGCCTGTTACTCAAGAACTTTCATCAAAGGATCCCTTTCTGCATATGCAATTTTTAGACATCCAAATTGCCACATTGCAACTCACAGTTTGACATTTTACACAAGCACTTGTAGCTAGGGTTTAAAAAAGTAATGCCTATGCTTGCCAATACATTCAGGACTTAAACTGCAAAGGACTTCACTATTGCAAAAGAGTTCTTCATTCTGCCAGACAACAGCAGCTCTGAAGACAGATCTCAAAGCTGAAAAGTTTTGCTGGCCAAGAAAGAACAAAGCAGTCTATTCCATTGCCCTATCGCAAAGAGGATATATGTACTTATTTGGATCTAGTAAAAGATTTTAAAGAGTACCAGAACACATTTCTTAATGGTTGAGATGTTCTTACTCACAGATTCTACCACGCATTCCGTGCAGGAGAACATGGCACCCACAATGGCGAAGTTCTTGGCGTAGGAGATGCCCCTCTGCCCCATGTCCTTGAGCACCTCTTTGGCCGTGGGCGTGCGATAGGGATCCTTGGGATCAAACCCCACGTTGGTGTCAATGCCAGCTGTGAAGATACCAAACGCACCTCCCAGAACAAATCCTGTAAAAGATAAACAGTATGAAATGAGCTTGGCTGGACTGGAGCAGCACATTCCCTGCAGGCAATGAAGCGGCTCTGCTCCCGCTGTCTGTGAGCGCTGCACTGTGACAGGGGCAGGAATCTCTTGGCACTATGGACATTTGTGACAGCCTGTGCTGTGCTGAGGAAAGGCCGTGAGCACCTGTGCCTCTCCAAGGAAGGCAGACAGAGATCTCTGCCTGGGACATGTGACAGGCACAGGAGGAGGCTTAGAAATGAAAATCAAGCACGGGGGCTGCAGTGTCTTCTCCATCCGCCCCTTTCCCGACGCCACAGAGACCCCCGAACCACCCCACAGCTGCCTGCCCCGTCCTTCCAGCCTCCGCACCCCCCACGCAAGCCAGCGCCGCCTTGAAGGGGCAACTCTCCATGACCCGCTCCACCATCTTCTGCTCCTCGCTCTTGGGCGGGCAGGGGATGCCGCCGAGGGCGGCGGGATCCCAGACGCGGGGCTGCCGCTTGTCGCCCACGAGGTGCTGCAGCAGGACGCTGTACTGCAGCGGCGGCGGCGGCGGCGCCGGCTCTCCCGGGGCTGAGGGCGGCGGGGCCGCCATGATGGGCTTGCACACCCACGGGCGTTCAGCGCCGCGTCCGGGCCCGCTCGAGCCGCCGCGGCAGGGGGGCACGGGAGTTGTAGTTCCGCGGCAGGGAGACGCCGGCAGAGCAGCGCCACGCTGTGACTACATCTCCCAACCTGCCCCGCGGCGGCGCCTCCGGGAAGAACTACCGCTCCCTTCATGCTCCGCGGCGCGCCGCGTGGATTGGCCGTCCCGGGCAGACAGGGGACTACATTACCCGGTGTGCCACACGCCAGCCCCCTGGCGGCCGGTGCAGGTGAGGTGAGGGCTCTGGCTGCGGAGCATCCCCGAGCGCGGCGGCAGCGGCTGCAGGTGAGCGCGGGGCGGCGAGGGCAGCGCAGGGCACCGGCTGGGCTGGGGAGAACCGACAGCTTCGCGCGGGGCATCCCCGTGCTGAGGGAGCGCTGAGGTGCCGCAGTGCGGGACCGAGTCCCTGTGCCCTGGCTGAGGTGCGGGGAGGGGGCGGGAAGCTCTGAGGTGTCGCGGTGTCGCCGCCGTGTCCCCGCATCCTCCCCACGGCTGACTCCGGCCCGGCGCCGGTGTCTGAGGGCAACAGGTCCCTCACAGGGCGGGCGGGCGCTGCCTGTGCCCGCACCGTCCCGCCGGAGCCCAGCCCGGCAGCCGCAGCCCCCGCGGGGCTCTGAGGGCAGCAGGAACCCGGGTGGGTCGTACCCAGGCAGCCCAGGGCACCTGAGCCTGGGAGAGGTGTCCCGCTATGCCACGGGCCGGGCGGACACACCGGAGCACCGGGACATCCCCGGCTGCCTCCCCGGGGAGGGCTCGGTCTCCTGTGGCGTAGAGCAGCAGTGTCACTTCAGGACGCGCGTAGCTCCAAAGGGCTCGATATCCACAATCAGGTTTTCCCCTGTCAAAATGCAAACTTGGCTCGTGTCAAATCATGCGGGAGCCTTGGCTCTGGGCAGTTTGTTGTATTTGGTGATAAGGTGAGAAATGTTGCTTTTCCCTTTGGTAAACAAGGTGCAGTGCGCGCTAAAAATCTCCATTCTTTGCTTTTGTTGCTTTTTTCTTCAGCTGTTTTACTTTCTTGTGGACTAGAACCAGTTTTTATCTTCACATGTGGCAATAGGTCTGCCTTAAAGGTACCTCTCTTCTTACTTGATATTTTTCTATTTTAATTTTAAGTTCCCATAGGTTTTTAAACTTGTGAGAAACAGCTCTGTTGGTTTCAATAGGATGCATGGAATTATTGTACTTCAATAATTGAAAATTAGTTTTAAAATTAAATAAATGATGCATTGGTATGAAATCTTCCTGATATCCTGAAACACAACTTTTTAGAGGTCCCAAAGTAATACATTTTCTTTCCTACTTTTGTCCTTTGCTCTCTATCCTGCTTATGTCTTAGCGTAGGTAGGTTGAAATAGCGACTGAAATGAATGGTTTTATCACTTCAAATACTTCATTAGATGAAGTTCAACAACTTTCCTCTAAATCCCACTGCCCTCTACTGGCTGCACCAGCGGGGCCCACCTGCCTGCTGTTATTCCCTCTTTTTTATGTCCTTGGGGTTTTAAAATTTTTTTGGGGGGGGGAGGGGGTTAGGGGTGCTTTCCCCCCTTTTTTTTAAGGTCAAAACCCGTGAAAAAGCACATCATTTAAATCTACTACAGCAGGATTTTTACAAGGTAGGGGAGGTTGCTGGCAGGATGATCTCCCTAAGGAACCCTGAACTTAAGATTTCAATCTTCTCCTTGATCCAAAATAACCTTGCTGGGCTGATCTCGAAGTCACACAGCAAAGCCTGATTTCCAAAGGCTTAAAGGGGGAAAAAACCCATATATGTTGGATTGGGAATTTCAGCAGTGGGAGTTTAGCTGTATAGTTGAAATATTGCTTTGACTTTCTTTCCCCTTTTCCTGAATTTTGGAGTAAATGCTGGGTTACTGTTTGTTTGTAAATAAGATCTTTTAATAAATATTTTGTAAATCTGATTATATAAAATATACTTATTAGTAGATTGTTAATATGGGATTATATGTTATTTCCCTCCCCTTAGATGTTTAATAGTTTTCTCCTTTTCCCATTCACTCTGTTCCATGTTCTACATAGGAACAAATTCTTCTGCCTGAGTATTTGAATAATCTCATCTGCCTGAACAGATTTTTCGTGTGGGTGAAATCAGATGGAGGATTAAGGATTTGAGAGGGAATATGAGAGTTCAACACATCTTTGATAAACAAGTTGTTCAAATGAAACTTTCAGCTGTTTCTTTTTTACAAGCCTGTGAACCTTCATGACTGCAGAGTGTGCAGCCCGTGCATCTTTTCCTTCTGCTGTCCCTGACTGCTGTCCCTCTTTTATCCTGGAGCTGTTCAGTCCAGTGCAAGAGCTTAGGTTATTTTTAACCTTCCCTAGTCCCATGAAATGAAACATTTTGAACTCGGGTGAGCGTGACGGCAGCAGCGGGTGCAGATGATCCCGAGCTTTTGTGCTTTTGTGCTGCTCCAAGGAGCTCGGTGTCTGTTTCAGCAGAGGGCAGCACATGGCGACACTGAATAATTGCGTTTCACTTGACCTTTGCAGTGACTCAGTGACTCCCACACTTCAATATTCTCCAGACAGGGTAAAGCTTGGAAATAATGTGGGGTTTGTCAGAAATCCTGGTTTTGCATATGTCTTGGCTGTAGAGTTCCCAGGTTTTGAAGAGACTCTAGCAGTGCTATTAAAAAATTAAAATAAGTTTTCACAGTCCTCAACTTTATTTTGTCAAACTGCCAGTTCCAGAGTCTTTTCTGAAGTTACCCAACTGGGCAGGAAGTGGCTGAGGGTGGAAGTCAACAAGAATTAGATCAAATCCATTCTTTTCCTCTCATTCCAACCTTTTTTTTTCCCCTTATCAGAACTGCCATGATGCAGGGGTGAATGAGAAGAAGATGAGATAAATTAATGGGTATTTTAATGAAAAAAGGGAAAACTTTCAATCACCACAAGCAGAAGAAAGTGTGGCTGCTTTGCAGGTGCTCCCACTGCTGATCTCACCTGTTGTGTACAAAGAGGTTTCCAGTGGCTGCAAAAGGAAAGGTGCTGGGACCTGCTGGGCTTCGTTTCCACCCTATGGTATTCTCATCTATACATTAACTGTGATCCTTCCCTACTTCTCACTGAGCTTGTGAATGTAGTGTTTTGTCTTTTTCTCTTTAAAAGACTTTAAGTTTGGAAGTGCACTGGAGAAGTGAAATGCTTTGTGAAATAGATCTAAATTCTGTTTCAGCTTCTGTACATTCCTTGGCTTTTCAGTTTAACAAATTTATTTGTTTGAGAGAGCAGTTGGGTTTTTTTTTTTCTTCTAAGGTAGCTTTCAGCGTTGGAGAATACTGTCACTACCAGGGCAAACAGCTAAAGTACTAAAAAAAAGGTTAGATCATAGGTAGGTAGCAGGTATATTGGAGTTAAAACTCAAAAGGCATCCTGACTCACTGATTTTTCAGGGTTTTTTTTGCTGTAGGTCAACATAAAATAGACTGCAGAGAGAGATCTTTGGCTAAAACCTCTTTTTAGGATCAGCAGACTTGTTCCTTGTGACTGTGCTCTGTAACTCAGAGAAGGAACAGGATGTGGCTTTTCAAGATGAGTGTTTGATCCTGTCTGCTCTCCCTAACGTTTTAGATCTCAAAGTCTGCACCCCTTTTGAAAGTAAGGTGGTTTCTTTGTGTTTGTTCCACTTCAGCAAGGTACTCCTTCTCCTCTTCACAGTTTGCCCAATATTACACATACTTTTGTTTTCACCTATGAAATTTGAAACACACTTGTGTGGTCTAAAAAAAGATCTGAGTAAAGTTTCAGGCATCATCATCTCCTAGGGCTTTCAGCTGTTGCTATAGAAGCCTAAATTCTCTTTGAGAGACCTTTCCAGTATAAAGAAGTTGATACTGCAGGAAAGTTGTCATGGAAATATGCAGCAAAAAGAGAAAGGAAATCTCAATTTGATGACTCTTACACAGGCTCAGCCAACCTGGTGAAGTGGCTCCCTATCTGGAGTTCTGATTCTGCAGATTCTCTTGGTTGTGTTCCAGTGGATCGGGAAGCTGTGGACTAGAACCTAAAGAAATAAATTATTTAACATTTGTATAACCAAACATACCCCTTCAACTCAGAGAGCTTTATCCAGATTTGAGTTTCCAGGTGATGGCAGACCAGGAGACTCCCAGCAGCCTGGTTCTAATGGGGGATGGAGCTGTGGCACAGCTATTTATTATATTTCTGGCAATGACCACTCTGAAAGGATTTATTGAAGTACCACTATTGAAATGAGGCTTTCAGAACCCATTTTGAAATGACCAACTAAAAATAGTTTATTCTGCAAGCTTCAGTGCCATTCCAGATTTGAACAGCAGCCCTTTGTGCCCAGCTAAGTGATGGGATAAGCAGATCCATCCCCATGAATTTCTTACACCATCACCAACCAGGGTTGGCTCCCTGGTTTCAAGCTTTTTGTACCTCTCTTACTAAAGCCTCCTGATATCTAATAGATGTGATTATGAGTGAGCTGCCTTTAAATATCTAGTACCAGTGTCACCATGGTAACTGCTGTAAGAGTTTCTTGCTGGTAAAAGGTTTCCAGCTCCCCGAGATACGGCAGGGCAAAATGCTTAGGCTGTTGTTTTCACAGTTTGAATGAGATCAAAGAGGACAAAATAACATATTTCTGATTTTTAATAGCAGTAGATGTTAGTGGAACTGAAAGGAATAAGATTGATTTGGAGACAGTTACACAGGCAGGGACAGCCCAGGCTTTGCTTGGACAGCAGGCTCCTGCAGGAGTGGGAAAATGTCACCCTCTGACTGAGCCAACACTTGGCCTTTCTTTCAATACTGTCAGCAAGTGAACTAATTAACCCTAATGAAGGATGCAAAATTGTGATATTCCACCTGCCACAGGAGCAGGCAGAGTTGGTGAGTGATCCAGTGTGGAGTAGAAAGAATTGAACTGGCTTGTGTGTTTTCTTCTTTCTTGGTTTTCTCAAACTGCTCCTTCTTTTCCCTCTCGGCCTTCAGCTGCTGTGTACCAGGGCAGTGGTGTTAGTGGGCAATATTCAGAGTGACTTCCCTGCTGTCCTGACTTCCAGATCTTCCTCTTCCCTTCTCTCACATCAGCTTTCTTTCCCAAGTTCCTGTTGTGTGGCCAATCAATCCTTTGCTCTGCAATGACAGTTGTTTCTATAGGCTTCCACATGACAGAGTCACTAATGTCCCTCATGTAAACCCTGTCACCTCCGGGGGTTGTTTTGCTTTCATTTATTTATTTACTTATGGTAAACAGGTCACAAACTCCACAGGGCACTTCTTCCTTTTCACGCAATCTGTTCTCTTGCTTCATTGCCCTCCTACTTTAATATCTGCCGGAGATTTTAAATTATCACTTGCTTTTATAGAAACGTGGAAAGCTGAGCACCTATTCCTGCTGCTTTCCCACTTCATTGCCTGTGCTTCCTGCTTCTGGCATTTAGGTCTTTTGGTAAGGGAGGCTTCTGCTCTGGCAGTGAGCTGTTTGGTGTGGCTGTGCTGCACGAGAGAGTGAGACCTTGAGGAGAGGAACAATTTGCATCCACGTTCTGTGTGTGTGGGGAAAAGTGGCACAGCAGAGCCAGCACGAGTGGCACTGAGCACGTTTGATGGGAAGATTGTGCCTGCAGGATGAGCTCATGCTGGTGAAGTGTTGATATTTGTCCTTACCTGCCTCGTAGGCAACGTGAGCCACATACCAAGGTCTTTTTTGCTGAGCTTAAAGATGCCTATAATTCATTTTAGTTATAAGGTTTATTGAGTGCCAGATTTGCACTGAGGGTTTAGAATCTGCAGTGATTGTGGTCCCCAACCAAGAGATCCAAGGAAATAATTTCCTTAGAAGTCTTGAGAGCAGAACCTGGGTCTCAGAATGGAATTTGCCTGCATTATACCACTACTTGTTTCTTAATGGTTCTTCTGTAGCATTGTGGTTAATGCTGGGAGGATCTCGGTGTTTGGGCACTTCAAATTTCAGCTGCATGGTTCAATTTCTCAAGTCTGCTAAGCTGATTTAAAAGTTTAAGCAGAAGCAAACATGTTTGTTCATACATGCTGTCTAGAAGAAAGGAATTGTTGAACTTTAATTTAGATTCTCCTTTTTTTCCGGATATGATTACATAATCAGAGACAAATTTCTATGCTGAGTTTCTGGGTGCCTCTATATCACAGTGTGCACGTCTCTCAAAACTTCTGATTTAGATGGGAGTTAAAATCGATGGGCACTGCAGACCCTTGCTAATTTGTGACATTTGGTCGCAAATGCATTTGGTGCTTTCATTTCCTGACCTGTAAAATAGATGAGTTATTAAGCTATTGCAGTGATCACTGATTCTGGTCAAGTAAAAGAGGCAGAGAGGAAACATGAGATGGGAACCCCAAGGCATTGCTGCCTGGGGAATCAGCTCTTGCCAAGAGCCTTTTTTCTGAAATCCTGATCTGTGTTAAGAGGGCTCGTTCCTCTCCTGGGACTTGAACTCCTCGTGCTTCCTGAGTTCCCTCTGTGAATTTGTCCTGGTTTGGGTGCTGCTGGGCTCCCCGGGATGCTCCCCGTGGGTCTGGGCAGATCCCACAGCTCCGCTCCCGTTCCGGCTGTCGTCACTTCCAGCGTGAATCCCTCGGAAACAAAACCGATACCTCAGGTCTCTCATTTGCATCCCCCTGAAACGCACCAAGAAGCTCAAAGCAGTGGGACATTGCTCCAGAATCCCGTTGGGGTTTTTAATTCCAAGGCAGCCTCCAGCACACATCCTCTCCGGTGCTTAATTTTGCTGTGCAGTTCTGCATTGTCAGTGATTTCATGGAATGTTTTTCTGTTCAGGGCTCCTTGGAGTTTCTAACCTGTTGGAATTCCTTTCCCGTTAGGTGATAAAATGCCAGCTTTTCCAGCATGTGATCCCTCTGGGACACTAAGTAAAGGGAGCAAGTAGGGTTGTGCAGTATTTTGCCTGGGTAGGTAGTAAAAACTTGCTGTGCTACTTGAATATGGTAATTCTCTATGAATTGTTAATGAGTGCCACATTATAACCTATATCTCAGGAAACTAACAGCGAGGAATAATAAAATAGAAAGTTACTCCCTTTCCCTTAAGTCTTTCTTTCTTTTAATCATTGAAATTAAAAATAATTTAAAAAAATCAGTAAAAAAGAACAGTGTAAGTCTTATGTTCCTCTTTCAGGGAAGAGCACTGAGTATTGCATTTTTTGCATGTTTAAATTTATCCACATTTGGAATAACAGGGTCACTGCAGGAAAGCTGTCCTTGGTTTGTTGATGATGCCTAAGGAAATAGAGACATTTGAAAACTGCAAAGAATAATAAACTTTGCAAAAAAGTGTGCAAAAGTGATCAGTGATTTTTATTTTAAGCATATGAAATATGATGAGTGTTGCTTCACTACATAGATTTCCTTTCTCATTTTGTCTTTTTCTGTGGGTTGGCTTTTTTTTTTTTGCTAGATAAATGTGTGTTAACTCTTGAGTGTTCTACTCGGAAATGACAGAAATACTGAAAAATGCTGGCACATCTTATAAGACTCTTACTTTTGAAACAGGCAGTTTCCTAATTCTATTTTTGACTGACTCAGTGGCTGTTCCCTTGGAAATTCTCAAGTTGTTGTCTGGTCTTCTGAAATTTTGGCAATAGGCACCAGAGGAAGCTGTTTTTCTTGTCTCCTATAGCACTCCAAGTTCCATAAAACATTATCTGCCTTCCCCCCTCCCCCCCCCAGTTTAATTATTCTGGCCTCTTCCAACAACAAGCATTTTCTCCAGTTGCAGGTCAAAGCTGGTAGCCACAGGCTGAGCCCCTCAGGTGTTGAGTAGGAACACGAAACTGTGAGTAGTCTCTTAAGAACAGGGAAGGAAAAATAAATCCCAGTTCTCCAAGCCAGCACACACAGCTCGCTTGTGCTGGTGGAGCCTTTTTGGCAGCAGTTGCAGGAGTTCCATCCACCCATTGGATCAGCAGCATCTTGTTGACTGAGCAGCAGTTGTTTTTGTCAAAATGGAAAGTGGTGCCCCGTGATTCACTCTGCAAACGTCCACCAGCGGCGTGAACTTCCTGACATCTGCACTGCAACTGAGAAAATAAAGAAGTTTGTATCAGTTATGTCCAAAAGGGAGGAAAGCACAGAGTAAATGCTGTCCCGAAGCCATGGTCTGACTCCACTAATACCCACTGTGTGATGCAGGCTCGCCTTTGTAATTACTTTTGGTTTTATAACTCCAGACAGCAGTGTCCCAAGCCTTATAGCTGAATTAGAGACTTGCTTTAAAAAGACATTGTTATTGACATAATAGCCTTGTTTATGGAATTTCTCTCCTTTGTAATTAAGATTGTTTCATGCACAAAAGCAGTTAAATATGGCATAAATATCTGTAAATGCAAAGATATTTTCAACCTTGTTTCTTGCGTGAGCCTTTTTTCCGCGCTATGCATTTGCTTCTCAAATGAGCTGTGCCACTCAAAATTCTGCCCTTTGCCCATTTCATTAAGTTCTCATCCATATTTGTTCTTGTGGAATTGTACCATTAATGCAGTTTGCAACATAAAGCCTTTAAATTCCTCAAATGCAGTATTTTAAAGGTGTATTAATGGCGAGGTTTGATCTTATTCTCTCGTACCTTGCTGGGAAGTTGTGGGAGCAAGTGCATGGAGCAGAATGCAGGCAATATGTTCACTGTTATTTTGTCTGTCAACCAATTTTACCAGCTGGGTGAGAACCTGGCAGATACTTGAAAAAAGTTTATATTGCTACTTGAAATTGTTTTCTCACCCTGGCTGTGTGAAAGTAATTACGGTTAAGGCCTTGGCTTTCTTTGAGCCTGGCCAACTCATTTTAGCTGTTTGTTTCTGGGCTGTTTTTTCAGTAAACAGAAAGGCAATTTATCAATTCAGAAGGTTTTATGCTGAATAATTCTTTGGTCTAAGTAAAGAGATGGGATAATTATAACCATAAGTGCTACCAGAAAACCTCTAAATAAACAAATGTACTGCCTGGTCTTGCTGGGTTTGGGGAAATTCTCCACCACTATTCCAGGCTGTCTACCCAAGCTGAAGTATGTAAATGTTGTGACTGTCTCCTTACAGCCAAGCATTTCATTTTTAGGTTTCGGTCAAGTTATATTTATCAAACGTATCCCAAAGATATTTGAGAGTGCAATACAGAAGCTCATCTTGCCTCCCCACTCCCTCCTTTCAGTTCTTTATTTCTCTTGGCTGAAGGACAGGAAAACCTATCGAGCTGCCAACACTGCTGTCCCTCTGAGCCCAAACAAACTCACCAGCAATGGCAGAGGGGCACCACGCTGCAGTCCAAAAAGGCTTTGGTTTCTTCAGACAAAGAAGCTTCTCAGCAAGGTGTCTGCACCTGATGTCCCCCTCATTTGTGAGCTCAGGGTCCAGGCACCTGCAGCTGTTTGCCCTGAGCTGTTATATTTGAGCTGCATCTGTTCAGTTTTGAAGATGGTCCATGATCAGAGCAGAGAGAGTGAGTTGCAGTCCCTCCCCTGGGTACCTAAGTGACCTCATTGCCTATGCATGCATCATGTGTGGGATCACTTCCTCAGCGAGGAGGAACACTGCATTCAGATCAAGTATCTACAAGAACTTCCTCCTTATCTAAGCTGTGAATTATCTCAAGAACTGTAAATGCGGAAAAATGCAGAATGGTTAAGTTCTACCAGTGGTCACACAGCCTGTCCTTGGATATTGAAGGAACTGTCAAAGTGGGCTGGACAGAAGGATTGGTACATTGTGGATGTTGGCAAAGCTGGAATAGCACCTGACTGAAGGTTCAGGGACTTTAAACTAATAATGTCTGCTTGAGACCTGCCAAACACAGAGCTTTATCGTGTGCTGAATAAGTCATGGTGTGGTCTTATGTCTTGTTCTGGCATTTTAAGATAAGGGAAGAGTTCGTTACTCTTAAGAATATCAGAAAGTTGGATCCCAAATCCATAATCTTCAGAGGAAATTTGGCTTCCACTCAATCTGTTTTTGAGGTTTGGTTACTCTGTGGTAACAGTAGTGGTGCCAACACTGAACTGAAACATAAATTTACTCTTAGCATAACATCAGCTTCCTTCAGGCCCCTTGGCACCTGGAGTAAGGAGGGTGCAATAAGGTTGGACTATTCAGATCCAGCAACACTTTTCAAATATTAAAAATCTTCCCTATTTCTCTGCTAGAAACTTCTGCTGTGGTATCACCATGACTTATATACCAGGTTCCCACTGTTGGGAGGGAGGATTCCTGATCTGTAGTCACAGTCTGAATGTCTTTGCTCAGAGACACCAGAGGGTGATCAGACCCTCTCTAGACAGAATTGGACAAAAAGTCCTGTTTTAAACATGTTAATTTTCTGTTTGAAATTTGGATTTCATGTCTTTGCATCCTCTCTGTCTCCTTCAACTGGATACTATCTTTGCTTGCTTTAACTCTGTTAAGACCTCTGGCCTTTTTCTTCCTGTTTTCAAACATGAAATTCTTTTCAAAAATCTTAAGAAAGAGGGACATTCTCAAGCATTTGTTCACTCTTGTCCTTTATTTGCTCTCTTCTAAATAAAGAACAGATTGACCCTTCTTGGGCAGCTCGAGTCACTTAGGACTGATTCTGGTTAGTTTTGTAAAAGCTTCTGTCTTAGTGCATCTTCCTTCCCTACACCCACTTTTCCACTTAGTTGAAGCAGTGATGGAGGCAAGGGAAATGTCATAAGGTGTCCTGGCTGTGATTGCTGGCACTCTGGGGGACGTGCTATTGTGGAACATAAAAGCTTCTGAAAGCTGCTTCTGTGTTTTCCTCTGAAAATGCCTTTTTTCTATGCCACCTCCTTGCCCTTTCTCTCTGGTATGTGCCGCATGTTTTTGCTTGATTGGATCACCCAGACCAATCTGGGGTTTTTGCTCTGCCCAGTGTCCAGTTCTGCTCTTGGGGATGATGGGACCCTGAAAGAAACTCTTCATCTGCTTTAAGGATTGAAGCATCTCGGTGTTTTGGACGTAGGCTACAAATTGCTTTCTTGCATAAATCCTCCTTGCTTTGATGAAAATATAATATTTGTCATTCCCCTGAGTAAGCGAGTGCCTGTGTGTGTGTGCTGAATGCCGAGGCGCCGGTGGAGCCAGCTCGCTTCCGTGTGTGAATCATTTCTCAAGCAGCTCTCTGTGTCTCTCTGCAATGTGGTTTTCCTCTCAGGGAAGCACTCAAGCCCTGAATTTTCAGTCTGGCTTGCATATGCTGTCAGAAGCTAGTGGGAGACACTTTTCTTTTTAACGCAGAAAAGAGGACAAGCTTTTACTGTAAGTATTTTATTATCTTTTGTATTATTTTAATGTGGGAACTGTGTATCTCTAGAAGGATTCTTGGGTCAGTAATGTATTTGCTAAATGAATGAACCTGCTTTGCTCAACAACACTTTTTACATAGTATCTCAATGTAAAACTAAATTGAATTAATAAGAAGTGCGGTGTAAACAGGTCCTTGTTCGCTGAAAATGGGCTGGGGGTGGTCTAAAAGCGCTTGCAACCACAGAAAGAAATCCCCCCATGAGAGCTGGCTACTGTATTTTCTGCTCAGCCACATAGATTCAGTGACAGAAGGGGTGAAGCTGTTTCTGTTCCCGCTTTCTCCTCTGGCAATTTACGGTCGTTCCCCGACAGTGAAACGAAGCAGGAGCTCAAGCAGAGTTTCCTCTGCTACTGCATGTGCACACAGTCCAGTCAAGGAAGGGCAAAAGGGAACGGGCTGCTAAGCCAAGAGCTTTGGCAGCTCCTGTCTGTGGGAAGCAGGGAAAGCACTCGAGCAGGTACCTCTTAGAGCCCCACAGCACAGAGCTGGTCAGGTTCTCAGCAGGACCCTTTCATTATAGCACCTCGACTGTTGTCCTTAAAACTGTATTGTGGATGAAGATTGGTCATAATAACAATTGTAATAATAACAGCACTAATGGAGCAGGTAATATGACGAAGTTGTAGAGATGTTAATTAAACCCTGTGTGTGTAGCAGTGAAGGATTAGTGGTAGAACTGGTTTGAAAACAGGGATTCTCTACCTTTTTCTCTTGTGTACAGATGTCCCCTACTAATCCTTTCTGGTTTGTATGTTTCTTTCTAAATTAAAGTGTTCTTAGCCCCTGTAACCTCAGCAGCAGAGAGAATACTTGATTTGCTGAAACAGTGTTGTTTGCACATTTTGACAGGTAACTACCACAGAAATTCCTCATCCTAACGTGCATGTGGGTATGTGCTACCCCTTCCCTTTCTTGTGCAGTTCTAAACCAATTTAATTTCATCGTGTAGCCCACCAAGGTGGGTCATTCAGTCCATCAGTGGCCCCCAAAGTCACAGCTGCAAACTGTTGGTACTGTTGCTTAGGTCTGTTCTGTTCCTGTTCATTATGAATATTTTTAAAATGCAGAAGTCCTCTGGTTTCTCCTGCAGCTTTGGAGTTATGTCCTCATCTTTGCAAAGAGCCCTTTCTGTCAGAAGTTCACGCTGTCGCTCATAAACGCTCAGAAGTTCCCAGTTTATTAACTTCAAATGAGCTATTCTGCACTTTAATGGGAGGTAAATATCTCCTTAAGGGATAGCTTCCAGATCTCAATTATTTCTCTGCACTGTGATGGATGGAAAACGGGAGTCAGGGAAACATCCCAGCATGTGGCAATCTGTGAGGCTGCTCGCTTGCGTGCTGCGTGACAGATGTTGATTTATCTAATTGTTGCTTTTTTTTTTTATTCTGTGGGGTTCCTTTCCAAGGCAAACGAATGAGTCCATCTTCATAAATATCCTATTTAGTGAGCAATTATTATTCCATTTTTACGAATGGAAAAACTAAGGCCTAGGAAGATTGCGTGGCTGAGGGGGTGTGATGACTCTATGCTGAAGCTGAGGATGGAATCAGGTGGAATTCCATGGAATGTGTTGCCTGTGGTATCATCCTTCCATGCTCTGAGGGGACAGGGAAGCTGCCAGTCTCTGTACCAGTCAGGACTACCATGTATCCACATGCTGTGCATCTCTGCTATTCCAGAAAACATAATCATTCCTTTTCTTTATTGTAGTTGTGTCTACCTTCTGTGCTACAGAAAAATGCAATGACAGGCAATTATCAGGCAAACCACTTGTAATTATTCTTAATTTCTTCAGCAATTGTATAGCTCTTGCTGTATCTGAAATGAAACCTTCTTTTCTTCCTTCTTGTGGGTTGGCAAAACATGAAGTGACCGTATGTGTCACTTGCTTTGTGCTATATTCACTGGGACAGTAGTTGAAAGAACCCGGATTTATGAGCAATAGCTGCCTTGAAATGGCTCTAAAACACTTTTGTTCTCCACCTGCAGTATACTGAACATGAATTAAACCCATCTATTCGGGACAGAGTCATACTGGGGAAAGGCCAGAGTGACCTAATTTTTCATGATTATAACATGGTTGTAACTTCAAAAAGAGAGTTTGGAGTCAATGCATCATTTTTAGCCTTCCTGAATCTTCCTGTGCGTCCTTCAGTAATGTGATGTTTGTGATTCACAGTTGCCACATCATTGCTAATGTGTAGAAAATTACAGCTGGGTTGGGATTTTTATTTCTTTATCCTCATGTTTGTAAGATCAGGGGTCATAAGGAGGTAGCAGAGTTTCTCTTCTGAGCTGTGGAATGGTGACTGGTTAGATAATCAGTGTGAGGAAGGAGGAGGAGGAGGAGATGGAGAATCCATGTACAAACAGTGTAATTCAAACTACAGGAGGAACATGTTCCCAGGCATCTCCAAGTACAGCTTTGGCTCTGCCTTTCAGCATCAGTCACTGTGCTGGATGACAGCAAGGATATCTCTATTTTCCTGTCTCATAAATGGCCAGTAGCATGGAACAAGGACAAGGGAAATGCAGCTGAACCAATTCCTTGTCCGTGTGCACACATGAGGATTTTGTTGCAATTTCTGCATTTTTCTCATGTGATCTAACGATGAGTGAAAGACTGACAAATCCAAAACTCCAGGGAGAGCTTCTGTGGAGGAGGGTGGGCAGAAGGTTTTGCAGTGCTCTCCACGCCTGGAAAAGTCATCAATGACTCTAATGGTTGCTGTGGGAAGAGGATTTTATTTTGAATGATGTTGAGACATGGAGTTTTGCAGTTTCTGCCCTGGCTTCTGGCAGCCTTGTTGGGATAGTTTTGGAGGCTCAGTTGATGGCTGGAAACCTGTCACATTTGGCTGCCTGGACCTGTCCTTGCCTGGGCCATCTCTGATGTACTTTAGACGTCCTTGGAACCTTTTAGTACATTTGTGTACTCCTCAATAAATACCAATTGTAGAGAATTATTGAAAACACACTAGGGAAATAAGCAAGGAAAGCCTTAACACAAAAATGTGAGCTGGTCACTTACCACGGTAACCACAGATAAACTTTATCTATGGGAAGTTCAAGGGAGTTTCCATTATCTGTTTCCATCTGACACCATGGGGGGAAGGAAAGGAACTGACTCTGCAGTAGTTGATTGTAGAGGAGAGGTAGAGCCATGGCCCCTGGAAAGAAAATTCTTATCTGATGCCACAGTGAAAGTGCTCTTTTGATGTTTAAGAGTTCTACAGAAGAACCATTAAAACAAAAATGCAAAGCAAGCTACAAACCTAAAGAGTGGCTGGATGGGTGACCTTGGGAATGTCTGTGTCTTAATTTCTGTGTAGTTCTGTATCTAAAATTTAACAGCATTTTGAACTCCTTGCAAAATGACTTGTATCCTACAGCTGCCTAGCTGTTTTATTATAGTACATTTTTCTTCACTCTTAAAAGCTGAAAAATAATAATAACACTAAAACCATCTTTGCTTGAGGCATGAATAAAACCAGCAGAATCTGCCCTGCTGTCTGGACATGAAAATTTCCAAGTGAGGTCTTGTCTCCTGGTCCTCTACCAGCAAACCACGAAAATTCAGCTGCAAATGAGACTGGAAAGTGAGTCTGCTGAGGTAGACCAGAGGAAACTGTGAAGTGTCTGGGGTCAGGTTTATAATTGATTCTTTTTGTGCAGCAGAAGCAAGAGGAGCCTTAGAGATGAGGTTTTGGGAAATGGGTGGTTTTTTGTCCGAGTTGTGTTAGGGTGGAAGTAGGTGGTCTGGTTTGGGGGTTTTCTTGTGGGCTTTTTCATCCAATTCTAATTAAAGCTGAGCTTTGTACCAGCAAGAATCCAGCAAGTGTCTGCTTGGAGGAGTGATGGAGGAAGGTTGCACTGAGAGCCTCAAATACACCAAAACCGAGGTAATAGGAATTAAAACAAAGAGAGAATGGATAGATACAGAAATACTACTGAGATAAAAGGAGCAGATGCCTGAGGAAAGCTGCTAAAGGTGATCAAAAGAGTAAGGAGTTTGTTTTTATTTGTTAGCCTGATCTTATTTCCAAATGGATTTTTGTTCATGCCATCCATCTCCAAGTTACCAATTACTGTATTTGGACTATCAGCTTCCCTGGTTTGATTCCTAATATCAGTTAAGAAATCAAGATGAGTCATATGGAAGCATCTGTCAAGCCTAAAAATTGTTGTTTAAAGTTAATTGATGTGAAAGGCAGAAAAGAATTCTATTTTAGCCCAGCTGTCTATCCTGCCATGGAGCTTCCTACGTGCCACTAGAAAATGCTTTACAGTTTACTGAACTTGTTAGATATTTCTATGTTCCAGTTGATAGTTTGTCT
Organism: Falcunculus frontatus; assembly: GCA_013398115.1. Taxonomy (NCBI): domain Eukaryota; kingdom Metazoa; phylum Chordata; class Aves; order Passeriformes; genus Falcunculus; species Falcunculus frontatus. Next base: position 79,281 of record VZRV01010649.1, on the reverse strand, counting down.
GAAAATAGCAGAAGTTGATTAGAAGGAAAGTAGTAGAAGCATGATGCAGATTTTACCCAAAAAAAAAGAAAAGAAAATCGTGCTTTGAATTCGTGTGTGTGTTTAATAAAGTTTCTGGAATAGTCTGACCTTTGGATGTAATGAAAAGTAACTGAATTACAGGAAAATGGCACTGGGGACTGTGGGGTTTCACCCACCAAAGTTACACTTGTGTCCTTTGAGAGCCTTAGCTGCAGAGTTGGGACTTTGGCCTCATTCTTCAGAACTGCTGGGCATTCCCAGGTCCTGATGAAGCTGCCATCTGGCACATTCCTGCTCAGATTCAGGAATGAGTTTTCATAATTCCTTATTTCATTCCTTTTCCCAAAGCATCTTGTTGCATGACTCTGCTTTAATCTGAGTGTCCTGCTGAGTTCTGACACACAGACATAGGCACCAAAACCTAAATTGTGTAAAATATGTGGGGTACAGATAATTTCCATCCCCCATCAGGGATTTTCCTGTGTAATTTCATTTCTGCAGATATGTTAATAATTTTTATTTATTTAACAGTGTAACTCCTAGGTTTCTTGAGTGAGAAATAATATTGCTCCTCATCACTCAAATCAACCTATCTATTCCTTTTAGTTATTCAGAATAAAATAGCCTTTAATAGTCAGCAGAATTTGTATCCTAGAAGTTTATTCCACAGAACTGGTGAATTCCTCCTTTGATCCACAGCCAAGTCTGAAGATCCCGGAGCCCTCGTGTTGTTTCTGCTGATGCTGACTGCCTGTGAGTTAGGATAAATTCTTAATCCAGTTTTTCTAGCCATAAAATGGGAATCATTCTAGGCTTGTTTTAAAGACTTTTATTAATAAATGCATGCGGACTGACTAATAAAGAAATGTCTGGGTTCTCAGCCTTTAATAAAACAGTAAAATTTCAAGTAAAATTGACTGCAGAACTTCTGCCAACTGCCAAAATAGTCCTCATCAAAATATTCCAAATATCCTTTAAAAATACCAGTAAGAAAGGATGAGCTGGATAGCCTGGCCTGAATTTTTAAAGGCTGATGCCTGCAGGGAATTCTGAGGATTACTGAGAGAAAAAGTTCTGTCAGGACCAGCTTTACATTTTTGGTAAACCTTCTGATTATCATTTGCAGCACCTGTTTCAGGGGAGAGGTGTATTCAGACACCACTTTTGGGTGGAAAAGATTTTAACAAAACCAACCCCAAACCCCTGCAGTCTGGAAGTGCCTGGCAGTAGAATCAATTTTGCTGTTCTGAAGTTACATCTTGCTGAGTCCTCATTTATTTCAGCATGAGGTTGCTTCCTCATGTTTTCAGAGTACAGCTCCAAGCAGGGCATGCTACAGGGATTTAGTGTGTCCAGCTGAGTGCCCTGCTCTGGCTGATGCCAAAGAAAGACTTTGAATCCCACGATGGCACTAATTCTGTTTGCTTCCTAAGGAAAATTCCCTGTGAAATATGAAAAAAAAGAAAAATAAAACCACAGAGCTCCAGGCATTGCTTAAAGCAAGTAATTTTCCCATGAGAGTGGACAGAAGCAGCTCTCATCTGAAACTTACTGACACAGAATGGGTGTAAAACAAGTGATTTTCGTCTCTGTGTTTGCAGAAACAGCTTGGTTGTGTCTCTTGTGGAAGGAAAGCTGCTTCTCTGTGGGTAGCCTAGAGATCAAATCAATCTCTCTGGGGTCCTTGTGGAAGGAAAGGCTGATATTTAGTGAGAATACAGTAGTTACTTCTAAGACAAGTAGGTAAGAGCTGGATGTGATGTTTTTAATAAATGTGCTCTTTCTACACCAGGATTAGAGAAACCTCCTTGCCAGTGCTGGGTGTCCTGATTGCTGCCTGACTGCAGACATTTGGGATAGCTAAGTTAATATTTTTGGTCCCTGCTACCACGAGCTCCTTCCATGAGCAATTTCATGATGCTGAACTGCAGGGTTTTCTATTGTCCCCACTTCTCTCCACTTCCATGGAGCTTTTTTGTTTTGTTTGTTTCACTATAATGCAATAAATTGCATTTGGAGGAGGGGGAAAGCTGATGTTGACTCTGAGAATGGATTTTCTGCTCTCATCAAAGAACAGCAGGACTTTTT
>VZRV01010649.1:277-77156 GCA_013398115.1 Falcunculus frontatus | reverse complement strand
AAGGAGGTTTTTTTTTTTTTTCCCTTTTTTTTTTTTTTTTTTTTTTTTTTTTTTTTTTTTTTTTGAAGTAGTTTTATTTTGCACTACTCCTGAAGCAGTGCTTCTAATAACTCAAATATGTGTCACCTACTTAGGAATGAAAGCAGCTTAGGATATGTGCAGCCTGGCTTGATCCTTTGAAGTACATATAAGGCTTGTGGAAAGTCTTGGAATCCCACTTCAGAGATGGAAATCTTTATCTACAAGGCAAATTCAGGTTAGCCAAATACCTGAGAAGTCTTAACTCCATCTTTTACAAATGCCAGTTCTCCTATAAATACATGGAAAACTAATAATAAACACTAATAAATCCAGGTATTTCTTCTCAATTTTAGTTTCATCTGCTTGGTGCAGTAAAATGTTATTGAATCCGCATGGCAAATAATTCAGCTCTCTTTACATGAAAAAGCCAGTTTGCCTCAGGCTACTGGCTGGATTTCTTGAGTTGTGGTTTGGGTTGGTTTTGTTTTTTTTTTTAAGTACCTCTTCCTTTTGCTCCTAACATCATGGTCTAATGAGCATATCACTCCGCTGCAACTTTAAAATGTCATGGAGGACTCAAAATTAAATTTCTTTGGATATCAAGACAGCATCTGTACAGCTTAAGGCAGGAAAATATGAGGTACAGTTATGAAGAAAACCAGAGGGTATAATAAAGCAGTGTATGTGCAACCACTGGATCTGCAAAAAAACAGGATCTGCATAATTTGGAGATCTAATCAGCAAGAGAGTTTGCATGTGTAGTTGCCTGTTCATCCATATAAATACAGTGAATGTCAAAAGCCCGTTAAAAGGATTAAGAGCCTGTTAAAAGATAGATTTTTAAATACTGTAAAGCACCAAGGCTTGCTAAGGTGGATCATGAGCTGTGGGAATGCTAAATAATATTATCTGTTGTAATATAGTTGACATATCTGCCAGGGCTTTAAAACAGTGATCGGCATAATCATCACCAAAGGCTCTTAATGAGATCAGTGGATGGCTCCTCACTGGATGTGTTAAGAATTTTAATGGGGTAATGACTATACTTAGCAACAACTAGTAACTTTTTTATTCCTTTATTTAGGAGCTGATAGGGGACTGCTGTGGAGAGAGTAAACAGCCCTCCCTGCAAGAGGCACCAAGGACAAACGAAGGCAATGTCACTTTGCTGGCTTTGTTCTCTCTAGAACAGCAGCAGAGCACCTGACATTGCCTCTGTGCAGAAACACTCCCAGAACAGACCGTGGTGGCATCTGGAGGGTGCTGTCACTGTCAAATCCACCTTGGCCCCAGACAGATCTGAGTCCTGGGAGTTCAGTGAATGTTCTTATTTATGAATGTGAAATCAGGTACAAAGCAAATTATGAGATGTAAAATGTGACCAGAGCCCTTCTCCTGACTCAGCCAGGAATAAATTGCTTCGGTGTCTCTGTCAAAGTGATGCTGTTCCCTTCACTCTTCCTTTGTGAGCACATTGCTGAGGCACTGGGCTGATCCCTGTGGATATTCTGGTTACCTGTTTAACAGACAAGGAGCAAGTTACCCTCTGCCTACACAAGGCTGAGCCACAGCTACATCCTGTGTCTATTTTGGAAAATGAAGAAACGTGTTGCTCATATGAAGTGGGGGAGGACGGGAGATATCAGGCCACCTCCCCTCCCTCACACTCCCAGCCCAGCAGGCTGATGGGACTTTGAAAAACTGTCCATATAATTCTTTTATTCTTCTCGTGGTTTGGATTGGGCAATGGCTGGTGCAAATGTATGGGTTTTGATCTCCAGGAGTTGAGGGAGCTGTTTAATTGGCAGCTGTCAGCCCACTGAGAGAAACAGGCTAGTTGTTCCTGCTGGCAGCTGAAATGTGTTCAGCTACATGCTAAAAAATGAAATCACGTCTATTTGCTGGTTCCTGGCAGGATTTCTCTCTTACATAAGCTTATCTCTGAGGAATAGTGGATCTGGATCTTTGTTTGCAAGGAAGTTGATATTTTTATTTTTTTACTACGTTTTGTAAATCTTGGTATTGTGAAACATCTTTTTATCACTGTGGCAACATTAACTGCTGCTCCTCTAGAAGACTTTGATAAGTTAAAGATATATTTTCCATCCATCTGAGGAAACTTGCTTCTCATGTGACTTTCTAAAAGCGAATGTTATTTAGGTTGAAGATGCTGGTTCTAACGGTAAAATAAGTAATTTTCTTTTTATCCCAAGGTTGCTTTAAATTGCTGCGGGCTTCAGTGTTCTCAGTTACTCTTTCATTGTGCTTCAGCATTCACAGGTGTTCTGCTGTGCCTGAGAGAGGTTTTGGGACTCAGACAGTCCCCAAAAAAGTTACTGTTCCTTCTGTGGTGTTTCATGTTACCAGTTGGTATGAAAAATAAAAGTGGTTGTAGCCACTGAAGGTTTCTCTGGGCTGAGTTTTGATGTATGTGAGAGAGGGAATCAAGTTTAGCATGGCCTTTGCAGCCCTTTAAACTCATGCCAGATATCTCTGTTGCCCTTTCAGGTCACATAAAGACAACTTGTATTTTTGTATGAGTGTATAAATTCATATAAACATTTTCTTTTTTATTATTTTTAGAGTCTGTAGACTGAATTACTTGGAAAGAAAATGAAGAGTAGTGCCAGGCCTTGGAGTGCAATAGCAAAGCAAGGGAGCCATGGGGTTGACAGAGGAAAACCTCTTTCCACCACCTCCACAGGAATGAAGACATCCAAGTCCTCCACCTCCCTTGCCTTTGAATCCCGGCTCAGCAAGGTACTAATCCATGGAGACTGTTCAAGCATTTCAGTCCTGTTCCAGATCAAAGCTTTGGTTTAGTCCTCAAACTCCTACACACACTGTATTAAGTGTAGGGAGACTTAAATTTTGTTGTATATGAAATTAATACACATTTCTGAAAGTATTTTGCATGTAGTGGGGGAGACACTGTATCTGTACCCTCTGTGGGTGAGGGAATTGCCTAAACTTTGAAGATGGAGAAAAACAAATGGCAAATTCTCATTTCAGCTGATAGTTACACATGTAAAGAAATTCAAAGAGATTTATTAATGAATTTCCAGCATTCCTAAAAACCTGTGCCTCTCCCTTCAAGGCAAATTATATTAACAGAAGATATTGCAATGTAACAAATGCGTTTTATGAATCCTATTTTTCTATACAGATATATTTAAAAAATAGCAGAAACTTCTGTCAAAGTAATGTTTTTAAGGAAATGGAGTAATACACCTGAAATGCTGCTGCATCTGCACCCTTGCAGCGAGCAAACAGAAATAACCTGGTCATCCAAATCCAGACCAAGGCTGTCACTTTCCAGTAATAAAGTTTAGTGAACAGTGCATAGCAGGGCACAGCATTTAGATCGCCTCTTGATTAAAACTTCATTAATTGTCACAGTTTTTCAAGGAAAGGATTAATTTATTTAATTTGCTGTGTAGACTCCTAGATGCACTTATCAATAGGGTGTTTCAGTCTGGTGCTCCAGGCAGGTTGTGCTGTGTGGTTGAGGCAGCATCTCTGTAGGAATGCTACCGAGGAGACTGATCAGGAAATCTGATACGATTGATTTGTTAAATTTAGTGTTAATTGTGGACAGATTTCTTTCTAATGGCAGCTAATACCTTCAAATTGTTGTCCAGCTGCAAATGCAAAATCATCCATGTGGCTTCCTTGAAGAAAGGGAGTAGAAAAGGCACCGTAGTTGCTGCTGTAGGGAAGAACACATTGAAGAAATTACTTCAGAAAGACTGCAGAATTCTCTAAAGGTCAGAAAGTCAGGTTGTTCCATTCTCCTCCTCAGACTGAGCTGACAAAACCTCTGCCAGAAGGCAAAACGTTCGTTGTTTGGTATCCTGGAGCACATCAACACTTCAGCTATTGAAACTTATGGGCTCACAGGGTCCAGGAAACCACAGACTCTGAATCAGAGGAGGAGATGAAAGGGAGAAGGAATTAGAGTTGAAAGATTTCATTTTGCTTAAAATGTTTCACATTCAGGAACCACTGAATAGGGGTAGTGCTTGTTGGGTGCTCTCATTTCTCTTAACCCAACAGTGGTCTTCAGCCTGTGGTTCAGGGAGCCCTGGGTGTCATTGGACAGCTTCAGAGGAAGTGGAGTTTCATTTGAGAAAACACTTTAGGTGTCCACAAACTCAAAAGTATAGAAAAACTACTGCTCTAGGGAGACTCTGCAAAGCTTTGGTTTTAAAATACTTTAAGTATTTTTCCTGAAATTAATTAGAGGCTGTTACTGGAGGCACACAAAAGGGAAATCAGCTGACCAAAGTTCTGAGATAAAATGCAACTTCTGCTTGCTGGAGCAAGATAATTTCAGTGTTTCTCCTTGAATCTTACCTTGTGCTTGTGTTCCATGGGTTTCTTGAGTAGGCACTGAGAGTAGACTTGTGTCACCAGAGATTCCTTCCCAAAAAGCTGCCAATTGCCAGTGGACTACTTCTGTAAACTATTTTCTCCTTGCCTTTCAATTATTTGCATTTTTGAACAGTCTTTCCCACTTTCATTCTTCATTGTTGGAACAGTGTTTTATCTCTTAACCCACTTCACAAAAACCTAGAATACAAAGCAAATACAAAAATTATGTAGTCCAGTTATCAAGGCAATATTCCCATGGGGTTGCTTTATGGAAATGTTAATTTTTTCCAAAGAATCTTGCATTTTGAACTACCTGATGGGAATATTCAGGGTCCTGACCTCTTCCACCCTCTGTGTTGCAGCTGAAGCGGGCGAGCAGCGAGGACACGCTCACAAAACCTGGGGCAGCAGCAGCTTCTGGAGTCTCCAGGCTGAAGAAGACCATCACAACAGGAGCCATTTCTGAGCTTGCTGAGAGCCGGCTGAAGCCCAGCATAGGTAGGCACAAAGGTTCTGGAGGACAGTCTGTGACCCGTGCTGTGAGTGTCCCTTGGTTTGCCAAGGTCCCAGCAGTGTTCCCTACCCCCCTTGCAGCACAGCCGTGCCTTTCCTGCTGTCGCAGTCACAGGACGCCGTGCCTCGCATCCCACACCCCACGAGCCAGGGAAATGAAGTTAAAAGGGAAGAAGGTGGATGGTTTTAGGAGCCTGGGCAGCCCCAGCAGCCAGGCGGTGGCGCCGGTGGCCCGCGCCTGTCCCGGCTGCGGGTCCGGGCCGGCCGGGGCGGGGAGGACCCAGCCCACAGTCTCCAGAGCAGTACGGCAATGGAGAGCTTAATGTCTAAAGTTTTCCCCAATTATCACCAGCATTCTCTCTTCTCCCTCTACTGAGTGAGCAGAGCTGTTTCCCCGCTGCTCCTGGGACACGGCAGAGGCGTGAGAACAAAGAGCCAGCCCTGGGCATCCTCATGTGCAGCCTGTGCTCCTGAGCTACCCCGGGGCGCGCTCTCCCCAGCAGCCTCAGCCCCATCAGCTTGTTCCCATAGGTTTCAAACCTAAGCCTGTTTCGAAAGGCAGCGACACCATCTGCATACCAAGGGCTTCAGTGCAAACGCTCTGCTGTCCCCCAGGAGCTCGGCAAATGCTTGCTTTTGTCTGCTCCCTGGTGGCATTTCCAAGGGAATGTGAGCTCTTATTAAATTTGACCATGACCTCCCTGTTTGTCACAGCCTCTGCAGGTTTTGGCTGTGTGACAGAACAATGTTACTAACCAGAGAGAGATTTCTTTAAGAAAAAAAAGTATAAAACCCTTTCTATACCCCTGGAAGAATATGATGTGTCTTGTAACAGCACAAATGTTTCCTAGTAACCCAAAGACAGATCCCATCCTGCTGTTAATCAGTGTGTAAATCCTCAAATTTAATAGTGACTAGCTATATCCAAAGGAATTTGGGATTCACAAGCCAATAAAGAGGCATGATGCTTGGGAGGAGCCACTCAGGGAGAAGAAAACCTGTACAGATGATGCAGCACAGGATCCTGGGAATGCAGCCAGGGAAACAGCACTGCAGGGAGTCCAGAATGGAATACGTATGTCAGATACCAAAACACAAGCCCTGGAATAGAGAGCCCTCTTCTGCATGCAGCTATAATAACTGGGATTGGAGGAGGGAGATTTATGATGACGACTATTTTAAATACAAAGGCCGAAATGGTTTGTGGAGGTCAAGTTACATCTGGGTATTGCTTTGCCACTTTAAATTGCATCATTGGATATAACCTCATGTATTGCTTTGCATCAGCATTTGTAGAAGTATGAATGGGAATATTGATGCTAAGTGAAAAGAGTACAAGTGTGTAGATAAACTCTTAAGAATATATGTGCTACCTCTCTAAATTTTTTTTTAACCTAGAGAGAGCTCTCCCAGGTCTTACAGGGATTATTATAAGTGTGTATACACAGTGTCTTACACATCTGTTTTTACAATGGTTCCATAGTTCAAAAGGGTGCTTGGAAATCCAGCTGTATTCTGAGAATGTGTCACTGCCAGGGCCACTGGAAGGTGCTTGATCTTAGTGAGCAAGGTTACAAAGCTGAATGCTTTGTCACAGTGGAAAAAATACCAATAGTCCCACTAAAAGGGTGTATTGTTGCTAAGAGAACTAACAGCCAGTATGACAGAGGGCACAGCATGTTCCAGGGAACATAAGTAGGAAAGGAGAGAACGTTTTCAGCTGCTGTATTTTATTGCAATGGCATCCCAAATAGTCTGATTGTGATCAAGATGCAATGCTGACTGTGGAGCTAATCCAAGTGAGAACCTTCCAGTAGCTGGGAAATGCAGATGTTTGTGTATGTAGCCAACTGTGTAAATCTAGAAATTTATTCTGAAATCGCTTTCTTTGGTTTCTTTGACGGCCTTCATCTGTTCTGTATTTTCTTTTCATGTCTTGACTGCAGGCATTATTTCTCCCCCTTCTTTGTGCTTTCTAGGTTGGGCTTTCTTTGTCTGCTACTCAAGTGAGTGATTTGATTATTTTACTGAAATGATATTCTATTAGTTTCAGCCACACTCTGGTGATACTCAGTTGGTGTTATAGTCTTGTGTGAGAGAAATTAAAGGGAAAAAAGTATGGAAATGAAAAAGCTTAGGTTTCCTTCTTCTCTAGGTGTGGCTGTCCACCATTTGTGTGTTGACCTTGAGCAATAACACATGTGCCAAATGCTGCAGATAATAAATAATTGACCTCAAGATTGGTTGTTTAAATAGAGCTGTTTCTATGCTGCCCTTGGTGGGGTTTCAGTTATTTATTCCAGCCTTTTATTGATGGAATTACCCCTGTCTGCCCTGCTGGGAGCTAACACAGTAAATCATAAACAACTTAAAGGGGGATGAGGCCAAGCCCACGTATCCATCCTTGGCAAGTGGAGTTGAGCAAATGGAGCTGGAGACTGATTCTGGCTGGAAGTTCTGTGCTGTGATGTTTGGTTTTGTAACTCCTTGGCAGTTTTGAAATCCCAGGCAGTGGGAAATGACGCACAGGGAGAAATAAATGTCTTGTGTTCAGCTTCCTTATCCACAGTGTAATGTCTTCCCATGTGCTGTCCTGAAGTAGCTGTTTGGGTTTGTTAAAGCCAAGCTTACAGAGCTCTGGCATTGTTTTTAATGTCTCAGTAGATGAAAAAGAGCGGTGAAAATTGTAAAACGGGAGGAAGAGGTCTCTAATCTTGGAAAACATTGATTTTAATGCATGCACTTGTAAAGCCACACAGTCTATGAAGCCATATTGTAAAGAAATGATGGTAAAATAGAGAAGTTTGTATATTCATGAGAAACTAGGACTCTCTTCTCCTAAGGTTCAGGATTGTAGGAAATCAGTGACTTTAGATTCTGCTCTTTGAGGTCTGCAAGCCAAATAACCTTAAAAAATGCAATTTCACAGAGAATTTCAAAGCTTCTTATGTGACCATATACCTCTCAGGAAGAGCACTGCGTGGCAGGACTGGTATACAAATGGCAAATTTGAGGTTCAGGCAGGTGAAATTACTTTCTCAATGGAGGCTGGAAGTAATTCCAAATCCTTGCTCTGAGTTCTGTCATTCAGTCCCTACAAACTCCCAGTTCAAGCACTTTCTGAAAACTTCCCTGGGGGCTGTCTGGTTTAATCATGTTCCTGTGCTGCTTTGATGTGATTTCAGTGACAGCTGCTATTATCTGTCAGGTTGGACTGGAACCAAAAAGAGTCTTATGCTGGACATCAGAAAAGAGAGAGAGCCAGGATGTGGGCAGGGCACAGTCCAGTCACACATAATCCAAAAGCATGGAGAATATTTCAGCCATTCCCATCTCTCACAAATATATTGATTTTTGTATCGAGTGCTGCCAGCTCTAGTATGAGCTATCAGTTATCCTTGAGATGTAATTAAGAGATAGCTGTACTTTGTTTTCTCAGGTTGCTCCATCAGCTTATTTTTTATAGCTAAATAAAGGCTAAATCTCTCTAGACAGCTTGATTTTTGCCTCAGAAACAATAGGAAACTGTCAATAACAATGCTATTATCACCTACCTTAGTATTTAGAGAAATGCTGGTTTTTTACTGACAGGCTCAGGTTCTCTCTAAAGCCCACACCAGGAGGCAGGTTCTACACCTTCCCACGGTGACAGTGGGATGTGTTACACCTTTGGAGGCTGGGAGAAGCCAAGATGCCAGCAGGACTGTGAGGGGTGGCCTGCTGTGTCACCCCCTGCTCCATCAGAAATTACCATTTATTTTTATGCATAAAATGAGAAAGTCAATACTTGGCCTGAGTTTGCAGCCAAAATACCAAAAGCCTGTTGCTTTCTATGTGTTCCTGCTGAGTTGATCTACATCCAAGGCTGGAGATGGTGCCAATCCAGGAGCAAAGAGGAGGGGAGCTCAAAGATATTAAGAGTTTTAATTATCTCCTCAGCATCTCGTGTCGAGGCTCTGAACTCTGCAGGTTACCTGGACAAAAGCTGCTAATCCCAGAATGGAACATTGCCAGCATTGGAAATGAAGCTGCTGTGCAACACAGGCTGTTGTAATAAACCCAGCAAATTAAACAGGGAGACAAAAATGCCAAGAAATTTGGCACAATCAGTGAAAGCTATAGAAGGGCCTGAAGGTTATATTGGGTTGAACAATCTTCAGCTCCAATAAGGAGGGGCTCTGTTTTGATGAGTTCTTCTGTGATTTGTCATCCACATTCCTGCCCACTAATCGGAGTTAATGTCCCAGTGACTAAATATGATACCTGTGTATCTTTAATTCCTTCCTAGTGCTAGTAGAGCACATACCATCACGCCATTTGTCCATCATTGTTTGCTTTTCCTGTAGTTTATGTGAAAAGTCTTGATTTCCCTCTAAAACAGCTGCTTGCAGCTTTTCTGTGCAGATAGTGCTGATATTCAGAAAAGAAAGGCTTTAACTAAATGAGGCCAACTGGCCAGCACTGGTGTCAGTGCTGGGAAAGCTTGAATATCACTGGGGAGACTTGTTCACCTGTGGCTGATTCCAGAGGGGACACTGGTGTGTGGTTTTATTGCACATAGCCCTCATTAGATATGCTTCTTTCCCAGCAAAATTGAAAATGTGCCACGCTACGGATTTCAGAGCTTCCTGCACATTCATAGAATTGTCATTTTCAGCTTGCTATTTGATAATAATGTATGGACTCTATCAAATTTACTGTCTTCTTTCAGCTAACTTCTCTGTTTGGTGTTTGCCACTTTCTGATGTGGGGTAAGAATTTAGATTAATGTGAAGCTAATCCAGACCAGAAGTTGTCCCTCCACGGTCAGAAAATTCAAGAAAGTATCTTTTAAATAAAAGCTTTCTTTAAAAAAAAAAAGCTTGAAAAAAAAATCTAACTGACAATTTAGTAGTTCATAAGATGCTAATGCACCCCAATTAGGACAGGAAAAAGGAAAGTGATTTCTTTTGAAGGACAGCTCTCTGACCTTGGGGCCCTTTTACTCTGCCATACATCAGATTTTGACAGCGCCTGCTTTTTGTGATCTGTCACATCAAAGCACTGCTATAGGTTTGGGAGAGGTTGCTGCACTTTGCATTCAGGCTCGTTACTGTCTCATTTTTCTTGTGAACGATAGTGCCAAGTGTGAGGGACACTAATGAGATCGGTATGTTCTGTTCCACCAGGCTTCACTGCAACCAAATGGCTGAGCTCATCTGGGCTTTCCCAGGAGCTGTAAATAAGCTTCAAAACCTCATCTGGAAAGCCACTTGCATTTTGCTCCCCCTTCCAGGTACAAGACACGGCTCTTGCATAATTATTCTTTCTTACAAAGAGATCCTAGCTCCAAAAGTGGTATAAAAAGGAAAGGAAGACTCAAAATATTGCTTTGTCAGGCTGTCATTCAAATTGGCAAGAAGTGCTGCAGGGATTTAACATGCAAAGCGATGGAAATGTGTCTGCATTTACATCCACAGCTCTACACGCAGCTGGATATGCATATTGACATCTACACACACCTATAAATATCTGCAAGGATGTTTAACATATTGCTACAAATATGAACCTGAACCTCCATGACATTCCTTAGCAAAATGTTTCCTCTGTGTGTGATTTCCCCAGGTGTCAAGTAGTCAGACTGAGTTTCAGCACCAGTTTAGAAGATTTCACCCACTATCCTCTAAAGGGAAAGCTCAAGATTTGAGGTAGATCAAATTTGACATTCCAGATTTAGGTTACGGCCGCTACTTGTCAAGTTTCTCTTAGTTCTTCTTACAAGGATTTTTTTCTTGCCATAGCCTGCAAATACAGTTGTTGATTGCTGATGCCTTTGCTGAAAATGTTCCTGTATGCTGTTGTTTTTCATGTTCTTCGAAGCTTTGCTCTTTCCTTCCCTAAGCCATGTATAGTTCTGCATCCTGGAATGGCTGGGAATGGGGGCTGTTTCACATGGCTGTTCTTCAGGCATCTTTTTCCTTGTTGATAACTGGGAGTGTAGTGAGACCAATGCATTTTAGAGGCTGGCTGGTAGGATTTCTGATACCTGATCCTGTTATGGATAACAGGCTTTTTGAGAGGCATTCACAGGCTGGCTGCAGTCATCTTGCATTATTAAACAAGCAGGAATTAACTTCTGCTGACACTGTCTGCAGAACGTACCTTTTTCAGTTTTCTTGCTGTCCTAATCTACTGCAGAATTTACATTTCCTGTGCCGAATCTTTATTAACACATTCTAAGATTCTGCATTCAGCTTCTTGTTAAAACCACCTGTGAAAGAGACCCTTTTCTCTGTGTATTCCCCTGAGAATGACTTTGTTGGCACACGTGAGCCCCTCTGGGACCTGAGCCAGTTAAGAGGATTCAATGTGTGGTAGGGATACCGAAATGCTAAACCTTGAAGGCTGTAATGACTTAACTCATTAAATTGTTGACAGTTAATTGGCTCAGGCCAACATATACAGGGAGGATTCATTACAGCTGTAAGGGAACTGTGGTGATCCCAAAAGCCTTGCTAGGGACACCTAAACAGAGAGGGGAGCATGCCTGGATGCTCCAGGAATAACACACATCTAGGATAGCTCAGCTTGTTTTCATTTCTTTTCAGGCTTCTTTGCTGAAGTTGTTCAGCAAAGTCAACACAACCTTGCTCTGACTACCTGGCCTAGGTTAATTATCAGCTTTCCTTCAGCTGGTTTGGAGAGAAATGATCCTTAACACAAATTCTCTGGGCCTAAATGCATCCCAGCCAGAATGCCTTGGCGGAGGGCCATTGTGTTTGCACTTAAAGAATGGGAGGGAGAAGGAAAGGAACGCAATACTGGCCTGGTCTGACAAGTATGCAGATCAGGGGAGGGCTTGGCATTCCTTGTAGTATTTTTTTCCACTGTTTTTTTTTCAGCAGCTTTTGGCTTACATTAGATTTGAATACTGTAAAGTAAGAGGGGAGGGATTGACAGCTCCAATTCAGATGAGTTCCTGGAAGGCTGTGGAAGTATCACCAAGTATCTTCACTACAAAAAATTTGTTTCTAGCATGGTAAAAAAAAAAAGCTATTGTTCATCTGAGATTCAGCTCGAGATGTTATATTCCTAATTCTTTGGGGTCCACTACTGGGAATGATACACAAATTCTGTAGATTTATTTTCCCTGCTACTTAAGTACTTGGTGCTTGTAAAATCTTTAGCATTAATGGAAGAAGGAGAGTGTGACAGTGTGAACTTTGGTGTTCATGATGTCCACGCTTAGGGCCCGTTCAGTTTAGTCCAGCATCAGTATCTGTAACTTGTTTAGACCTCAGCCTTCTGGAGAGACTGTCAGCTACCTGGCCACTGCAGATCTGAGATTTGGTGGCATCTTCACACTTGTTCTTGTGAGCATGGATTACAATCTGAACAGAAGTTACACTCATTCATTTGCTGTGTTGTGAGAGCAGGATAAAAAGTAAGATTATGCCTGGCAAGTAAGTACTGTCATTTGACTAGAGAGATGAAAGAATTATGTATGTCACACCTTCAGTAATTAATTCCCACTCTCACTATGGAGGAAAGGAGTGTTAGTGAAGTTTTATTGGCAGTTCAACAAAGTGCAAAGGGATGAGTCGAGCTTCATGCTTAAGAAGAGACCAGCTAATCCCCTTTGTAGGGATGAAATTCATTCATTCATTTTTATACCTTTATTACTGAAGAGGAAGGGAAAGTAATGTAAAATATTCAGATAACAAATAGTTGCCTAAAGATTTAGCCATGCATCTGTTGTAATTTGTTACCTAGTTCCCATGTCATGCTTGCTGTTACTCCTTTTTCTTTTTTCTTCAGCTTGAGCTGCAAGCTCCATAAACATTAATCTCTTATCCATGCTTCTGCTCAGGCTGTAGCTGTATTTAAAAATTTGTGCTTTACCTTTCATCATGGACCTGGGCTAGAAGTCTGTGGCCTGACATCATTCTCCCTATCACGGTGTTAGAATGTTCTGACTTACATTTCGTGCCACTGTCAAAAATAACAGATTGGTTCTTTCAGTCCTGAGTCTTCTACAGTGCTCAGATTTCAGGTGTGTTTGCTCTGACTCAGTGATTACATTTTATAATTACTCTAGGCTTGCACCAGTGTTGCACTGGGACCTTGTTACACTATTCCCTTTTGTGATTACAGAAATAGAAAGCAGGTGATGAAGTAATAAATGCTCAGCTTCAGGATTTATCAGCCCAACAGACTCTCTCAGCTAATGCAGCCCCTCAGGTGAGTCCTGTTGAAGAAAAGCAGAAGTCAGCCTTTAGTCTATAATGGAAGAGACTCTCTGTGGGAGATACATTTCAACAGCAGTTGGAGGATGTTTGCATCTGTACCTTGGAAAGGGCAGGCTCAGTACCCACCATTGTAAGACACAAGACTTAAAAGATCATAAGATGACTTTTAGAGAAAGAATGCACTATCACTGATTCCTTTTTTATAGAACTTTGATGGCTTATTCATTAAACAAAGCGTTTTGTGTTTGACATGTCATAAGATGGAAGTAGACAGGAGTTGTTTAATGTCATCCAAATATAGACAGCTGTATGAAAACTTTTCACTTCATCCATAAAGTGTCAGAGGAAGAACAATGGAAAGCTTAAGACTGACAATGAACTCATCCTATTACACTGAAATATTAGCAAAGTTCTGCTTCTATCATAGTGAATGGTCCCCAGATATTTTATTTGAAGGGATGGATTCACAACTAGATAAATTCTCCATGTTTTATTTTCAGGCTGTTTTGAGCCTAGGAGACACGTTAGTTTATTATTTCTGAATTTGTTTTTAACCCCCTTGTTGAAACCAAGCCTCAAGATGATTCTGTTAATTATCCACATAATGGAAACTGATGACTGGAGTCATTCAGTATCCTTGTTTCCCATGTACATCAGGGCTCCATGAGTGTGGAGCATCTTGATTTTTCTGAAAGATGGGCTGTTGGCCAGGCTCTGGGTGGGCCTGTCCTATGCAGCTGCTCTTGCAGTGCCAGTTAGAGGCAAAAATATTGATGATAGAGATATGGTATGAAATTGGCTTCTGTTTGTGGCTGTAGATCTAGATGTAGTAGTGGCTGTCAGGTTTGATTGTTGTTTTGTTAGCATAAGGGGAAATGAGGAAATCACTGTAATAGATTTTTAGGAATAAAACACCACGTCCTTACTTCAATAAAGAGAAATAGATTTTAATGGTATTCATGGATATATGAATCCTGCATATTGTTTAATAGAACAGGGATGTGAGCCTGCTGTGCTGTTCTCAGCACCAGTGGAGGCTGAGAGCAGCTGGGGGTGCTCGGCTGACCCAGGAATAGCCCCAGAGGATATCAGAACAGATCTGATCGATGGGACTTGTCAGAAGGGGCTCATGCTCACTATCACGGTCAGGTTTTCAGTCTTCATTTCAGCATCCTTTGGGTATCTACGTTTTCACAAGATGCTGAGCATTTCTGAAATTGGGTCCCCTTATTGTTGTGAGGGTTTAAGAGGGCCCCTTGCCCCAGACATGTCAGTGCTGTGCTCAGCAGTGTGGTTAGATCTGTGGGCAGGGTCTGTTTGCTCCATCCTAAGCGTGCTTCGGGTGGTGGAATTGGGGGAAAATTAACGTTGGCTTTGCTTTGGAGGCATTTGGCTGCTCAGGTCTCTGCTGAGGGTTCCTCCGCCCTCCTTCGCTCCCAGCCGCCTTTCAGCGTTTTGCTCAGAAATATCCTGGTGTATCGCCCGCAGCGGGCTCTCTGCTATTCTCCCTCTCCGCCGCGGCTGTTCCAGGGCAGGGAAGCTCCGCTCAAGCCGGTGCCGGAGCATCGCTCCCGGCTCGGAGCCCAGGAACCGCGGCTCCAGCGGCGCTGGGCGACCCCCGCGCCCCGGGCGGAGCGCTGCAGTTCCCGCGGCGGCCGCTGGGTGTCCCCCGGCGCTGCCCCGCTCCGCTCGCTCCCTGCCCAGCCCGGCCCGCCGAGCGCGAGGTTGGAATGAGGGAGGAGGCAGAGCCGCAGCTGCCTCGGCGGGGGCCGCAGCGCGGCTCTGCCGCCAGCTCCTAGGAAGGCGCCGGCTGCCGCGCCCCGCTGGAGTTTGGCTGAAGCGCACAGCAGGGGCAGAGGGAGAGGCGGGTCCGCGCTGGCAGCGGGCATGAGCGGGGCGCCGGGGGCCTGAAGGAGCTCGGGAGGAGCCGGGCAGGGCCAGCGGAGATGGGCAACCAGCCGGGCAGAGCGGAGGAGCACGAGCAAGGTGTGTGCGAGCGGCGGGGGGCGGCGGCAGGCGTGGGGATGGCGTTTTGTTCTCGAGGGCTGAGCCCGGCGCCCGCTGAGCCGGCACAGGGCTGTTGTCACAGCGAACGCTGGTGGCTTCCAGCCTGCTGGGGACACTGCTGCTGTTTGCCTTGTAAATGCGCTTTATTGCCGTTCCGTACCTGAGATCACAGCACCGTCCTTAGGGAGGCTTTTCTGAAAGGAATCCTTTGGAACGGAACGCCTGCAAGGGAGGGACCCTGTTCGCTGACAGATTTTTTTTTTTTTTTGCGTAGTCTGCGTGATGCAGCTAAAAAGTTCCAAAGCCGATGTAGTGATGTACATAGAACTTGTCAGGATCTGCAGCTTGGCTGTGTTAGCCTTCACCATTGTTCGTGGCCTGAGGCCTGAAATTTTCCAGGCCTTAGAATTTAAAATGATGCCTTTGTGGAAGGTCTCCCACCATTGTCCTTTCAGAAGTGTAGTGCTCTGCATGTTAATCAGGAGCAGATTTCATAGAAAGCTGAGAGCTGGTATCAGGTAGATCGCATTCCCCGTGTGCCAAATGTCTGCACCGTACACCAGCACGGCTGCTAATTTGTTCCTGATGCCGTAGTGCTGCTTTGGTTGCCTTCTGGTTTATTTTGCTTGTTTCTCAAATGCTGAGTGAGGGGGAAAACCCCGTGGGTCCACTGATTTCTGCTGCTTATTTCTTAGTTTCTTTCCGAATTTAGAACCCTCTAACACGCATAAAACCTCAATCGGTTGTATTTCCTTGGCGCTCTGTTTCTTGCTGTTGCCATGGGAATTTCATTCACAAAATCCCATTAAAGTTGTTATTGCCTGATCAGGGGTTTCTATGACTTCGGGTAGATATGTAGGTATTGTTTTAAGAGCAAATACAAATGTACCTGACCTCTGGTATTGTTAGCCAGGGCTGCATTGCTGCTCAGGGATCTCTCACAATAGATGTGCCAGCGAGTGCTGGAACAGCAGTGAGGTGTAGTGAGAACTCTCTAGCACTATGTTAATCACCGGGCTAATGAAGAACACAAAAGCTGCCAGGATCCAGTCACCAGAAGAAATGCTGCCCTAAGGGAAAGTTAAACTTTAGGCTGGAAAGTATGGCTGCCTCCATCCCCAGCCCCCTAAATCTGCTGGCCGCTGCCAGCTAACGAAGTTTTGCTGGAGCTAAACGTGTAAATGTCATTTAGGAGGGGTAGTACTGATAATAAACTGAAGGAGAGTTGGATAATGGCCCGGGGAGATACACTGCTAACTTCTGATCAGTTGGAGCAAAGAGACTCTGATTTTGCAGGGCCATTTGAACAGCTTATTGCTATTAACACGGATGATGAATGAGTGTGCAAGACCCCCTGTGGGTTTGAAAAATCTCTTTCATCCTTTGTTTTCTCCTGATTTTTTTTAATTGAAGGGGAAAGAGTTATACTTCTGCTGCACCTAAGAAGTTTTTAAACTATTCTCAGTTTTTAAGTGTAGGCTGTACTAGGTCTTGTTTTAATGTCCTCACTGTTCTAAGGTATGAGTAGGACTGAAAAACAGTGTTTTGTATTGAACTGCATGTTCAAAACTCTAATGTTTAACAATGGAAAAGAGTCAGGAACATTCCTACTGACAAAAAAAAGAATTCTGACAGCATATTCCTTATTGTGTGTGAGAGCTCTGGCTTTGGAACTCAGAGTTTGTGTTGGTTTTTGACAGCTAGGATGCAAAACCCTGCTTCTCACATCAGAATGTGATACATCGTAGTATCTGAGTTTTGTTTCTGTTTGAGTGAACTTAATTCAGCTCTCATTCAGGAGCACCAACATCTTGAACAACTGTGGTACTCTTAAGCTTGTGTTTTGGAATAACCAGGATAAACTCCAGGAATGGGTTGCTTTATTGATCTAGCTCATGAGCTGGCTTTAGAGAGAGAACCAAATTGACCTGTTTCCCTGAGCATGACATTCAGGGTCATCTTATTTATCCTTCTTAGGGAACTTTATGGACATCTTATGGCTCACCTCTAAGTCTTTCACCCCAAACTTACCATCTTGGGGTACTGAGGACAGCTTTGTTCCTCCTCTTGGTGTCAGTGGGCACTGAAGTCTTTAAAAATCTGATCCTGTTATGATACAGGTTATAATTTCAAGTAAAATACTTATTTTCATTTATTTATGAGAGTATTATGTACTTTAATGGGTTTTCCTATGAAGTGTAAATTCTGGGTGGGCTGGTCAGTGGCTGTCCAGGAACAGGAAGGAAATTATTGCCTCCAAGCTGAGCAGTTGAAAGTTAACACATTAATACAGGAGAATCACAGGAATGGGACTGGCTGAGCAAGGGACTGTGGAGAGGGGAAGACAGAGGAAAGAAATCCACTGCTGGAGTCTGACGGGAGAGTTTTGAACAGAAGACAAGACTCTGTAACAGCCCAATATCATCTCAAATTAATCTCCATCTTCCTAAGAGTGTGAATGTGTCTAACAAGGATTTGAGAGGATTGCTTGTAATAACATTAGATTCTATAGGCTTTTCCTAGCTTCTAGTTTAAAACTTACTTTAAACAGCTTTTACAGTAATTTGTGAGAACTTTGTGGTGTGTGACCCAAGTTTGCATCACTTGTTTGCCAAAACTCTGCTCCTTGCAAGTGGTTGGTGTTCCTGCTATACCCCAGTGCTCTGAATATTCATATTTTTAAAACCAGGGGAGGTTTTAGAATGAAAACACCTGTAAAGTAGTGTAGAAAATGATGTGAAACGAGAGTGAATATTGCAGCAGTTTGTCAGCAGAATTAGTTTTCTGGTTTTGAAGGTGGCCGCCCAAGCTAAAGGAAATGTTAGTGTATACAAACCCAGGCCAGAGCACCTGTGGAATAGCTGGAACATTTCCTGGGAGTTGTACAGAAGAAACCAGAGTTATCCAGTGCACTGTATTTACTGGGAGAAAGCCTTTCAAACACAGTTTGCCTTGGAAACAGGGAGGCCTCCTGTTATTTCTGAACAGGAGCACTGACGTTCTTTGACACTGGTTGACACGGTGATGGGGGATTTGTTTATCCTCTAAACATCTGCAGGTGATGGATGATTAATATCTTTGGGAAGAGGTGGAAAAAAAAATGACTCAATACCCACAAAAACTTTCGTGAAAGAATCGCTTGAATGGGAAACGTTAACTTCTCTTGTTGGAACAAGGTGACGGGTGGGGTTATCCAAGGGTTAGGCTTTTTTTGGGATTGTGTTTATTTGTAAAACATGCTTACATGGCTTGGACGAGAGTATCAAGTGTCAGTGCATGCACTGAGTCAGTATTGATCTGTTTTCTTATGTCTGTTTTGTCCTGGCCCAGGGGTGGCTTCATTTGAGATTTGAGGAGGAGATTTTTTGGTGTAAAACGTAGGAGACTTTCAAGATAAATGGTATTGTAGAAATACACGTTCTTGTCATTTCTGTTCTTTGTTTTCAGGGTGTGCAGTCAGATCTTTTCTGGGTGCTCTCTTTAGTCTCCCTCCTGTGCCTCTCTCCCTTTCTCCCAAACATGGGAGCTGTTCATTTAAACTCTGTTGGATGTCAGAACACCATTTCTGCCGAGCAAGAGCTCGAGAGACCAGATGAGTTTAATGATGGTGTGGGGGGAAGGGAGGGAGGAGAGAGGGGCCAGCAAAGCTAATGAATCACATAACAGCTTTCATGGAAATACCGACAGCAAGTCATGTCCTCTTGGAGCTTGGGCAGCGAGCCACAGACCTTTTGTTCCCAGTGGAGCCAACAAACCACAATTTGCTCTCCACTGGATGGTTTAATTCCTTAGTCACCTCTTCCTCCCACGAGTCATTCTTGCATGGGGGGTTTACAGATGCTCTCATTTTTCAGAGTAGTAACACACTGCTGATTAAACTGGTATTGAAGAAGTTTATTTTCCCCTGGAGGGTAATTTTTACTTGACTTAAGCTTTTCTTCCAAGGCCAGTGAGGGCCAACTCTGTTGATTGGTCTTGTGAGGTGACAGGACTGACATGATGAAATCATTTCAGAAGGACTGACAAACACCATCAGTCAGGGGCAGTGGCTCCTCTGCTCCCAGGCCAGTGAAACGGGGATAGCCAGAGACTGGCACAGTCTGGACTGGCCTCTTAGAGGAATTTAGTCATGAGTGTGAGTAATTTACCTCTGGAATTATCTGAGGCAGCGTTAAGTGATAATCTGAGGTCCCCTGATTCCAAGTTGAAAGGCTAATGAATGCTAAATTAATGGAAAAGATCATCAATAAGTTCTCCTACACTACAGGGCCTTGCCAGCAGTTTTCTGCACTGCCTGGGAGGATGTGCTGAGTGGGAGTACTTTCTCCATGGGCAGGACGACAGCTTTTACAAGAAGAACTTTTAGGGCATGCTAGGCAGCAGGATGTGGTTTATGCATTTTGTGTGAGATTAATTTCCATCAGCAAAACAAAGCCATTTTTGGATGAAGGCAGGAAGATTCTGGGAATCCTGCTGAATGAGCTGGTCAGCAAGAACTTGTCCTGTGGGTCCAGAGCCCCAGACTGTGCTTTTGCCCCAGTGCTGGTGGTGTTTTAGGACCTACCAGTGGTAGATCGAACATGATAGTAAATGTAAAAGCTAATTTTCGTGATGATTGTTTCATTAGTTTAGTTAATGTGCTTGACAGCTGCAAAGTGCCAAGGAAACAGCCAGGAGATGGTTGTGATTGTGTTGGTTCTGACACAGTATTAAAGGACTTGAAAGAGGGGAAAGGGTGAAAGGAGAAGGAATAATGCTGGCCTTGGAGAAAAAGAGAAGCTTGCTTTCTTTTTGTTTGGCTCCTTGAGATCTTGAAGTTGTAGAGCTGGCCAAAGAAATTTGAGCAAGAATTGCCCCTTGGTCTTCCCGCTGATACCTGCCAGAGCCCTGGAGGTACTGAGGAGTTTATTCAGAAGCAGTCCTGTGTTCTGGACCTTCTACCAGTATTTCAGCAAAGTAATCTATCTTATTTTTTTCTCTTTTCAATTCCTCCCCAATTTTACTGATTTACTCTTCATAAAATCTGATTTCCACAGGGAATGTGGCTTTCAGAACAACATGAGATTTTAAAACCGAGGCAGAGTGCTTCTCTGGTTTCATTTGTACTGCAATGCTTGAGGAGATCTTAATTTGATTTTTCTGTGATTCTCACAGACTGACACTAGAAGATTGACAAATATTTGATATTTTCATTATTTTCTGATACTTTCCCATTCTGTATCTCCAAGCAATTTGAGCACGGTGATTGAAGATGATCTCAAACTGCGATCTCTGATGATGGTAACAGACATTAGATTTTCCATACATCAACTTTTTTCTTCCTGTAATCCAAAGTAGGCATGTGTTCACAGGTCTCTTTGGAATGTTCCATCTATTACATTTCATGAAATGTTTTTCCACAAGCATCAATAGATATGGATTGCATGTTCTGGGGCAGAGCACTCTGTCCTTGTGTGCTGTGTGATCATCGGTCGGTCTCTCAGGCTATAAATTACATCAGAGCTGCAGCTTCCTGCCCTTTTCATCAGGCTCTGTAACACAGAGCTAACAAGCTCTATATTTTTATCAACAGCAAAATTTACATTTGAAGTTCTTGCAGGCAGATTTGGTATTCATCACTGGAAAAATGCACTCTTGGGAAAGCACAGGGCCAACGTGAATTTGCAGGGTTTGGTTCTGAGCATGTGTAGGGGATGTGTTGGCTGAAACAGGGATGTGTATTTTCCATTTGTTACCAGCTCTGTAGGTTTTGTATCTTGACTGGAATGTGTCCAGTTGCTTAGGAAAACTATTGGGAGCAAAGCAAATGTGTCCATATCCCATGAGCAGAGTTATGTTCCTCTCACATTCCTGTCCTGATGGATGCTTTGGTGCTAAATGTTAAAAATCATTGCTACTCAGGCAAGGAAGAATTTTACCAGCAACTTCAATGGAATCGTATTTATTAATGTATGGAATGAAAATGGCTTTAGGGACGGGGTGCAGTTAATCCTTTGATGCATTTTACTTATGTTGGATGACTTTTCTTTCTTCCCCAACTGAATTAAAGAATCCCATCCTGTACTAAGGATAGAAAGCTGTTTTAATTAGTGTGAGCAATGTAGAATGCAAAGGCGGCTTCTTCCCTGCATCTGGAGGATATTCTTTTGTATTTTTCACACCCTAAAGGTCTTCTGCATTTTTGCCATTGCAGCATTTATACTGAAGATGTAGAAATCCTTGTGATACCAAATAATTATGCTCATATAATCACTTTCATAGGGGTTGTTTCCACAGGGGTGTGGATAATGATGAATTTGTTGGCAGGAACTGAGTTCTCTGCAATACAGGAAAGATCTTCGAAATTCTCACTGAATACTTACTCTCACAGACAAAAATGATTCCTGAAATAAAACAGAGGTAATTCCCTGTGCTTGTGCAGAACAGAACCAACCCAGCATAAGGTTCATTAGTCATAATTAACAGCTGGGAAGTGGGGGATGAGACTGAGATTCCATGAACAGGAGTCATTCCAGGGACTGCTATTCTCTGCTTGGAAAGCTCCTCCAGAGTGCAATAGCCCTGGCGTTGTCTACCTGCAATAATACAAAGTAGTTGCTAAACTGCAGCATGTAGAGAACATGTTGCATTTTACTTATTTAAAGCTAAATTGTCAAAATCCTGAATTTTTTTTCAGAAAAGAAAAAGCATTAAAAAGTTCTGTGACCAAAGGGAAGTGGTTCAAAGTCTCGTTCCCCTGGAGCACGTAGTGTCAGCCGTAGAGCTGGGAGGGGATAAGGTGGTGGTGTCGTGTCCATCCCCATCTGGAAACATTCCTTGAATGGAAAGAGTGTTCCAGAAAAGTGGTGCAATTCATTTAAACCTTCAGAGGCTTTTCAACCTTTGTCTAATGGGAGGATGTGTTCTCAGTACAGCCTGTTTTCAGCTGACTGGAGCAGTGTACAGAAATATTTCAAGTTACGTTGTACGGAAATATTTCAAGTCATGTTTCCAGGCCTCCTAAAGTCCATGGCAGTAATTTTGCTTAACCCAAAGCCATGGGTCTTAGGATTACAATCTATCTTGCCGTGAGGTGGGAGGCACAGAGCTCTCATAGTTTTTTTCCAGGCTTTTCCAGTGCAAAAGCTGATGAGGATGGAGGTGTCAGAAGGGAAGAGCCCCTTTTTGAGGGGCCGGCGATATTTCCACAATCCTTATCTTCTAGATCTTGAGAAATGCTTTCATAAAGCCTTGTTGAGTTTGAAGAATGGACTAATGTTAAAAATGACTCCCAGCCTCCTCCACACATAGTTTCTTTGAGGCTGCTTGACTGTGGAAAATCTTTGACTGATCTTTTAATTAAAAGCTCTTTTTCTTTTTTAACCAAGGAGTTGAAGCTCTTCCTGCTTTGAAGTGGGCAATGTTTTATAGATAAACATCTCATTATGTTATGAGCTTTCTCCTCTCCCCTTCTGTCTCATTTCTTTTCCTGATGTGTCTCATCCTGTGTTGATAATTCTAATGATTTCAGCCCAGTTCCCAGTATTGGCTGTTCCAGCTCCCTTAGCGCTGTGCTGGGCTGAGCTGAAGCTCTGGATGAGCTGTGGAGACTAAATCAGAGTCCTCTCTCCACCCCCTCACAGAAGCAGGCTGGAAATTACAATAAAACTGGGTTTATGATGCGGTCATCACATTTCAGTAAACAAAGGGCAGTTGTAACACCAATGCAATGCAAACTGGTTATTAAGCATTAAGCAAACAATTTAAAAAGAAAAAGTCTGTAGCTTTTAAGTTCTGCCCTTTTAGGGAAGGAGGAGGAACCTCCTTTCATGTTTCTATTTTTGATCCCTTTCCCCCCCAGTCTTTCTGGATTAGCAGGGTTTGGGAATTCATGAGGAAAGAAGTTATTTTGGCTCGGTCAGCACTGGCCTTTTGGCCGAGTGTGGGGCAGCATTCTTCAACTGAAGGGTTGGGATCATGGATTCCTGACACAAAGCACTCCACAGCAGTGCTTGGAGAGGCATTTTCAGCTTCTTTTCCTCTGTGATGGCTCTGCTCCTTCAGTGGGAAGGACAATGAATTAGAGCAGGATCCACCTTTAACAAAGAAAGCAAAAGGGTGATAAAGCCCCGTGCAGGTATCTGTCAGTTCAGTGATTCAATCCATAGCATAGCTCCCTGAACAATTAAACAGGTTGAGTAAATTACCCTTCTAATGGTGAAAATATTGATATTAAGCATTTCCCCTCTTAAAATCTACATTTAGTTATCCTTTGTGCTTGTGGAGAGCTGTCAGGTGTATTTTGATGGTTAGAGGAGTGATCCACAGCACCTGACTTGTCTGGAAGGAGCAGGGTTCTCACTGTTCCTTCCAATTGGATTCTTGGAGCAGGAGACTTTAGGAAACTCCTTCATCAACTTGAGCCACAGATCACATTCAGTTGTGACCAGCACTGTGCATGGAGGCACACACATACTGATGGCCACTGCTAAGTGAGTTGGTGTGCTTAGATCTAGGGCTGGTTAGTTTTGTTTGCTTTTTAATTTCCTGTACTTCTCGAAACACTCAACACTGGTATTTTATCCCTTATAATTGTACTTTGCAGAAATGGAAGTGCAGATGTTTTATCACCACTGTTAACCCGGCAATGGCTGAGTGAAGAACTTCTGGGCTGGGTTAGGGAAGCTGCTTTCTGCACTGAGGAGAATTATCTCCTTGTGTGCAAGCTAGAATCAAGGAAAATCCTGGGATTCTTACCCTAGCTAGTGGTCATTTATCTCAGGAATATTCCTAGTACAAACATAGGAGTTGACAAATTAATTCTCTGCTTTATCTTGGAGCAAATCCCTGCTTTTTGTGAACAGCACATTCTGTTAGTAACTCCAAGGATGTTCCCCACAGCAGTTGCTGAACATCTTCTGGACAGCAGAAGCCTCAGACCTAACAGGTAGGAAAACAAAGGAACCTCCAGCTTACCACCAGATCAAACAGAAAAAATCCCTCATTTCAGTGAAACAGCGGTGATTTTGTCCCTCTTCACAGAAAAATTCATATTTGTCAATATTTTTCTCAGGTTTTTTTTTTTAACAGTTGTTGTCTGAAAAACCACCAGAATAGAGTTTGGCTTAAAATTGATTTTGCGGTAGGTATGAGATGATTATACCTGATCCTGTCTTGTTTTTACAGGTGCATAGGCAGGAAATGTTCCAGAACAAACAAAATCAGGAAGTGTCAGAGTACACAGAAATCCCAATAATTTTGGTGTGTTAATGTCACAAGTATACAGAGTCAATGCCCCATTAAGGAATATAAAAATTATGTATTTTTAAAATAATGAGCTGTGATGGTTGTAGAAATTACACATTTGCATTAAAACCAGCAAGTAGGGGTACTTTATTTTAAAAAGGGAAAAATCTTTATTTCTGTAACTTTCACCAGATAAATTTTGAGACAATGCTACATATTGAAAATTTCAGTCATTCTTTTGTGGTGGGTAGATGAGGGGTATAACTTGGTAGGTGACTAAAATTTTTGGCAGGCCCAGTGGTATTAACAGTTCCAAAAAAAGTAGTGTTGAGTTTACCCTAGGGATATTCCAGCAAGTGTTGGGATATAGAGTTTCCCTGGACATTTGCTTTGGGTGGCTCAGTGTTTGTTATGCCAGGTTGCTGGGTACTCCAGAAATCCAAAGCAGCTCAGGGGTAGATTCCATCTCACTTGTGACCTGCACTCGTGTTGGCAATGTGGGTTTGGATCCCCCACTTTTGGGGTGAACACAGCAGCGCCCTCGTGATTCTCCTGGTGCCAGAGCCTTATGGAACACTGGAGCCTCTTGGATGCTCCTTGACTCTTGAGGAGGTTGGAAAGGGAGGTTTGTGTTTGTGAGAGCAAAGGATGGGCAGGCACAGAGCAGTTCTTGTCTCTTAGCTCGGCCAATGCACTTCCCAGATGTATTTTTGGTCCTGAGATTTGGGAGCAGAAGTTCCCTCTTACAGTAGAGCCTGCACTGCTTTTGTACTTCTGGGTTTAAAATTTTATTCAAAACAGGGATATCCAGGCTTGAGTTTTCGACTGAGACTTTAAAAACTTCCAGGGAACTCAAGTAAATAGCATTAGAAATGTTCAGAGGGACTTTTGTGTGGACGCTGGCAAGTCTCTCAGGGTAAAGAGATTTTAACTACTCTTGCTGTTATTCAGAGAGGAATTGTATGTGAACAGGCCCATAAAGAGCAGAGAAAGTCAGCTGAAATTCACAATGAGACTTTGTGAACAGGGTTTTGATCAGATCTCGTCTCATTTACCTTCTGAATGCGACCTTGTTTCCACTGTAATAGAATTGAGCAGTGACAAAGTGAACTTGAAATTCAGTTCTTGTGGCTGTGCTGAGCTTGGAACCACCACGCACTGAGTAGAGCTGATCTTTTTCTATTTTCACTTTAACACTTTTCTGGAAGAGTTAAATGTGACTTTCTGTGCAAGGACAAGGTGGCAGAGTTACTGATCAGGTAAATCCAGCAAGCTGAAAATAACACGTGTGATCATTCCTTATTTGTGCAGCAGACATTTTTCTCTTCTAAAACCGCTGTGAAACTTACTGGGGGCTTTTCTGGATTCTGAGTACTTGTTTATATGCTAAAATTTGAGCTAAATGAAGATGCTTCAACTATAAGGTCGTCTCTACTATTGGGTTACATTCCTGCTGTGGGAGAGTCTCTTGTGGTGGCCACCCTTGAAAAGAATGTCCTGCCAAGAGTTCATCTGCAGATTTAAACCATTGGCAAGTAGTTTTGTCCTGACTTAGTCTTTAAGTTACCAAAAGTGCCTTTTCTTCTATGCTTTTTGCACTCCAGATCTCTAGACTCATATTTCTAACTAAAAAAATCAGCCAACCTTTACCAAGTATTCAGCTCAAATGTCAGGGGTCTCTGTAGTCTTAAATTAGGAATTACTCAGATCAAGATGCTTATTGCTGCTTTTTCTTTTTCTTTGCTAGTGTAACTTTTTCAGTGTAGTCATCTGTTGTTCCCTAGTACTTTGTAATATAATTTTTATTTCTTTTCGGTCTCTTACTCTTTTCCTCCATCTCAAGTATCAGTACCTGAGTCGCTTTCCTGTGCTCTCCACAATGATTACATAGATGAAAATCTTTGCATTAAGCCTTTTAGCTCTTTCCTCCTGTTGCATATTGTGCCTGTTCCTCAGACAGTGCAATGAGGGAGGCCAGACAGTCCAACAGGCCATTAAAATGATTCAGAAAAAGAGTTAATGTTTTAATTACTCTTAGTCTGTGTTTGCTAAGTGAGTAAAAGGCCCTATTTGAGCAGAAGCTTCTATATATAATTAGTGCTGGATTATCAAAACCACATTTGTTGTTCTGGAGCCATCTCCTTGTCTTTTTTTAAAGCTAGGTGGAGTACAAGTGAACCTTCCCAAGGAGCTGCTGACCTGTGAAGGTGTTGGCTCTGTGACTAACACTGCAAACAGACTGATTAATTCAGAACCACCGTGACTGGCCAAGCCTTGGTTTGCTCTGTTTGCTGCTGTGTAAAGACCAGGTAGCAGAGAGCACTGTCTTTCTGTAGGACAGCCCTAAAACAGATGGAAAATGGTGTGCTCCTCTGAGTTTTTGAGGATTATCCAAGGAGTATCCAGTGCTGTTGTCATGGAAGAATGCTGACAGCGATCCCGTTCAGCTCATTCCCTTTGTGTTTCAAGCAGATCAAGCCGTGATAGTTTGCCACAGTACAATAGTGTCATTCTTTATCCTGACTTTTGCCTAAACCGATGGTGGAGCAGAAGTTTCGGCCATTTCACTCTCAAATATGAGTTCTGAACAGCTGAAGCAGTTTTGAAAGTATCAGTAGGTGCTGGTTGGTGTCTCTTTGAAAATCCAGCCTTTCACATCCAGTCCCGCTCACATTTCAACCCCCAAGAAGCTCTCAGGACCAATTCAGATCTTCCTCATGGCTTGATTTAGTTGTGTGCATCCCTGAAGTATTTGTTACCAAGCTGTCTTACCATTCCCCGAGGTTTAAAGATAGGGGAATTAAGCAGTGTGGCAGAATGTGTGCAGGGATTTTGTCTCTGTAGGTTTGGTATGAAGTAGCCCAGCAGTGCAGGTAAGGGCTGCTGTTGTATCTGCCCTGCTTCTCAATGTTTGCTTTCCTCATGCCACCGTGAAATGTGTCAGTGTATTTCCTGTTAATTAGGATATCAGAAGATCTCTGGTCAGCAGGGAAGTTGTTTTTTAACTGTTTCATTTGCTTTAAACAAAGGAGGGGAAAAAAAGGCAGGAGACAATAGGGTGTTGCAATAAAACAGATGTGTGCTGAAACCTTTTAATGAAAAAGTACTTTAATGGAGTCAAGTGTACAGCAATCCTCCCTCTGTGCTGTACAGTCACCATTTCCCAAAGGATATCCCTCGATGACTCTTAAATCAGTCTCAGTATCAATCTCAGGATCAATGCTGGAACAGGGTGAAAGGAATCTGCCAAGTCCCCTGGGCTTTTCAGTTAAGCTTTGAGGTCTTAGTGGCTTATCCGCTTTTGAAAAATGGATTTTCAACACCAAGTTAATTAGGTTCTTGAAAACTTTACTCTGAGTTGACAAAAGAAGTCAGAAAACATGTCCAGGCTCCCTGTAACATGTGCTGCTTTATCATAGGGAGTCAACAGAGAGTGTGGTGACTCCAAACTAATGCCAGCTTTTGTGACTTGGCTGTGACTCAATTCAGATCAATGATGTCATGAATCCCATATTAATCCATTGTGTTAAATTGTTCATTGTGTAGCTGGAAAGCAGCTAAAGGGTACTTGGGTACTGGAGGAATTCTGAACATAGCACAAAAAAGCTGCTGTTATCTGCCTTCTAACATCAGTTTGTAAATCTGTTGTGAAAGTCTGGATGTTCAGTTTGGTGTCTGGTGGCACCTAAGGTGACTTCAGACATCCCAGCTGCTGTCTGCCTCTGGAGCAGGGGACAGATCTCCCTCAAGTGCTGTCAAATCTTTCAGTGCAGTGCAAATATTTTAAATATACCTGAAGGTCATCTGAAATGGCACTCGACAGCTGTATTTTGGTGTCCTAGACCAGGTGTCATAAAGCAGGTGGAATTAAGTTGCTCCCGTGACCTAGGTTTTACTGAGATATTAAAAGTGATGACAGGACCTTTCCCAGGCAAGGCTGAGCACAGGGTACCTGCCTGCCTTGCCTGGCTGTCTCTGTGTGTTCCTGGTGCTGCTCTGGATCCTTGGCACATCCTGGCAAAGCCTGATGAAGTGCTCTCGTGCCGAGTCCAGGATCTACTGAAGTCACAGCCAGAGGATGAGCTGAAAGCCAGAATTGATAAGAAGGACATATTTCAGCTAAACCACAAGTGCTAGAGCACAGTAAAAGTGTGTGGGGTGGTTTAATAATTCTTTTTGTTTGCTGTACAAGTGTGGGCTGTTAATATTCCCTTTACTTAGCCATGGTGCTAAATGCTTCCAGCCCACTTGGTTTATACTGACCTTTCCTTCAAGGAACCACTTCTCTATCTGAGGCTCGAGAGTTCTGTTCAGATGGGAAATTTTGTTAAAACGTCCTGGCACGTGAGAACAGAATTCCAGAATGACAGAACCACCCCAGTCTTCTGTTGCCAGGGAAGCTGTGAATTAGTCCTTAATTTCTTGTTGCAATCTCTTGCTGCCCTGTCCTTTCTGAGGTGGATTTAGGGATGACAGACACGGGACAGTGAAATTGCTGATCTGTTGGAAGCACAGGAGCTGGAATGAGAAAGCTGTAACATCCCTCATGAGAGGACAAACTTGTCTGCAGGCAACAGTTTCCCTCTCTGAAATGTATGACTCGAACATCGCCGAGTGCTATGAATAGCTTTCTTTTATTTCTTGTTGGTTATCCTGCCCTTGCAATTCAAATAAGGTATCCATTGTTTAAAAACATCACACCAAAGCTGCATCTGTCTCCATGCTTTAGTCTTACATGACTGAAATGCTTTGTGAGGTGACTCGGTGATCTGTGCTTAAATTACATAGATGGGCTCTGCATGCAGGAGGCTTAGTACCTACTTAAACTATGGAACAATGAATTACTGACGTGGAATTTTGATGATGGTGAAGGAGAAAATGTGTTTTTATTGTTGTTTGCTTAAGAGATGACAGGATTAAAATTGAGGAATAAGGTACTAAATGGAACATTCCCTGTTAACTCCACTGTGGAACAGCAGAAGGCCATGGCATTAACCTTTGGGTTATTAATATATTGATGGAGGGAAGGATTAGGAAAAGGGCAGGTTGTGGGACACAAATGGGACAAAGGCCCAGAGGCAAATAATTTTGTATTGACTCCAGTTCTAAAAAACAGATTCAAAGCACAAATTAGAGCATTTTCAAAGGTGCTTATGTAGTCAAATGTTGTTCGCTTCCCAAGTGAAATTATTTCTCTGCTCTGGGACTGGGGAAGCAGGTGTTTGAACTGTTGCTATAATTAAGGGTCGAGGAACATAAATGTAAATTCAAGGCTGGTGCTTTACTGCAGTGATATGTGCTATCTCAGAGCACATGGAATGTAAAGGCAGATAAATGTATTGAATCTTCATTCCAAAGTGTCCCACGTGTCCCCCTGTGACTGGTAAAATGTTTGCCTCCTACTCCCCCTTACCCTGCTATCACTGTAATTACATTGGCTGTACTGCCTGGATGTTACTTCTGGTCAAGAATCCTGTGTGTTTCACCTTGGAGGATTGGGAAATGTTTTCCTCTATTCCATAGTCCATTTTCTCCTGGTTATGGATGTCCCTATGGAAGCTGCTGAGGGCTCAGATCAAAAATAGATCATAATGTGGAAAAACTGAAGAGTAATCCTGATCCTTCTGTGAGAAACATTGTAGTTGTGTTGGAAATGAGATTAAAATGTCTAAAGATCATCTCAAGGGGTCAGCTTTTATCTCATTAAAGTGATACTTTGGCTTTTGACACCAGTGGGAAGTCAGGGAGTGCTTCCTGGCAGCGAGTGGTGCCTGAAAAGCTGCACAGCAGGGCATGAGCCCTGGTCCTAATCCTGATTTAGTGTGACCTTGGGTGAGGTGTTTCATTCCTCTCTGCTTCCCTGTCCTGTAACTTAAACTTAATTATGTGTTTCAGAGGATTTTAGTTAAATAGCTGTTAATTTTAAAGCACTTGGGAAATTATAAGCTCTATCTATTGTTACGGTTTAATGCCTCACACCTGAAAAGTACAGCTGAGAATGGAGAAGCTCTTACTGGGCACCCAGGTGAGGAACACAGTGATGAGGTGACTTCCACTGAGATTCAGGGCTGGTTGTTTTTCTCTTCCCTGCTCAAAACCAGCAGTGGAGTTCTGAGTGATTCCAGCCACCTAAAGCAGCACCATAAATCAGGGCTGTGTTGGATTCGGCAGCTTGGGGGGCACGTGTGTGTCTGGAGTCTCCCACAGCCCATCACCAGACTGGGGGCCAGTTAATCAGGTCACCAGGGGGACTTGCACAGCCCTAAATGCAGTTCTGCCCATGGAGCCTCAGGCTATGGGATTGGCAACTGCTACACTGCTCAATTCCAAGGTCATTCAGAGCGGGGTTGCCCATGAAATAGACTTTAAAGTAGTGTTTATACTTGATTTGGTGGTTTGTGATCAACATAGCCACTCTGAACTACTTTTTTTCTGGGTTCCTTGTGACTTTTTAGTATTGTGTGGTGCTTGTGGAGTGAGGAAAATACATGAGTCTTTCTACATCATGAAAAACCCAGGTTGGTTAATGGTTATTGATGGATAGCAAATGCTTTGTGATTTACGACAGAACAAGTCAGCAGAGCGTGGAGTCTTGCAAAACACATGAAGCACATTGAGTAAGCTCAAAGCCTGCACTGGTTGGCAAACTGGTGGAGTACAGATAATCCCAGTTAAATATCATTAATTGTTATCCTTATGTATGTGTCTTCCATTGCTCAGGATCATGTTGCAGTTGTCATCTGGTGGTGATTAGAAACACGCTGGCATCGCTACAAGTGCTGCCTATGTCCCAGGAAAAGGTGCTTTCCTTAGTGCCAAGCAATTTGTACTAATGTGTAATTGCCTCACTATTTCTTGTAATGTACAGAATACCACCCACTATTTATAGAATACTGTGTAGTCATGTGCTGACCAGTTGACAGTCATGTTATTGAACTGGTTTGGGCATTAAAAAAGCTTTTCAGAGCACTTGCTTTGTCATAAAATTTTGTGTGAAGGGTAGAAAACCCTCTCAGATCAAATAAAAGCCCAGGATATAGAGAAGGCATTAAATCACCCCTTGGGCTCCGTTTAAGAGCATCTCTGACCATTTGTAATGTGGATTTTATGTCTTAAAACTGTAGTAGGGTTACAGTTTGTGTGAAAACTCCTTCTGTACGCTGGACACTCGTCCTGCTCCATGGTGAAGATGCATTCGGGTGCTCTCCCCCCTGCACACCTGGGGTCCCCCTGAGCCTGAGCAGGACTGTGCCGAGTTGGGATTTCTCTGCTGGAAGTCACATCACATCATGGTCCTTTCAGTTTTCCGCCTGTCCTTCATCTCGCGGCGTTGGCTGCATGAACACCACGAGCTTTGCTCGTGTGCTGAGCTCACTCCGAGTAGGTTTTATGGGTGCCAGATCCTGGCAGTTGGGTTGGGAATGGGATGATCCATGAGCCGGGGGCCTCCGGCTCTGCCAAGAAGGAGAATTCCCATCTCCTCTTGTGTGGTGCCTTCCACCGGAGATCCCGGAGCTGTGCTGTCCCCTCCAGCTGTAGGTGACTGAATGAAGCTGCGTGGGCCTGGCTGTCCCTGTATCTCTTCCCAAAAACACTGGAGCCTTTGTCTCTGGCCTCACCGTGCCCCTGCCATGACAGAGGCTCTCTGTGCTCTCCTGCCAGCGCTGCGCCGGGTTCAGGGGGCTTTTCTTCAGCTGCTCTTTGTCTCGGGGTGTTTATTGTGCTGCTGCAGAGTGTGTGTGTTTGGGGGGGAGGAGGAGGGGCTCCTGTTTGTGTGGGCTTTATAAACCCAGTGCATTCTTCAAAAGAGATGCTGAGCAAACGGGGTGGTGTTAATGTTAACCCTTCCGTGCCCCGTGTCGCGGAGAAGGCTGTGGGAGGGTGATGAGGTTGCTGTGCAAGGAGGGGAGTCTGCTCCCCCTTTGCTCTTAATGCCCTTTGATTTTCTGTGAGTGCTGCACATGTGTGTCGGCAAAGAGCCTCCCGAATGTGGGGAAATGGAATTCATTCTAGGATTTCCCCCCAGAGTCCTTCTGGAGCTTGTTTTTATTGCAAACACTGGCTCACAAGCCCTTTCTGTTTGCATAACTCGCTCTTGCATCCTGTTTATGTGGCTGCATTGGACAACATCTCCTCATTGTGCCATATCCCCACACTTCATGGTCCTGTACTTTAGATCTTTTCCTTTTGAGTAAGGTCCTGAGAGCAGGATTTTCTTAAATTCACGGTGTTGTCACTTGCAGTGGCGTGTCATACCTTCCCTTTGACCCAGCTTCTTCTCTTTAACCAGCTTGTTACAACTTCCATGGTTCAGATGTCTCTTATTGTTCCTCCAGTGCCTGGGGTCCTGTATTTCAAGAGAGCTTTGAAAGATGAAAATCAACAACTCATAAACTTCATTTCCCTTGTAATCACATAATGCTTTGCATTGTTGGGTGGTGGGGAAAAAACCTAACCAACAACCAAACAGAACAGCGTCAACTCTCTAACCTCCTTTTGCTCTTCTTCCATTAGAGAATGGGAAGTTATAACATGGAAAATCTCTCATCCATCTCTGCAAGAAGCTGCAGCAACACAATTGTCTTAGTGTTGGAAGTGCCAGAAGAGTTTTATATTTCACTCAGTCTGTGCTCAGCATAAAGGTTTCAGTCCCCTTTTTGTGATGGTCTGCCTAAATAGAGAATAATACAAATAGTTTTGTGTGTGATAAAAATACTTTTTTTTCAAAGACAGTATCTTTTCTTAAGTTACTGAACTTTTCCCCGGAAATTCTTAGGATTAGATTCAGCATTTCATGAAGTAATGTGAAGAAC
Source organism: Falcunculus frontatus (assembly GCA_013398115.1). Classification (NCBI taxonomy): domain Eukaryota; kingdom Metazoa; phylum Chordata; class Aves; order Passeriformes; genus Falcunculus; species Falcunculus frontatus. The sequence continues at coordinate 43,975 of VZRV01010649.1, read as the reverse complement.
TTTAACTTTCAAATAATTAATATCCTTATATCTTTACATCAATATAATTAATAGGGGGTTGTAGTTCATGTATTGCAGCATTTACGTATTATATTACTACACTGGGAAAAAGTTCACCAGGCTGTGTTCCTTTGCAGGGGGTGGGAAAGGAAGAAATGCAGAATAATACAAGCCTTTGAAACATGAATCCACACAGTCAGTCATGACTAAACCTATTCAAACACTCAGGTGTTTTTTTCCAGGACTGCTCTAGGCTCCAGCATTGTTGTTGTGAGACTTGTTTTCTTCATGCACTAACTCAAATTTACTTTATGCCTTGTTTGCGAAGGAACAGTTTCGGCTGCGAAGCGCACAGGGATCCCAGCACCCCGGGAATTGTCCTCATCCGTGTCCAGGGAGAGAGCTGTGCTGCGTGGTCAAGCCAACACCAGGAAAACACAGCCCAGCCCCACCTCTTCTGGTGCACCAACTCCTACCAAACACGTGCGCCCCACCAGCAAGTCCAAGCAAGAGAATGAAACTGGTGACAAGGCTGTTCTGGAATCTCAGGTTAAAGAACTCCTGGCAGAAGCAAAGACGAAAGATTCGGAAATTACCAAACTTCGTTGTGAGTTGAAGAAATGCAAAGAGAAAGGGTCACTCAACGCTGAAGGAATGGGTGCTTCCAACCAAAATTTAGAAACAGTATCACCTGTTGACATAGATCCCTTAATAAGGACCCTTCAGGAAAAAAACAGGACTTTCCAAAAAGAGCTTGCTAGCCTGGGAGAAGAAAACCGTGCTTTGAAAGAGAAATTGCTTTATCTGGAGAACTCTCCTCTCTCAGACACGACCACAAGCAGTGGAGGAGACAGCAGCCTCCCAACCCCAACTACCCAAGAGTCCAGTTTTGGAAGCCCATCCAAGAATGTGTCGAGGGGCGAAGCGGAGGAGCACAGGCAGCACGTGAACGGCGGTGCCCTGCGCAATTCCGGTTCTTCCAGCAGCGATGTCACCAAAGCCTCCCTGTCACCCGATGCATCCGACTTTGAACACATAGCAGATGTACCTTCCAGGCCAACATCTGCCAGCAGCAACCACTTCAAAGGCTCCAAGTGCTCCACTGCAGGAAGTTCTCCAAACAATATCAGCGACCTCTCTGTTGCGTCTCTTACAGAGAGAATACAAAAGATGGAGGAGAATCACCACAGCACGGCAGAAGAGCTGCAGGCCACTTTGCAGGAGCTGTCGGATCAGCAGCAAATGGTGCAGGAGCTGACAACAGAGAATGAGAAGCTGGTGGAAGAGAAAGCTCTCCTGGAGACTTCCTTCCGTCAGCACAGAGATAGAGCCGAGCAGCTGAGCCAGGAAAATGAGAAGCTCATGACTCTTCTCCAAGAGAGATCCAAGAATGAAGCTCAAGAGGGGAAGGTTCTCGAACTGGAACAGAAATGTGCAGAAGTTCTTGAAAAAGCACAATTTGAAAGAGAGAAACTGCTCAACATTCAGCAACAGTTAACCAGCAGCCTGCGAAGCTTAGAAAGGGAGCATCAGGATGCCCAGCAGGTGATAAAAAGCCTGAGAGAAGAAAATGAGAAGCTGCTTAAACTTCTAGAAGTGGAACAGCAGAGCAACAGCACAGTGACAAAAAGTCTGGAGGACTGTAAAATTGCCTTGGAAGGTCTGAAAATCGAGAATGGCTCTCTCAAAACTCAGCTGGAGAACGAGAAACAAAAGGCTGCGGAAATCAATGTGATGGGCTGCACCTCTGACAACTCCGAGGTGCAGGAGATGCTCAAAGTAGCCCATGCAGAAAAGGCTCAGTTAGAAGCCTCTTGCACTGAGCTGAAACAAGAGCTGCTGAAGGCAAACAGTGAACTGAAGCACATTCAGGGGCTGCTCTTGAAGGTAAAGCAGTAACAGCTCTAAAATAAAGTGGTTGTTTCTGTCCTTCCATAAATAGGTTGGTCTTTACGTTGTCGTTGAGCCATTGATTGTAAGTTTCCAGGATTTAAATTGTATGATTAGCTTTGAATGGAAGCTGGGATTATATGATATTGTCTCAGTTTCTGCTGCTATATCCACATTTTCTCAGAAATAACTATTAGCATAGCTGTGTTTATAAATTCATAACTATTTTGTCCCAATACTTTCTGTAGAAATTACTCTTTTAGTAAATAGAGTTGTGTCTATGAAAACTGGAGCAAAGAGCAGATCAATAAAAAATGACTTTGATATTATGTGAACAAATAGTGTAAATCACTTGCTAATCAGATGGAGAGAAGGGCATAAATAGTTAGCTGTGAATATTAAATTCTGAATAATGAATCACAATTAATTAGCAGTGAAATATAGATGTCATTGGTCATGAGAACACAAGGACATGAGTTAATGCTCAGAGAAGCTGATAGTTGCCAGCAACATGGCTAATGATGCACAGTCAAGCTCCAGATGAGATAATTCTCAAAACAAATATTTTTACAAAAAAGAGAAATACTCTCTTTTGGGATAGGTAAAGTAGTGGGGAAAAAATATTTTAGAACAATTTACCTTATTTGTGAGTTCATAGCTTTGCTCCAAACAAGCTTAAGTAAGTTACTGTCCCTATTTTCTGTGTGATCCTGGATGTTCAGAGGAGCTGCAGTGTGAGGCATCATGCAACAAGTGTTAATAAAGCACAAGCAGTGATTATATCCCGGTGCTGCAGAAGGAGTGAGAGTGTGCAGCCTTTCCTGTATGGGGAAGGGAGCATGAGAAGAATGATAAAATTGGCTGCAGAGGAAGAGAGCATTGCCAAAAAGCACCTCCATGGTTTGAGTGATTTAGAAAATCCAGATGTCCTTTTAGCTCAAATAGGTGACCAGAGCAAATGGAGTTAGTAGGGGAAGCTCCCAAGTGCTTTCTGGAGCTGCAGTTCATGAAGAATAAATGAAAAACTGCTGAGTGCTCAGACTCTGTACCAAACTTTTTATTGCTTGGTTTGGAAACCACAGATTTCCTTCTTTTTACTCTTCCCTTCCCTCAAATTAAGCTGTTTTGAATCACTGGCTATTTGTGACACCCAAACAAGACCACAGGCTTCTGTAAGGCTGCCCTTTGGCGAGGCTGTGCCAGTGCTGCTCACTGAATTGGCAGCCTGCACCTTTTCCATAACTTGTTCATAACTCAGAGAGCTCTCCCCAAACCTGGAAGCATTGATCAGTGGGCTGAGCCAACAAACTGAAGTGCAGCAGATTCCCCCTTCAGTAATTCCAGATGTCCCATCTCCAGAAATACACTTATCTGCAGTAGCTGGCTCTGCTGTGTGTGTTTTCACAGTCCATTGAAAATGCACATGGCAAAAGCAGCAAATTGTTAGTGTGGATGAACTGATCATCATTCTGGCCCTAAGGCACTGATATCACTTTCATAATGTGATACAGAAATAGATGTGGAGCTTTCCGGGAATGTAATTCCTCTCCCTTCATTAACTGCAGAGATTGGTTTGGAATTGTGGTCATCATATCGAAAACTTCATTTCCTTTGCAGCATCTTGTATTATCTTTATTGCCAGGAAAGAAAACTGACATTCATAGCTCATCTCTGCTTCCTGAGACTCTCTTGGCGTTGAAACTGGATGTACACAATGCTTAGAACACAGGTTCAGCTCTTAAATCCATGAGGTGCCCAGTAAAACCTCTAATGAGTGAGATCTCCTAAGAAATAAGGACAAACTTGCAGTTTTCTTTCCTCCTTTCCAGGCTGAGAGTGAGTATGGGCAGCTGAAGGAGGTGTGTGATCGACAGGCTGAGCAACTGAGCAGAACCAGCCAGAAGCTGCAGGAGAAGACATCAGAGAATGAAGCAGATATCAAAAACCTGAAAGAGACCATTTTTGAGTTGGAAGACCAAGTGGAGCAACATCGTGCTATAAAGCTCCACAATAACCAGCTCATCAGTGACCTAGAAAGTAGGTGGAGCGGGAAAAAAGGATTTAAGTGAACTTCTTTGGGGGACTGAGTATGGCTGCAACAGGGAGGAGGAGGCGTGCCCTTTACAAATATTCCAGTTTTAGATATTCCCTTTTGCTCATGCACAAAAGTACTGTTCTAGCAGATAGTGCTATAGAAGGAATATTAGAGACAGTCTCCATGCCTCATTCTTCAGTGAAGGCAGTATTGCTCGTTCTAGAAATTGGAATTATTGCTCCTTTAAAGAGCTTCTAGGGCAAAGCACTGGGAAGAGCAGTAAAGTCAAGGTTGCTGTGGATGGGGAGCTGCCACCTGGTGGAACCAGCGGCTCTTCCACACATCAGTGATCCCTCGGGATGTGTGTGCTGAGTAAGTGAATCCACGTGGGATTCTCTCAATTTCAGTCTGATTTCATACCTGAAAATAACAACGTGTTTTAGAGATGTTTGAGTAACAAATCCACTGTTGGTTCCATTCCTGGTCACTGACAATGTGTTAATTCAGTTTAGTCTATTTTAGTGGCATTACCAGAAGCAAAACCAAAATCAGCTGCTTTGCCCTCCCCTTTTCACTTTCGCTGTTGCCCTTATGTGTTTATTAATCTTTTCACTTTTTTTTATCGTTCCTAGGTAAAGCAATGAAGCTGGAAGAACAAAAACAAGATACAGAGAGGCAGCTGAAGGCTCTGACTAAGCAGATGAAGGTAAGGTTTAAGCTCTTAAGACAAAGCTAAGCTGAGCTTTTATTGCAGTACTGGATTTGAGAGAGGCATTGTGTTTTCCTAGAACAAGTGTAGAAATTCTTTTTGCACCCTTTAAGTCTTCATTCTCTTCACTTTGGACTTCTTGGCAGTATTGGAGTGGAAAGCTTAGCATGAGTTTCTTTGGCAATATTTTTGGTTCTATAAAGAGGCAAGTGTTTAGTTTGACCCCAGCACCACCTTAAAATTGTGGGGAAATCCTGGTTGCTTGTGATCACTGCAGTAGAGATTAATAACTGAGTTCTCAGCTCGAGTGGGTGCATTTTTACAGCAGTTTGGGGTTGTAATTGCTCTTTCCAGGAGGACACAGAGGAGTGGAGACGTTTCCAGGCTGACCTGCAGACTGCAGTGGTTGTAGCCAATGACATTAAGTGTGAAGCTCAGCAGGAGCTCCGTGTGGTGAAGAGGAAGCTGCAGGAGGAGGAGGAGAAGAGTGCCAGACTGCAGAAGGAGCTGGATGAAGTGAAGGGCAGCAACAGGTTGGTTGTTTACCATTTACCAAGGCCAGGAGTTGATCTGTGTGCCTGCTAACACGCATGCAAACGGTGCTTTGTCAGTAACTGTTCACTGCCTTGGATGTGCATCTTGTCTGTTTGTAACTCTTCTGGCAGATTTTGTTGTCTCTTATTCTAAGATGTTTCTGTTCGTTTTCTTTTTGGCAGTCTAGTTCTGTCAAGGTTTTAATCAGCAAATATTAAGTAGTTACAATTGCCAATATCCTCTGATAGCTTTGCTCTCAATGTGGTGATGCCTTCATAACTCTGTGCAGCTGTATTAAACCATCTGTGGAAAGATTGGTTGGGTACAGATATCCCATGGGACATCCAGAAGAGAACTTCTTAACCTGAGGGAAGTCAATGAAGAAAGACAAAGTAACACAAGCAGTCATCTGTTCGTCAGAAGTGCGTGTCAGATTAATTTTGTTCCTCTAGATTTTGCCATTTAATCTCTCTCCTGGTAAATCCATGGCAGAATGGCCACAGGGACAGGATGAATCTTTCATTTCTTTGAGGTGAAGTAACAGTCCAGCTCTACATTGCATTTATTTGCTCACTGTTTTCCATTGAGGAGTTTCCACAGCAGCTGTACAGTAGATGGGACTAAAAACATGGGAGAGCTTTTTTGTGGAGGTGTATGGATCAGAATTCCTGGATTGAACAAACAGAAAAACTTCTTTTCAGAAAATAAAGGAATGTTTTTAGGCTCCAGTTTCATTAGCAGAGTCCCAAGTGGATGCAAAGAAAAGCTATTACAGACTATGTACTCAGACAAAATGATTACCAGACAGTGCTTAAGTTCTGGGCTCTGTTTCCATTCCTAATTTGTTCTTAATGAAATTTCTCTTGTTGAAAACAGGGTTCCTATATGAGGGTGGGGAATCATATTCTTATAGTTTCCCTTCTGTATTATTTTGGCTTTTAAGATGTGTTTGATAGTACTTAAAATGAACAGAAGATGACCTGCTAATTTGCAAACTGGAATATTTATCTTCCATCTATAAGGAACATTATGAACTCTTTGGTATAAAAAGCCTGAGCTACAAATACTCCTTTTTAAATTGGAGTATCCCAGAATCCTTACAGCTGTAGTTCCAGCAGGAGGTGTTCAGACATGCATTTAATGAAGTCACTTTTGGCATTTGTGTCTCCCTCTGTCACACACACACACACGGATGTGTCTGTCTCTGTCTTGTTGACTCTCTGTGTAGCTTGCTTTGAGTATTGCCTTGGTCATGGAGCCAGATATGCTGTCTGCAGTGGGCAGTATTGATTCTCTTTCAAAGGCAGGTAATGAAACCAAATTTTGCATCTGTCAGGATAATTAATTTGACTCTCAGAGTGTGCAAAATGTCTGTACTGAGTGGTATGGGGAACATAATGAAGCCTATGGAAGTCATTGCCTAAACAAACCAGTGATCAGCAGCTAAACACTGGAATTTTAAAACTCTGCTGACCTATGAAACAAATTCCTGAAGTCGCCAAAGCTCCTGCTGAGAGCCAGTTCTACACTCCCAGATATTTTTGCATTCCTGAGGTCTCTGTCTTCCCCACCACCTCAGCGTCTTTCACCCAAGAAATTCTGGGGCTAGTCTCATCATCACTCTGTCAGCTTTAACAACTGCCACTGCTCAGAATCAGCAGTAGATTCTGGTACCTGTGGTGATTTTGATGTGTGCTCAGCCCTGGTAGAAGTAGTTTGTAGCATGATACCCTAACAGAGTCTATAAAGTATTCCTCATGTTTGCTAATGCTGAGCAGCTGCAGGCTCAGCTGAATGTCTGACAGTCCCTAGTGAAAGTTTCCTGTCTGATTTTTAAGCTCTCATTGGAAAATGTACCTTCCAAAGAGCTTGCTACTCAAAGGTTTTTGGCAAAATCTCAGCCATCTCTTGAGGGTCATTAGACTCCACCTCATAAATTCATCTTGAAGCCAATTTATCTCCTACGACATCCTGCCATTTTAATGTTTGCCTGTGGCTGCCTCAGTTCCTGCCTCCAAGTTTGATTTCACCGTTACGTTCTTCTAATCAGACAAAAAGTCATTTTTGGTTTAGGAACAGCCAAAGAACTTGCAGAAAAAATCCTGATGAGGTCATCAGAGTTCATCTGAATGAAGGTAAGAGCCTCCCAAAGGCATCTTTAACACAGATTAAATGTCTAATTCTATGACTAAGAATGTTGGGGGGGAGGTTGGACAAGCATCAACCAAATAGAATAAGGGAAAAAGGAGTTAACTTGTCCCAAGTTAGTACTGGTTGAAACTACAAATTGATTAACCTGTGCTTCAGGCAGTCTTCTATGATATTTTACATCCTAATTAATGTTATTTCTCTGCAGTAAAATGCAGAAGCTTACAATCCACTGTTGTGTAACTGTCTCGTCACAGGTAGTGGAAATTGAAGTTAAATAGTCTCCATCCTTGGAGGTTTTCAAGACCAGACAGGATAAGATCTTGAGTAAAAGGTTCAAGGTCTTGCTTTAACTCTTTGGCTTCAAATTGTCAAAATTATTTTGGCACTAAAACTTTATGTGCATTGAACCAAGAACATAGAGGGAAGACAGTTGGGCCGGGAGTAGTACTTTAAATCTATAATTAAATAAGCGACTTCTTAGAATAATAAAAGAATTAACCAGATCTTCAAACGGAAGCCTAAACTGAACACTGTGATGCATCCCACTAATTTGCTTCTGTTCTTCCTCCTAAAGTCTCAAATGCCACAGCATGGCAGTGTCACATGCTTTTCTCCTGGAAATGAGCTCGTACTCTGTGTATTAAACCCCGCTGTCAGTCTGTATGTGCTGATGTGCTGCTCATTTGTGCCTGTGTTTGCAGCTGTTCTGTCTCACAGGGGTTTGAAAGTTCACTCTGCTCTCACAGCAAGCAAAGGAGGATGGCAGAGCAGGGCCCTCAAAGCAGTGTTTGTTTGCTCAGTTCGCTCCTCAGAGTTGTTTGGTGTGGGGGTTTCGGGTTTGTTTAGGGAGTTTTTGGTGGGGTTTTTTTTTTACACTGGATGAGGTTATTCCATCCCCTTTAGTGCAGGGACCCTGAAACTCTGGCTGAGGTAAAGCAGCTCAGCTGCCTGGATGGGTTCATGCAGCCCTTTTGAATGAATAGCCTGAAATGACCAGAGGAGAGGAAAGCCAGGAACACTACCATCCCTGTCCTACACTGATCCCCTGGCTTTAAATAATTAATTTCTTCATATCTGAGCAACATAGGGGGTTTTTTTTATTTTGTACTGTTGTTGCTCGTCTCATCTCAAAGCCAAATTAGTGGAGTGTTGAGGCACTCCTTTAACTGTTCCAGCCACACCACTGGCATTTCCCCCACTCCCCTTAGTTTAGAGATGATGGGATGATGTTAAATAGAGCTGTACCTCAGGGTGGGCTTTGTGTGGCTTTTCATAACCTCCCCGACTGCTGTCTGTCTCTCCACAGGTGCCTGATCTCTGCCAGCTAACACAGCCCTGAAAGGAGGCACAGCCAGGCCTGTGAGACACTGCAGGACTTGCCTTCAACTCCCAGCTGAAAAAGGGAAGTTTCAATGCAAGGAAGCACCTCTGGTTTTTTTATTACCCTGCAAAATTCAAGTGTATTGCAAAGTGTGAATGCTCAGGTCCACCTCTTCCCCATGGGCAAGAGCCTCTCTCTTTGTTTCAGAAGGCTTCTCTCTTCAGAAGACACCAGGAGGCAGAAGAAGTTCTGAATTATTCTAAAGCCAGCTAAGCCATAAGAAATAATCACAGAGATTTGGGGATCTGAAATAACTGAGAGCTTTTTTTTTTGGAGGGTTGGGGCTATTTTCCTCGAAACAGGCATTCAGACATGCCATTTTAAGCTTAAACAAGAATAGAACTGAGTGGGTATGTCTGATTTGTAAAACTTAATGGCATATACATGAATTCTCCATACAGTATTGTATCCTGTGATCTGTCTCTGTGTGTCTAAACACATGTAAGAGAACAGATGGTTTGTACAGACACACAAACTTGGTGATAGGTCACTGAAATCCAGCAGCAAAACTGAGTAGAAGCGTGGATTTACTCCCTCATTCTCAGCTGCTCTGCTGGTTTCACATTTTCAGTCCTGCATTGACAAGGCGTTCGCCACTGGGTGGCACGGCCGAGCCGGTGGCGTTGGGAAGGGACAACCACGGAGCGTGTCCTGCTGTGACCTTCTTGCAGAAACTTCCCTGTGAGGTTTGTCCTCCTGTAAGAACTGCAGATGGAGAGAGCAGAAGGAAAAGAAACGAACATATCAAGCCCCTAGTAAACCCCCTCTCAGAAGGGAGTCGTTCTCATGCCTTTAACTCAGGTGAAGTATATGATGATCAGGGAGAACTTTGAAGTTCAGCTCTGCAGCCAGAGACGCCTGGAGAGAGCTTTCCGTGGATGCTGAGGAAAAACTCAGATCACCATCTCTACCAGGAGATTCTCACCATCTGTTCCAGGACTGGAATTCTGTGTTTTGGCTATGGGATTTCTGTCCTTTTCTTCGGGATGTGAAGACCTAGCAAGGGCCTGGTGTTGGGAGCAGGCTGAGCTAGTGGAGAATTCCACAGGATGTCCTGGCTTTGGCATGGCCCCCACCTTTGTGCCGTGCTACTGGAGTGTTTGCCTATATGCACACTTGTGTTGCCTTTCTTTGCTGTGCTGGCAGCTGTTGAATGTTGGTTTTTATGTTTAAGAAATATACATTGAAGTGCCAAATAAATGTTTAAGTGTTTGGAATTGTCTGCTGCCTGCCCTTGGCCTCTCTTCTGTTCTGTGCATCGGTAGCTGTGTGTCTCTACTTTGTGTGCCTTGGAGTTCAGGAGGAGTCACAATGACAGGAACTGTGTCAAAAGCAAGACTGGGGAGTCATTATTTCTGAAAATGTGGTCCTGTGGTCTTAGGCCTCCTGTAACAGAGTCATCAGAGCAGTTTAGAAATGTTACAAACATGAGAAGGCTGAGTTTGCCAAAAATCTGTACATTAAGCACAGAAAGGCTTGCACCTTGTTGTCAGTCAGTTGTCCACATATTTCAAACCTAGAAAACAAGGAGATTCGCTCTTGCTGTCAGAGAAAAGCTCACTGCATCTACTTCTCTCACCAGTGAATGAATGAAACTCAGCAGTGGTTTTGTGAAAAGGGACTGCACGTTTTAATTCCTTTGTGGCTCCAGTGCTCTGCTTCCTCCTGGAGCTGCTCCACTTCAGGCAGCTGCACGTGCAGCATTTATCTGTGTGAACCATTCATTCTTGTTTCCAGGAAAGCATCCAGCGGTTGGTGATGTTTTCTTCAAATCCCTCATTTTTGTAACAGAGCTTGTGTAGTCTCTTGGATGGCCTAAGCTGTGCTGAGCTGAATAAATTCTGTGTATAAAGAGGAGTCATTTTGGGTTTGAAGTTATGGTTTGTCATTAATCTTTCTAATTTGTGCTCTGTACTGTCTTCCTGAATTAGCTACTGCAAGTTAAGCTCTTGCTCTTCTGCTTCTCTCTTAAGAAGCCCATCTCTGTGCACACATGTGCATCCCCTTATCATACAGATTTTTCATTTTGAAGTTGGAAAGTGCTCACCAAATTCATTTCTCCATTGCTTGTTGGCTGGCATGTGTTGTTTTAGTTGAAGCAAGTGGCTCTCAGGACTATTATTCTTCCCTTTCATGCCAAGGTTTGCAGCATGGGAGGCCTTGGTTTTCTGTTGTGATTGTGTTTAATCAAGGAGGTTGTTTCAGGCTGACTATTACAAATACACAGATGGAAGATTACAGGAAGCACCCTAAAAAAAAATGAAACTGGTTGTAGCCCCAGCACTCTGAACCTCCATAAAGACAGAATAATGGCACCTGAATTCTCAGTGGACTCTCCTGTGGCACAGGGGCTGGTCTGGTTACTCTGTTTACCATGGTTGCATCCTTTTGCAGTCAAAGGCTAGACTGAAAGTGTAATAGATTGCAGTGGGTGGTTTGGAATCCTGAAATAGAGATTTATCCTTCCTCCATACTTTACTAGAGGCAGGACTCCTTTAAACTTTTGTGGCTTGTGTAACTCAGGTGCAGATGCTGTCACCTGCTGGTTTGTTGTTTGTGCTTTGTGACCCACAGAACAAAAAGTCAAGGCTGGAACTTAGAGCTAGCAAAACACTGGCTCCCTCAGAGTGCAGTGAATCTTATCCAATCTGCCTTTCTCCTTATTGGATTAAATGAGAATGGAACTGAAATGGCTTTTTCTCCAGCCATCTGCCTCTGCAGGCTCCCCTGGCACACAAGGAGCTTCCATGAATTAGGAAAGAAATAGCAAAAGTCTGCTTAAAGACAGCACCTCCTTAAGCTCTGCCAGAAATAGAAACTTGAGTCACTCTTATTCTCTTATTCACTGACACCCTTTAGCCTCTTTCATTTTCTGATGGCTAAAGGGAAAGGAAAAGGCTCTGACTTCTATGTTTAGCTCACAGAAATTGTCCAGCCCCATAGGCACTTTCTGGATGGAATCTTCCAGCCACCTTATGAAATAATTTCTGGTTTTGTGTTCATGTAGCTCTTGGTATGTGTCAGACATTGTAAATACAGGGAGATGTGGTGATAGCTCAGAACCTGCTGCTCAGCAGCTCCTGTGCAGGTTCTGAGCAGGTGGGAGAGGTACAAATAATCTCTTTTTGCATGATTAGAGTTTATTTGCTTGCAGCTTTCCTAAACTAAAGCTAAGTAGTTGCACTCCAAGTCTACCTGAGAAATACAGGTAAGTCTCTAAAGAATATACTGTAAAATACTTGACCAGAAGTAACAGTTTCACTGCATGATTGTGTTTGATGTTTAACACAGCTCTGGGCTTTCCTGTATGAACTCCTGTGAGTCCAGCACCTGATCTTGACTTAAGAAATTCTTTTCAAAGGAGCAACTTAATTATCTGTCCTGTTAAAATATGAAACCTTTTCTATTTGGTTCGTCTATCTTCATTCCAGCCATTAGATTTTAGCATTCTGGTGTCTGCTATGATGAAACACTTAACAGTTTGATTCCCCATATAAGTGCTTATGAATTGTGATTGAGGGTTCATTTATTCAGCAGATGTCTCTGTTGATAAGTTGTAAGTGTTGAGTTTTTACTCTGAAGTGTATTTGCTTTTTGGTTGCTTTCCTCAGTATAAACTGAGAGCCACAGTAGCCCCTTGGCACCTGTGCTGTGTGGAAAGCCCATCTTCAGGTAATTACTTACTCAAAAGTCTCATCAAACTGCTTTTTTTGGTTTTTTCCTGTGAAAATCCTCCTTCCTGTGTGAGGATTGGGAATGGGGATGAAATGTTTAACAGTGCAGAAAAGTTTGTTAGGCTCAGTGATTTAGTGTTTGTCAGGAACTGCAAGAAAAGGACCTGAATATTCTAAGAGTGAGCGGTGCCTGTTCTGGGCATCGCAGTAAAACCTGCACATTGTTGGATTTGCCTCACTACCTATGAAGACCTTTAATCTCTGCTTGCACTTCCTGTCGGCCCTGACTCTGGTGTGGTTTGTGCTTTGCAGGCTGGCAGCTGAAGAGGTGGATTCTCTGGAGTCAGACACAGCCAGCCGCTGGCAAGGGGTCTGCCTCAGCAGAGCATCTCCCACACCCCCAGAGTCTGCAGCCACTGTGAAGTCACTGATAAAGTCATTTGACTTGGGATGCTCAGGTATTGGAACATTGTGCTTTGTAGTAAAAAATTTTCTAGCGGTGAGCAGGCTCTGCTTCTTGCTTCTGGATGGGTGTTTCCTGTCAGTGCTTGCTGCATAAATACCTGTGGAGTGTCACTACGCAGTGGTTCCCTGTTCTGACAAGAGTTGGGTTTGAAATCCGGATGTTGCCGTGTTTTTTCCTTGCAGGTAGCAGTGGACAAAACATCCCTGTTCACAAGGTGCCCAGGAGCCCTCTCAGTGGAATTCCAGTGAGGACAGCCCCAGCAGCTGCTGTTTCCCCAATGCAGGTACAAGGAGCCCTTCTGTCCTTGTAGAATCAAAAGAGGTGAAGACGGTGCTGGCTCCAGCATCTGCTGACAGGGGGAAGGGGAAACTCATCTGTTTGTTTGCTGTGGAACATCAAATGCTGTGGTCCTAACAAAAAGGATCAAAGTGAGTTTGTCTTGAGTTCAGCTTGGAGGTCTCAGTGGGCGGATGTGAGCTCTGTGGAATATAGTTCTGAACTTTTATCACCATGGACCAGAAAAGAGGTATGAGAAACATCACACTGAACTAGGGAGCTGGCACGTGAGTTGGGAGACATGAGATTGAAATTTCCAAGATGTGTGCTCCCAGTTATCCAGTAAGGTCTGGGAATTTTGTATTAATGCCTGATGATGGGGTATTAATGTTGAAAACTGGTGCTGGGACTGCAGAGACAAGAATCCTCCTGACATATGACTCAGGGTGTTGGGAACAGAGTCAGGGTTGAGGACAGGCATCCTTATTTTTGGTTTGTGACACTAAATTGTTTGGCAAGAGAAAAAATCGTACAAATAGAAGTGTGAAATGGTTCAGGAACCAGTCTATTACCAGATAAAATATTGTCCCTTTGTGCTTTTATTTCTCTCAATTATTTACCCAGCTCTAGGTCCAGCTGATACCCTGCTGAAAGATTTCTGTGTCCCTCCATGTGCTTTGTGATCTTGAGATAGCAGAAACTTCTTTCTGCTCACCTATTTCAGCATGATGGCCAGTACCTCTTTAATTACCTTTTGCACCTTTGTTTCACAGAGACATTCTGTCTATAACAACACCAAGCCAGCCAGCAAGGGTATTGCCAGACATGCAGATCTGTCAGACCTCCCTCTGGCAGGTGAGTTGTGATAAATGTACAGATACTGCCTCCTTTTGTTAATTAAATTTGTTACTGACTGTTGGCCTCTGCCTGGGCCATTTTTCTTCTTCTTACATGGTCAAAAGAAACATGGAAAGCGCCTCCAAGTGTCTTTTACAGACCTTATTAATTTTGTTGTGCTTCTATTCCCATCTTGATCATAACTAAAAAATAGCTGATTTATTGTGGTTTGCCAACACAAACTCGCCTTCTTTATTCCAGAGTATCTGTGGCACCTCTCTAATCCACATTGTGGAACTGGAGAGGGCTGGATTTTGTTCAACGTGTATGTCTCTGGAACAAGCCCAAAGCACTGTCTTCTGAGGGTTTATTTGTTTTTAAATTGAGCTTCATTTGAAATACATCAAACATTTCAGATACCGGTGTGACTCTTTTAGGAGCAGTCATATTTGGGCTGGAAATTGTTTTGAGAGTTCTCAAGAGATGAGTTTGTTTTCATTTCACACTTTGCTTTTGTTCTCTTGTCATTTAATATTCTTTTCTACCACTGTTTGTTTCCCATTTTCTCTAGGGCCCTTTATTTTGATTATCTGGTCCTGAATGTAGTTGTTGCATTGGAATCAAAGCTAGCAACAACAGATTCTTGAATTTTTAAGGACAGATGAAATATTATATTCCTGTAGTGAAACTGCAGGGAGGGACAAAAAAAACCCCCCACAACTTCTTGATTGGTAGCTTGGATTTTCTGCAATTATTTGCTAATACAGGGGAGAAATTAGAACCTGACTTCATTTTTAGATTCTTCAGATATTCTGCCAAGGCTCCCCTTCCATCCCTCAGAGATGGAGAACAGCAAAAACAGATGATAGGGTAGATGGCAGCATAAACAAGTAACATCTTATGTGTGTTACTGGGTTCTCCTGCAGGAGTAAATGCTAAGCAAGCAGAAGTGTCTGCTTCTGTCTAGGGGAATGGACAGGGTTTATTTGCTTGTATCAGTTGGTTTCCAGGAAGTCTTGCACGAGTGTATAGATCCCAAACACAACATAAGGCCTTTCTAATCTCTACCAGTTTGCTGTAGAGTGAAGTAATCTATCTGCTGGGTAATACAATGCCAGTCCTTGACAATAAATATCCCACTCTGGGCCATGGATGATTTCTGTTATTACCTATAGACAGTTGTCCTGCGAAAATCTGTTACAATCAACAGATATTTTATAAGCCATTGTATGGTAAAAATTCATGGTTGCTTGTCTAACAAGTTCCTGTATTTACAGCTTCTCTTTGTACCTGGATTTAATTTAGTTCCAATAATCCATAGCAAAGGCTTACTCACTGTAAAGTTGTAATAGCTCTGGTTCCAATCTAAATAATCCTAGAAGGCAGTTGATCCAAGCCCTATGCAAACAACACTGAATCAAAAATTATCCCCAAGGAAATTCAGAGTGAAGTAGTCTCCATGATAAAAATCTTCTGGCAGATTCCATCTGAGCAGTGTCACAGCAGGGTTCTCTGATGTCCCTAATATGACCCAAATGTTACATAGCTGGAGAGGAGCACAGATTACTTCACCCAGAGCTGGTCTTTGGCTGTGATCTTTTGAGAGTCAGAGGTTTACTGGCTCCATCTGGACTTTCTAGCACCCAGAAATAAGTCAAAGGAAGCCAAAGCTGGGATAAGAAGGAAATTCACACCTTGGTGATATGGCCTTAATTGATAATTATCATAGGAAGATGGCTGAACAAGAGGAGAAAAAGTTGTGTCCCACATTCAGTAATTTCTGGTAAAATGATGTGCAGTCCTGGCTTGTTGCATCACCTCATGTATTGATAGGCAATGATTTTCTTTTGAGTGTATAACTATATATATCATAAATACATTATATAAATATACATAATATGTGTAAGAAAAATACAGATGCATCCGCTGTGAATAGACTGAGCCTTCCCAAAGTTATGTCAGAGTGGATGCCAGACACCATGTGGAATAAGTGTCTTTCCCTGGGTTGTATTCAGAAGACAAGAGGCTTTCTTGTTACAGGTCTGCTAATGACAGAAAATAAATCATTGTGCTAGGGCTGCTCAGTCATCTGGTGAAGATATCTGGTGCTCAGCTTTTGAACCTTTTGGACTGTAGATTTTGGTATTTCCCTTCATTCACCTGAGGCCCCTACCCCCCAGCAGGAGTATCAATCACAGGAAACCAGGCAGCCTGTACTGTTGAAATCATCAAAGCCATTCCTTGTTGTGGTCACCTCTAATCTGCTCAAGGTTTCCTTGCCCCATGTGTGTTTAATGAACAAATGAGTACATTTGTTTAGAATCAAAACAACAGACTCCATATTGTGTGCTGGGGTGGCAGCACGGTGATTAATCAAATTCCTCAGGCTGCAAGCTGACAGCTTTTTTTTTTTTTTTTAAATTCCCACAGACCTTCTGAAGGGGAGAAATGAAGAGCTGAAACCAGACCATTACCTCCGCAAAAGCCCTTCCCTGGAATCCCTGAGCAAACCCCCGATGGCCTTCAGCAGCAGGATGCTTTCCTCTACCCCCAGCTGCTTGAAACCCCAAAGCAAACTCAGGTACAAGCCCAGTTTCCTGGGAAAAACAGGGCAGACCAACAGCATTACCTGGCACCAAGATAAATACTGTAATCTGGAGGAGCCTGTCTCCAGAGCAGACTCTGCTGGCTGGCCTTTGGGAATTACCAGGCTCTATCAGATCCAGATATGAACATTCAGATTGTAATGATCACAGTTAGCTTTAAGATGAGAAATGAGGAAGTGAGGATGGCAAACTTTCAGGAGCCATGGAGTTGTACACAGGACTTCCATCATGTGTCCATGTGGTCAGCCCTCATTATCTTACTGTCATTTTGCATGTTGTGGTGAGCTAAAAACCAAAGGCTCTGAGGGCTGAAGGAAATTGGACACATAATTTTCTACTCTCTTGAGAAAAAACATATATTTTCCTCTGATCTCCACCATTATTTCCACCAGTTGAATCTCTAGAGTGGAGACAGTGTGGGTGTTTTGATTGTTGGCCTTCAACTGTCCTCAGCTTTCACATCTTTCATTTTATTTGAGAACTTGTTCTGCAGCAGCTCGATTGGATGTGATTCTGCTGTTACAGATTCTTTAGGTAATTCCCTTCAATTTTACACCCTAAATCCTAGTTTTCAATATATAAAATAAAGAGATTACTTGAAAACTGTGTAAGTAAAGCTGATGAAAATAATAGCAGAAATGTTTGGTTAACACACACCACTGGATATCCACAGGTTCTGTTTTTTCAGCTCTTTGTGTGCAGTGACACCACCTGAATTTGCCTCATGTAAAGGAAAATACTAAATGCAAGCTCCAAAAGCTAAATCAGTTTGGTTTATGTTCATGTTCTGTGCTGCCATTCTGCTTTGTCATACAGATATTATTTACACACTGGTAAAAATGCAGAGATTTCAGGTGTATTTATTGTCTTCTCCCTTCTTCCCTGGTTTAGTGTGGAGAGAAAGGACCCCCTGGCAGCCCTGGCTCGGGAGTATGGGGGTTCCAAGAGGAATGCTTTGTTGAAATGGTGCCAAAAGAAGACTGAAGGTTACCAGGTAAGGGAACCACAGGTACCTTTCTACTTAAATCACTTTCCTACAGGTGTGCAGTAAGCAATGTCACTTCAAAGAAATATGCATATTCTGTATGTTGATTTTTGCATGTTTACTTCCATGAGGTGCTTCCATCCTCTTCCTTCAGATTTCTTTAACACTGCAGTCCCCAATATTCCGTTGTCATAAGTAATTTGTATACAAACCCCAAAATATTTACTGCACCAAAGGTTGCTGATGGTGAGAAACAGAATGTATATGCGCAGCAGCCTCAGTTTGGCATCAGTTTTTGAAAGTACATCCTAATATTTTTTCTGTAGGTTTCTGTGGGCATTACATTATTGTGTGAGTTTTTTCTTTAGTCTTGTCTGAAAGCCAAAGAAATATTTCATCGTGTGGCCTTGACCAATTGAAGTTTGCACCTTGATTTTACAAAGAGTTCCTGAGGCTGTCTCATTTCTTTGCAGAGTGATTTTCACTGTTAAACAGGGATAATGGTTTGTCCAGGTCTTGCATGGCCACTGCTGCGCTTGCCTGGCTTGTGTTGGTGTGCAGCTGAGTTAAGCCTTTGGTTCTGCAAGGAAGGCACTTACAGACAATATTCCATCCTGTGATAGGTGCTGGGTGTGCAGGAAAGTCTTGGTTTGGTATAATGTTGGGAGTTCTCTTTCTTAAGAATAATATTGTTTGTTACTTGGAGCAGAAGACAAAAGCAGTTAGCACCACAGGATGTGCACCCTGGAGCAAGTCTCTAATAAAAGCAGACTCCATCTTTTAAAGTCAATAATAAAATATTTTTTTTCTCCCCAACTAGCTCTTTATGGAGCATTAGCTGCAGGGTGCAGGGGTTTGGAAGAGAAGACAGTAGCTTTCCTTTCAGTTGTTTCCTAGCACTGGTGTGTTTATCTGGCTTGCAGCAGTTTCCCAGAAGGACAGGTACTGGAGAAAGCTCTTGACTTCAGACACAGCTTAGAAAGAATGAGGCCAGGCTTAGTGTTTAGCCTCCAGTTCTGTGACACTGCCTCAAAGGCTACAGTGCTGTCCCCTGAAATGGTATTCTACACTGTTGTTGATTTATTTTCTATCTCCTCTACTAAAATTCTCCTGGGCTTGGATTTGAAAGTGTGTGGGAACATTCCCACGCAGTCGTCAGAAAACAATTAACGAAATACAGCTTTTCCAAGTCTGACTTCTGTTAAGGCAGCAAACCCTTCTCTCAAGTAACACTTTCTCCTGGCAGTGTTGCCCTTTTTTGTTTGAAATGGCACCTTGGTGAGCTTCTTCCACTCTCTTAAAACTATCTAACTCTGATGAGTTCCCTGTTAGAAGTGTTCTCTGAGCGTCAGCCTGTAGGTTTCTTTTGCTGATTTACAACCAAGTTGGACTAAATGTATTGCTTTTAGAAATAATGATGTGGCCTTGCAAATGCAGAGGCCTGTGTGACATCTCAGGGTGGATATTAAAGTCAGAAGAACCAAAACACACTCACAGTATTGATTTAGGGTGAGAATTGTGCCTCTCTACCTTCACTGCTTTGTTTAGAGGGATTCTCTCTTGGACATTCTTCCTCAGCTTCTCATTCCCGTTGTACTCTCTGCTGTGCATTCACTAACTCGTCATGAACTTGCTTTTCCCAGACCCTTGCACTCCCATGATAAGGCTGATGTTAAGCTCCACAGGGAGTTTTTATCATTCTTGAGTACAAGAAGTGGAGTAAAGAACGTCATCCTCCTTCCTGCCTCAGCCACTGCAAGGGTGGAATGAGGTAATGAACTCCACAGAGCAGAACCCTGATGACGTGCATGACTTCTTTTCCAGAGATAACACCCCTGTCTGTGAGGCATCATCTGTGCAAATTCCAGGATAATCTGTCAAGTAATTCCTCACATGAAGCCCAGAACCAGGGAGAAGTTTGGATGCAAACTCTTTTCAGCCCTGTGCCACGGTAGCAGGAGAGCATAAAAAACTTGCTGCTTGGCTGCCTAACTTCTGTTTTCAGTGATAGCAGTTCCTCATCTGAGCTGGGGGGGAAGAGGGGGATTCCCTTCTGTTTAAATTATGATTTCGTTAAGTATGAGCAAAAGGGATTAGAATAACTGATACTCTCAGTAGAAGCTATTCCCCATGTCCCAGATTCCCTGAGGAAGGCTGAATTAGTGACCTAGGAAGGTGTCTGGGGATGAGACCTAGGGACCAGCACACAAGACTCCCCTTTTTAAATGCTTTAATTCACACAAAGCTTATGCTGTGGATAGAAATTGTCATCCTGCTCCTGGCAAATATAGAATCATTTAGTTTAATTTAGTTTGAAATCAAGTCCAGCCATAAACTATCCTTGCATGGACTACACTGGGAACATTCCCTGGCTTTGAACTTCAGCATGTTCCCCAGGAGGCAATCTCATAAAACAAACCAGGGACACTGGGGTGAGCTGGGAGAAGTGCAACACAAATTAGTAGTGGCCTGGAGGGTTTTGTTTGCTTTTTAAAAAAAGAAATTGCATGAGTTTACAGTAACTGAGGGGAAGCATGAAAGCATCTATGTTTCTGTAATTGGCTATGTCAATTCTAAGATCCTTATTTAAACAGGGATTTGATATCAAAAAGATAAGCATGCTGAGGAGAAAGAGTGTTGGGAGCATGAAAACAGAATCACTAGAGTGAAAATGAAGTGGAAATTCAATTTAAGGACTAGGAGAAAAGAATATGAAAGTGGGATTGCATAAACTGTGGCATGATCGATCATGTTATTTCAATTGTTGTGTTTTGGTGCCCAGATGAATGTTATCTGGCATTTTGGCCATTGATTCTGAAAAACTATGCAGGGGAGGTGCTAAAAAAGTCTCAGTAGTAGCAAGAATTGTGGTGAAATCAGGCTTTGGTCTCAGTGTTTTTGTGCAAAACTTCCTGGTGGAAGATCTCCACCTTAAAAAAACAAATCTAATGTATGGTTCCCTGTAAGAATTATACACTGGCACAGGCTCTCTTTTGCCAGCCATACACAGGCTGTTCCTTCTGCCTCTCTGAGTTCATTGACATCATGGTGTGTAATGTAGGGCCATGAGGTGACCAGGCTTGAGAAATGCTTTTGTGCCTCTGAAACTCATTTACCACAAGTCCTTTAAACCACAAAGCCTTCTGAGAGCAAGCTATTTGTGTTAAAATAGCTTTTTCTCTGTTGTCTTGTGGGTTTTTTTCATCTGTTTAAAAAGATGATACATCCTAGCAGCAGTGTGAAGCAGGAATTGGGTGCCTCTTTTCTAACAGGCTCAGTTCCTGTGAGCTGGAACTCCTGGAAGCTGCTGAGAGTCATTCTTGTTGCATTATCACCTTCCATAATCATGTCATTAGTGACTGTGGTGTCATTTAAGTGCCCTGATTCTCTCTGCTCTCTGTGGAGACCATTTGTCAAGGGGCCAAACCTCTCTAGATTAAAGTCTATTGCTAGTCACAGATGCATTGTGAAAACACAGAACTTTAAGAGGCACTTAACCCACAATCATTAGAATTGAGGATTATTGTTTCTGCCACACACACTCTCTGGAGAGGAGAAGGAATTGCTGCCATGTTAATGAATATGGTTTACTTAAAAGAACTGTTTTCATGCTCTTTCCAACCACTACACCCTCTTCCTGTGGCACAGAGGAAAAGAGGATCTGAGACTGGCTCTTTCCTCCAGTGCATACTTGTGGTTATTCTTTTGTTCAGAGTTATGTTTGGTGTAACAGGACCTATTTGGGATCCACCACTTGTTGAGGATCCACCATCTCTTCCAGTAAAACTGTGTGGTTGTTTTAGGTAGAAGAATGCTAAATAGGAGGAGACAAGGAGTGTCCTAGAACTAATAAAGGGAAATGGCAGCTGGACCTCTGAAAATTTTGTACTTCATGTATTCTTGACCTGTGCTTTCAAGCCATTGCATTGCATCACCTTCCTATGGCAGTGTCAGTGCACCAGCTATGGATCAAGGCAGCTCTTTGTGGAGCAGAGATGCAAAAGCTTAGGGAGGAAAATAAAACTGTTGCAGTATTTGCTGTTTGTCAAGTAATTATAGCAAGAGACTGCTCAACTGGTGGTTTGGCAGTGGGTGTAATGTAAAGCTCTTTATCCTTTTGTATTCGGTTTAAACGCAGACTAATACCAGCTTTTTGTTTACGAATTTGTGGCTTTCTTTTTCTCACAGGAATTCGCATTCCTTTTCTTTTTGTGCTAGGCAATGTTTCCTCCCAACCCTCCTTGTTCTCAAGCCCTATTCCATGCTTTTAGCCCCTGCTTTTTCTGATGCTTTTTTGCCTTGTTTGCTGGCTGGATGAGGTCCAGCACGGATTAAGTGTGACCCAAAGATGCACAAAGATGGACATAACTTACTCCCTTTGGTCAGGTGGTCATGGGACCATTCTCCTTTGGGAGATGGGCTCTGCTGGGTCACACAGCCAGGATGGCAATTTTTGGACTGCTCATGCATCGAGCAGGTGCATTCCTGGGGCTGCACTTTGTGAGGACCTGCTTTATAGGAGATCCCAAAGCTCCTTCATGGCCAGTTGTTCTTCAACACGTCCATGTTTGAGGATTTCTTCTTTATTCTGGAAAATAAGGGGTATATTTAGAAACAAGAAGTCTGTTGCTTCTTTGTACGTCATTGGTGTGAGGAGGTGACATTCTCTGTCTGCTTAAGCATTAATCTTTTCGAACTGTCAGCTGAGCATTCTGCCTCACAGGCATCATCTTGGACTGCAGAGAGTGAACAGAGCTGTGTAAATAATGTCCAAAAAAAACCCCCATATGATACATAAATGCTACCACAGTCCTCAAGGTTGGTGCTCAGGCTGGCAGTTCCAGCAAAGTTGATTCTTCACCAGAATTAGAGCTGAATGGGACAAAACCCAGGATCAAACCTCTGAACGTGGTCAGAATGTCATTCCTGGGGCTTGGCTCGCTCAAACACTTCCTTTGACACCAATGTCATGGAGCTTAGTTTTAGAGCCTTGAGAATCCCAGCACAGCTGTGCCCTGTCCTAAGGAAATACAGAAGAGAAGCCAGTGGTTTCTTAATCACCAGATGTGCACTTCCTACATTACATTTTGTGTTTGTGTCAACAAGTAGCCTAAAACTGTTCCAGTACATTTCCAAATTGTATCAGTCTCTCTCTCAGGTTTCTGTCTAAACTAAGCAGGTTTCTATCTAAATATTTCACTGGTCATGAGAAGGAGGTAGGCAGTGGCATTGCCTAATTCAGCAGCAACACTGAGGAGCAGATGAACAGGTTCACTTTTCTAAGCAGGGAGCTAAATCCCATCTGCTGTTCTGCCCAGTTTGTGTGCAACCTGGAAAGGCTGGAATTCCCACAATACCGTGGTCTTGTGAAGATTAACAGCAAAACAAATAACTCCTGGGCTGTGTGATGTGGGTGAAGAAAAACACTGCACAAAACCCCTCCAGATTTTCATGGCAGCCGTCCATTCATTCTGAGTTCGTGGCAGAGTCTCTGTTCTGGGCAGGGCTGGGGAGATTTCCCTTGTGCCACACCAACCTGTGTGCCTGAGATCAGAGCCTGCTGAGCCAGCAGGAAAAAGCCTTGAGTCACACCAGTGACACAACCTCGTTTGCTCTGGTGAGCAGTGACACGTCCCCTGAAGTCCCAGTGCCAGCCCTTCTGTTCTCAGAGGCTACACAAACTTACAGAGCTCTGTGTCTGCAGCACTTGTTGCATTTTGACATTTAGAAGCAGGATATATGAGCAATGGATTTTTCCCAGGAAGTTATTGGTATGTTCTGTGAGCTTCTGAGAAGTGGATGAAATTTCTGGCTTTCTCTGTGTTTCTCTGATCTTTGATGAAGAGGAGGATGTTGACTTTTCCTATCTGTACAAAAGTTGAAAGGAGTTTTGCTTAATAGCCCTTGAGATAGGAGAGATTTTCCTGTGTTTGAATAAAAATTGACAATACTCTGGTGAGGAATTCTGCTCCCAAGTCTCTTATGAACCATCTTTGTGATCTTGGCAGTCTTACATTATAGCATTGCCTTGATCTTCCTAGCAGTTAAAATATAGGTCATAGAACCATATAATTGGATGTAAACATCATTAATATTTGCAAAGATGCTCTGATAAAAAGGGCAATCTTGAGAGATTTTAATTCATGAAAATACAGGCTGAAAATGTTAAGATATTCTCATTTTTCCCCCAGAATCAGAGGCTGCTGGCCAGAGCCTGCTGAGCACGCAAAAAAAAGTGTTCTTTTCCTAAATAAAAATACTTATGGCTGGATGTGTGCATGCAGTTTCTCTGTATGTCCCAGCTGGACCCCAGGTTGGTGTCTGGAATTAAAATGCAGCAGCCAGATCTCGGCGTGTGGGGAATAACCAGGTTGATGACCAATGTGCAGCCCCCTTGTCAGTGATGCCAGTGCACAAACGTGCTTCCCCAGCAGATCCAAATAACTAGAGCCAAGCTCTACCTTTTTTCACATAGAGGGCTTTGTCCTGTAAACAAATACAAGTCTCTTGGTTGGAGGGATAAAATAAATGCAGCTCTCTCATGCGTAACTTTCTATCCTGCTGGGTAATTTTAAAAATAGCATTTACATTCTGTCCATCCCAAAGTCCAAGACGCTTCCCTTGTGTTGCCTGGATGCACTGACAATCAGTGAAAGCACTGAATTGATTGGTCACCAGCTGGAATAGCTCCAAACTGGGAATTTAACTGGCAGGCAGCTGGGCCCTGCTGCTGCTCCACCAGTAACCTTTGCTGGTGGGACCTCTCCCCACCTTGTTCCCATCCTCTACCCTGAGCCTGCTGCAGTCTGCAGCCTGCCCCTCCGGCCAGGAATTCCAGGACATGCCTAATCTCTGAATTCTCAATACAGATAATTAGAAAGAGCTGTGGGAGCAGCCAGTGTGGTCATTAGCAATTCTGCACCAGGGCTCCAGGCAGGAAGTCGCTGTGCTGCTGTCTTGGACACAGAGGGGAGCTAATTCCTCCCCCACTCTCTCCCTCCCCTCCTCCCCAGAGTATCTGTGTGGTCCTTGGAGCTGTGCTGCTGCATCTTCGCTGCTGCAGCCTTGGGAATGAAGGCACTCAGCCCAGTCTGTTTCTTCTCCGTGGCATTCAGCAGTGCTGTCATTTATAGGGGCTGGTGAGAAAACTGGTGGAAGTGGCAGTTGTGTGGCAAGCAGGGAGTTGCCTTTCAGCAGGTGAGCACAACAAGGGTCAATTAGGCTGAAGAGCAGAAGTGACATGCAGAGCAAAGCCCAGAACTCATCGATATCTAATGGGATTATTTCAAGAGGGAGAACTCCTTAGTCCCTGGCCTTGCTGTGTAATCCACCTCTGCCTCTCCAGGCAGAACTGACTCTTGCTCTGCCTTCTCACAGAATGTGAGTGGTGGAAATTACAGAAATACCAGTCACACTTTATAAATATCTTTTGTCACCGTTCCCTCATCTCTGAAATGACCCAGACACATCCATAAAATTGCTTCTGCTTAGACCATCTCTCATTTGGTCCTGTATGTTTGTGTGACAAACAACCAGCTCCCTGTGAACTCAGTTTTAGGCATTCTCTCTCTCTCTCTTGTGCAAAGCAATAAATCAAGACCCAAACTGAGGAATATGTACAAACCCTTGTAACTTTATTAACCTTTAGTGAGACCTTTGGAGTAGGTGACTTCTAGTAATGAGGATGTTGTCATGGGGTTATTTGCATTCAAAACAACTCATGTTGTTTGCTAGAAAAGGTTCAAATTCATCCACTGTGTGTTATATGCTGTGCCAGCAGCTACCCTCAGCCCTTGTTCACTAGGACTTGTTTTCATTATAAAAAGTCAGCCTTTATATATAAAAATGCAAATAAAAGGAGCAGTAGACCTGAAGGCACAAGTAGAGGCTGTTTGGTTACTCACTGGATGGTTGCAGGGATTGTTTCAGTGTCAGTAGGATCTTGCCTTGCAAGCAAAGGAAATGTGAGGCTTCATAATTACTTTCTCACTATTATCTTAACTGTCTCCCATTTGCTACTACTTTCATTTTTTATTCTCACGAAACCTTCAGCTATTTCAGCACTACCTCTCTCTTGTAACCACAATACCAGAACTAAGCTGCCTTGGAGAGGTCCTGAGCCACAGGAAGAAAGAGCTGAGTTTCAAGAGTGCACAGATCATTTTACAGTTTACTCTGAATGATGTCTTTAGGACAACTCCTGTCCAGATGAGCTTGTTTTAAACACAGAATTTTAGAGAGCATCGTTCCACTTATTCTTGCCAGTCTGCCTCAGGTAGGAAAGTTAATATAAGAAAATTGGATCTGCCTGACTTTTTGGTGTCTTCTCTGGCTTTTGAGACTGAAATAGTTGGGAGCTGAAACATCTTTGTGTAGGATGCATAATATCCTTTTAAAATTTCCTCTATTTAAATGTCTCTGCTCCATGTGAATTCTGTAGCAAATTGCTGTTTGATGCTTTTACAAAAAAAAAAAAATACAGCCATAAATCCTCTAATATCTTGTCTTTGCTAAAGGGCTCATTAATTCACACTTACTGAAGCAAATGATGAATGGTAAACCCGAAGCAGCACCTGTGGCAGCAGTGGAGGAAGGAGCAAACAGAACCTAGAAATGTGATGGGAATCAGGGATTCTTTATAAAAAAAAATGTAGTAAATGGCATGACTTCTGAAGAGCTGGCATCAGTTTCTTTTCAGTTCGTAGTGCTGTTATTACATGATTTAACTGCATTTTCAGAGAGCATTTTGTGATCTGAGCTCTGTTGTTCCACGCATGTGTAATCAGCAATGAGATGCATGGCTTACTGACATGCTGAGAGAAGCATTAGAAATGTGGATTATGGGATAGAAACACAAAGTTTCAAAGACATTTAAAGCAATTCTTATGGAGACTGCAGTTGCCTGAATCATTTGAGCCAGGGATATTAATACAGCCTGGAGGATAGGAGGTCACCTGGCTTCCTTCCCAGGCTTGGCTACCCACTTAATCTCCATACAATACACAGCGTTGCTGGTTTGATTCCTTTTAATCAAAAGGCATTGCTTTATTCTGTATTCCATTTAAAAGAAAAAGATTGGTAAGAGAATTCATGAAAGTTCCTGGCTGTAGATGGACTCAGTGTGATTTGCAAATCACTTCAGACTTGGAGCTCCCAGTTGAGAGTGGCTGTGTGCAATTGTCATCTGGGTGCACCCTGCAATTACAGAAGAATCCAGGCAGCCTTTAATTTCAGGCATTCATGCCTTTCATCCCTGTTAACTGGACCTGACCACACTTCTCATTCACCCATATTTCCAGTAGATTGCCCAGATGTTTCATATCTTTGCTGGAGCATTTCAGATGAACTGGAGTGTTTTGTTTGTTCCGAAGGCTCAGTTATGCTAAAAGGAGCCATCCTTCCCTCATGTTGCTTCTTATGAAGTGTTTAGAACTTGCCCACTCAGAGCCTGAAGATTCCTATGAATAGAACCTCTTTGGCTGAACCCTGTTAACCTGGCTCCAGCCAGTTAGGGTGTAATAAATCAAATTAGATCTGCAGTTTCGTGCAGCTGTTGTTAAAGATGGGTAGGTTTGGGTCTTCTTTGGGAGTTGCCTTTCAAGGTACCTTGATCCATTTTGCATTAGAAAGGTCAGAGTTCAGATGTGCAGAGCTGTGTCTCCTGTTCAGACATGTGTTTAAATATATCCACTTAAAAACACTGAGCTGTTCAAGAGGAGCTGTGGGGATCTGGGTTGTGATGAGCTGGAGGGACAGCAGGAAGCTGAGCCACTTGAGGGAGAGCTGCTGTTAAAAACAAGGCAGTTCCCTTTTATTTATTCAATATAATTATTTTAGAGTATTTAAGTTTATATTCTGCATGGGCTGAACCTCCATGATCAGCCACCCTGGCAGGTTCCTGGTGTGCCACCCCATACCAGAGACTTGGGAGAGGCAGGAGGGGATGTTGGATGCTGAGGGAAGGATGGGAATAATGATGCTCAGGTCATACTTCTTCCACATATTTCTTCTTCCAGGCTTTCTTCCACAGAGTTCCAGGCTAGCTTCAAGCTGATTCATGTCTGTAATTGATAATTCTGGGTCTCAGGGAGAAAATTATGACTCAGAGAGCCATTGCTGTGGGCACAGTAACATGTGCATAGTGGGAATATCTTGTATCAGGATTTTAACATACTCAGACTGTAATGAAGAGTGCATGATGTCATTGTTGCTTTTTGCTTGGAGTCAAAGATCGAGTGAAATCTAATGGGGTGGTGGTTTTTTCCTCAGACAAACAAGGAATTGTTTTTAGTGAGAACAGATCACACAGATTTCCCTGGGTGTCTTTACCGTGCCTCTCTGAGGGCTCTGTTATCTGCAGGCAAAGGTCCTGTTCCCAGGGTGGGGGGGCTAAGGTCAATCACTTCCAGGTGTTTTGTGTCTTTTAGGCTTGACCTGACACTAATACCCTAGATTGTACATTTGTTATCGAAATAACATTGCCTGGATATTTCTTTTTTAAATTTTATTTAGTGTTCATAAAAACAAACTGTACTGGGCACTTTGGTACTTTGATAGCTGTGCTCCCTGGTGTGCTCCCAGATCCCAGTCTCTGAACATTCCCAGTGCACGTAGAGGAGTTCACTCATGAGCTTGAAGAGAATTAAGTGTTTTCAGTGGTCAGTGACACTGCAGGAGTGCTGAGGACAGACCCTGGGGTACCACTGACCACAGGATGCACTGTGGCCATATGACAGCAAATTTTTCCCCCCTTCCTGGTGAATGCTGCAGCTCAGTTTGTTCTGAATCCCTGCTCCATTTTCCCATTTCTCCCTGCACTCATTCTGTTGGTGCATCTTCCTCCTGAGTAGTGCCATCCTTTCTGGGTGTCTCATGAGAAGCCACGTGCAGTTCTTCAGAGCTCAAGGTGGGGGTTCTGCTGTGAGCACGCTGGGACACAGAAATCACCCTCCTGCAGCCTGGAATTGTGCATTAACAACCAGCATGGACACAAATAGCTCCCATATATTCAGGGACTGTGTGCTGAGGAGTAGGGAGAGAGGTGTGGCAGCAAGACTGAGACGGGTTCCGCTGCCAAAGTAATCAAGAGAAGGGAATAGTTTCCGAGGTGTTCATTCCCTAAATTGTTTTCCTTTTTTTTTTTTTTTTTAAATGGCTTCAGGGGAGCCAGAGATCTTCCGAGAAATCAGAGTTGTCTCTATTTTGACTTAATTCCTCTTGGTGTGGTGGAGTGGGGAGGTATTACAAATAAAGCTGCAGTGTAGCAAAACATGATCGCTTTTCATTTACCATGTCCTTATATCCCAAACCGAAAAGTTCCTAACACAGAAGGCAAGATGAAGTGCCAGGGAGAGGGGTAACTGTGTATGAAATGGAAATGCCTTTGTTTAGAGAAAAAAATCTCCAAAAATCATTGATTCTTGTTAGATGTAAAATTGGAACTAAGTGGGCTTGAGTATGCCTAGGTATTTTCTGTTGTACTGTGAACTGAACAGTTGAGCTGAACCTCTGAACGTTTGTTTTGGGTTTGCATTTAGGACAGAAATTCAGATTTGAGTTCGTTTTGGCTGTTGATTGTGGCAAACCACTTTGCAGAGGATTTCATCTGTGGTTCCAATATGGTCAGCAGAACCCCATCCTTGAACTTTGGCTTGTTTGTAAGACTTAGATCCAAAAGTTTCTGAGGATGACTATCTGTACAATGCTGTTGGGGAGGTGAGGATTTTTGGACCTCATTCTGACTGTTGTAGACATTAGTACTTCTTATCTGTAGATACTGTGATTTGGGAAGAGGAGAAGAGTTTTAGGTGTGTTTAAAATTACAAAGGTGAGTAAAATTAAACTGATGCTGGGATAGTGAAGCACTGTGTGAAGGAGCAGTTTTGTATCTCATATGTCTCATAATAGCATCATGAAAATGAGGATAGATACAACGTTCCCACACAAACAAGCCTTGCCTTTTTGTCTAGTCCTGTTGCTTAACTCTGTTTGTTCCTGTTTCCATGGGCTTTGGCAGAGGGGAGGAACAACCTCCATTTTCCATTTCTATCCTACAATATAAAATGAGAATATTGGCATTTGATGATAGGCTATTTGCTGATAAAACATATTGGCCTCAGTAAAAACACTTCTGTAACTTGGCAGTCAGTCCTTTCCCACTAACTGCAGATTGATAAATAGAAAGGAACTTGTTTGTCTGAAGCTTCAAGAAAGCAGAATAATCTAGCTCAGCCAATTCCATACACACAAAGTTGGACTTCCACAGTGCAGCTTTATGGAATAGGCAGTGCCAAGGCAGCTTTCAGAGCAAATTATTTTTTTTTTCTTGTGATGGTGTTCAGCCAGTGCCTCATTTCTGTATTATCTCCACTGACAGATGTTACCAGAGCCCAGTACAACGTGGTGGCTGGTGCAGTGTGGGGATGTCAGCTGCTTTCTGAGCCCATTAGAGTTGTAGATTTATTACAGCCAGCGTATTTTAACCTGAAATATTCTGTACTGCTTCAATTTGAGTCATGTTTGGTTATGGACATTTATTACTAGTTTGAAATCCTGTCTGACTGGACCAAGTCCAGGTTGGACAACTAATCAGGGAGGCATCAGAAGCGAGGAGCACATGCTGAAATAATTCCTGTCTGAGTTTTAGTGTGCCTGCATCGGCTGCTGTATGAGAGATGAAGTAACAGCCTTGTCTTTGGGGGAGTCTTGAAAGAAACCAGGAAATAGCTAAATAAAGAAAACAAAGGGGCAGGGAGTGCAAACTGAAGCTGAGCACACAGGAAGATGTGGCTGCTGAGAAGGGTTGGAGGGGGCTGCACACCTGCTGTAGTGTGGGAGATGGTGCAGCTCCATCGTGTCCCGGAGCCTCCCTGCTCCAGCAGCTCTTGCTCTTCTGAGCTGGGTCAGTTCACTGGTTTGTTTTCAGCTGGCATTTGGAACTACAGCTGCTACTACAGCAGCAAGGCTTAGCCATGGGAATTCCTCAGTGTGCTGGTGTGGCCAGTCAGTGCAGACAGGAGCAGCAGAAAGGTCACCTTGTTCACAGGAGCAGAGCTGGGCCACGGAGCTGTTTTAACTGCAGCTGTGCCCCATGAGAGCATGCCAGGGAAGAACCCCGAGTGCACTCTGTACCCCCAGAAATCTTGTATTTTAAAGGAGTTCTCTGCAGATGGGCTGACTTCAAAATATCATTTTCTGTTTCTGTAGTCACTGTAACCCCCATGGTTCTGGACCTCAGCTGCCACGAGCAGGGAAACTGGGCTTGCTCTGTGCACCTGAGTGCAGCTTTGTAGTAAGAGATGTGGCTGGCAAAGAACAATCCAAGTATCTAGAAACAAGGGGAGGAAGATATTTTTTGTCTATTAGACTATTTCTTTCCAAATGTTTCTTTTTTACCTCCCTCCTTTTGGAGCTGGGAGTGGTGGGAGTGCCACCACAGACATTTCTAGCTCAGCTCTGGGGGTTTTGTTCCATGGCTGCATAAAAACTGTTGTTTGGAGATTTTTTTTTTTTGTTGTGTGGCACTGTTCAAGGATGGCTCATGTTTTCTCTTACAGAATATTGATATTACCAACTTCAGCAGCAGCTGGAGTGACGGGCTGGCCTTCTGTGCTCTCCTGCACACGTATTTGCCTGCACATATTCCTTACCAGGAGCTCAACAGCCAGGACAAAGTAAGTTGTTTTGTACATTTGCAGAATTCAGAGTGAACAGAATCAATGAAAAGGGCCAGGAAACCAACAGTGAACTCCCAGGGAGAAATGCAGGGACTGCTGGGTGCAGAGTCAGTGACAAGTTGGCTGAGTCTAGCGAGTGCTGCAAATAAACACAAAGACAGTTTCTATTACAGTAAGAATTGTATCATGTACAGGAACGCCTTATTTTAGTTAACACCTCTGCAGAAACCTTTCACTCATAAAGACAGAACTTGAGCAGGTTTTCTTCCCAGTTGTAATGAGTTTCACAACAGCCTCTTTGTCAAAAACAGAGGATGTCACTCAGGCAGAAGCAGATGAGCTATTCAAAGACAAAGAACTTGTGAGCGTGCCTGACTAATCCAAAAAAGAGTCTGTATGCAAGTATGGAATCCAGTAGTTTCGTTTTCAAATACACCTGCTCATTTAAACTTACTGATTAACCAAATATAAGGAAAGATTCAGGAATAGTGCTTTGATATTAATCCTTTTGGACTTTTATTTCTACAGAAGAGAAATCTGCTGTTGGCATTTCAAGCTGCTGAAAGTGTGGGCATCAAACCCAGCCTGGTGAGTAACCTTTTAGCAAGGGAACATTTGCTGCACACACCATTCCAACACCTTTCCTTGCTGCCATGTGGCCAGTCAGTGACCTTGCACTCCAAGTGTCACACAGTGCTGGGGAAGGCTGCACCACCATCAGGAAGTTCACAGTGTTAGGAGAACTTCCAGAAAGAATTTGTAGAATCACAGAATTAATATAATTCGAAGAAACTGCTGAAGGTCATCCAGTGTTGAAATGAGGGTATGGATTATGTCCTCCTCTTGGATGCCAGCTCCAGATTATTCATAGTTTTATGGTCAGACTTGCCTGTTACACCATTTTGTTGCCTTTTGTTTTAGTGCTGTAAGAAACAGAAAGATAATTTGTTTGTTAAACTGTTCAAAAAACCTTTTCCAAAATTAATTATATGATAAGGGAGAGAGGAGTTTAATATGAAGGGAAAACTATTATGGGGTTCATGAGCTAGATACAGAAGCAAAGAAACAGCAACTTAAATGAAGTTATATAGAGAACGGATCTTTGCAGATGGAAGAAATCTTTTAGATTGTAGAATGCGGTAACAAATTTCAGAATTGCACTTGGCCAGTGGATCATTCCAATGGCCCTTTAAGTACGTGGCTTTAAGGGGCTCTGGAGTGGAAGCAGGAGTGCTCAGTGGGCTCAGCTGCCCAGAGGAGCTGTGGTGGGGTTGCTGAGTGTGGTGCTGTGCCCGTGCAGGAGCTCAGCGAGATGATGTACACGGACCGGCCCGACTGGCAGAGCGTGATGCAGTACGTGGCCCAGATTTACAAGTACTTCGAGACCTGAGCTGCAGAGCAAGAGCTGGACAGAAGTGGGGAAGAGAACAAAGAATGCTACAGATGCACTCGATCACTTTAAAAACCCGCTTGCTCCTCTTCCACAACCGACCTAAGCTCTTAGTGTGAAAGGAAGCTCTTCCGTAGTTTTGATTCCATCTGGGACTGCAACCAAATAACTCCCTGTTGTCCATCTTTGCAAACCAAATCCATTGGTAAGTTTACTCCCACATGGAAATTGCAAAGCGTTTTCAAGCACACATGGGATGTTTCTGAAGAGGATCCCTTGGGCTACCAACGTTTGCCTCGACAGGAGACCTGCTACACAATGAAGTTTTAAGTCAATGTGGACTATGCTGGCACTCAAAGGAGGCTGGGAGATTAATATGAATAGAAAAGCTCACAAAAATGCTCTTCTTGCCAAAACATGCTTAACTCATCCCAAGTACATGTTGTTTTCTTGCCTCCATATATTTTATAAAACACCTTGACAGATGCACTTAAGTTGTAGAACCTTAACCTGAGTTACTCTCACACATCTCACCCAGTAACTGCACTAATTTACTCATAGCATAACCAGCAGGATGGTAACAGGATCATTTGTAACTCAGAAACCACCCTCTGTTCATCACCAGTTAGTGAAATAACTCTAAAAGATCCTGTCGGGTGCTGGGACTTCATTTTAGCTCAAACAGAAATAATCTCCGTGAGGAAAAATAGGTTTATTACTCCAGCTTCATTACTTGATTACTCTGGGAAGCCAGAGCTCAGTTTCCCAGCTGACTGTGCAGGCACAGTTATCACAGGAACATTGCAAATGCAATTTAATAGCTTTAGTTTGGAAGGTGCCAGTAATCAGGTGAGCAATACAGTGACATCTCATGTTTTTTGTGGAGTGAGTGGAGTAACTTCTTCCTTCTGTATTGCTCCTGTCTAGTCAGCACAGCTACGTCATTGGTGCCTGGAGGCAGGAATCTAGAGACAGCCTGTGCCCTGGGCCATGAAATACAGTCCACAGGGCACTGCTACATGCTTGGAAATGATGTTATCCTGGAAAGGAGCACAGTCATATATCAGTACCAATGAAAGTTGCAACTTCACTCCACAAATCACAAACAACATAACTGGAACCCGTCTCTGTGTCTCTGAAATCAGGCGCCAGAGAGTGGCTTCCCACCTCAGTAATGCTCTTAGGAAAATGTCTGATAGACACTGTTAAATGTCCATTATTCTGTTTCTCTTATTTCACCTGATGGAGTTAATCTTTGTGTTTGTCTCCAAGGATGGCAGGATCCAACAGGCTGCTGGATTTGTTCTAGGAGCAGGGCTGGGAGAGCGTGTAAAGGCTGCCTGGCTGCTCTAGGGCGTGCTGGTAGGAGAAAGTTGGTGTTTAGTTTGTGTGTTTAACCCTGATGCTTTGTGGACATTAGTCCCAGGGAGCTAGGGATCATTTCTCTCTTGCAGAAGATACTAGTGCTCACTGCTCCTGCCTCCTGGAAAAAGGCTCATGAAATGGAAACGAGATTTTCACAGAACAAAATTGGTTTCAAGCTTTCAGGGGCTTTATAGGTAGCTGGTCTCAGCCTCTGGCTTCCCCATAGTGCTTTGTTGTTTGATTTGATTTTACTTTGTAATGCTATTTAATTAATAAACAACATATTTCAGACCTTCTCACAGCAAAGTACAGGATTCAGGAATAGATGGTCGAGCCCAGGGCCAGGGAGTGCATTGAACAGAGAGGATGCTGGAGGAAGGCAGTGTGTGCCTGTTCTGCAGGAGGAGAAAATTATCAGTTGCTCTTTTATTTAGAAATTTGTTCTAATCCATTGCCTCTGGGGAAGTCCAATTCCAATCTTTGGAGAGGCTGTGAGATAAAAATGGACAGGGGAATGCACTGACAGTGCCCCTGCACGCTGGGTGTCATCCTGCACTGTGAGAAAGCAGCTGTGAATGCTGCCACGGGCAGTTCCTTGCAGAGGAGTCCTTTCTAGATGGAATTCACTCTCCAGGATTTCTCAGCACACTCTGCTCTCCATAGAGAGCCCAGAATGAGTCACTCTCCATGTTCTCAAATACAGGATGAGATGGAAGAGGAATATTCTGCTGAGCAGAGTTCCTTGAGGCACTTACCCTGCAGAGCTCCACTGCCTCGTGGATGCAGCAGCTCTTTTCCCTGGAGGTGTCCTTTGGCAGGGATCCCAATTCTCCCCAACGGGCTGCAGTTCAAAGCTGGAGTGAAGTCAGCACAGAAAATTCCATATTCCTCAGTGGGCTTTGGATGGGGCACTTGCAGGGCTGAGAAAAACACTTTTAATTCCCAGTGTCTGGTAAACATCTCAAAGTCAGAGTAAATGATGTAAAACAAGGGAATCTTAACTCTGTGGTCACTGGAAGGGTGTCCTTGTGTGGCTCAGTGTCCCCTGGCTGTGTGTTACCTCCTGTGTCAGCATCCTCTGCTCCAAGGGCTCTCCTGACACTGTTCTGTCTCTCCAAGGCTCACTTTACCCTTACAGACCATTCTGTGGGATCCAGCAGCTTTTTTTTCCCAAATGATTTGTGCAAAGCAATGTTTCTGTCATCTCTTTGCAGCTTGGTCTCACATTAATTCTGCTCAATTCTAGTGGTATATTCCTAATTTTTTTACTGAGCTAGGAGTTAGAACACAGAGTTGTAATAGGGAAGAAGATACTCAGTTTTACCTTTTCTTCGGTGTTACTGTTCTGTCCTCAAACCTGCAAAACATCTCATTTTGAAAAGCTGATACTTTGAGAGATGGTTTTCCAGATTATTTTTTTAAATTAGGAATATTGTTTATTTGTTCATTTAACTGTTATAATACTGGGGGCAGGGTGGTTCTTCCTTTTAAACCTTGCACAGTTACATTTCTAGACCTGGATTTTCACAGGTTGTTACTGTTTTTTTCACGCTGCCTTAAAATTTCAGTATGAATTTAAATTTATCCTACACAAGATGCTGCAGACCAGCCTGGTTTTCAGAGACTCTACAGGCCCTTGTAAGACATCTCAGACTGGAGCTGCAAAATTAAAGTTCAAGCTGCCTTTAAAGTTAGGGAATTTAATTAAGTTAAGCAAGAGAGTAGATGGATAGTCTTTACAGAAGTTCTGAGAATTCTCTGAACATGTCCTGGGTGTGATGATATGACAAGGATGGTGTTGAGCAGTAGGTTTGCCTAAACTGCCTAAATCCTTTCTGACTTTGCCTCTTAGGAGTAATGGATCTTTCCCTGGTGTGCAGGCAGATAAATCTCGTCCCTTGCTCCCTGAATTGTCACTCCTGGGCACCACCTACACCTGCCTCTGGGTGTACCTGGGGGGTCTGTAGGAACCAAACAGCTGATTTGGGATGAGCACGTGAGAAAGAATGGTTAGGAAGGGGTTTTCAGTGACATTCCACAGAGGGATGTGGCAGCGTGTGACTGTGGTACTGTGGTGTTGGAGAGGAAAGGAGATTCAAGTGTCGGAGGGACAATCTGGCTCCTGGAATTTCAGGTGAGACAGAGGAGGTACAAATGGTTTCATGGCTTGGGAAGGTACAGAGGTGTGAGGAGCGAGCCCAGAGTCAGCCCTGTGAGAAGGTTTTCTGGAAGGGCTGAGGAGCTGTTTCAGAAAGTTCCTGGTGAGACTGAGGGAGAGCCCAGCGTGTGAGGAGAGGGACAGGGGACAGACACACCTGGGCCTCTGTGACAGCAAAGGACATTGGAGAGTCCATGTGACTGTCAGCTTGAGGGGCATTCCTCCT
This sequence comes from Falcunculus frontatus, assembly GCA_013398115.1. NCBI lineage: Eukaryota > Metazoa > Chordata > Aves > Passeriformes > Falcunculus > Falcunculus frontatus. The sequence continues at coordinate 7,616 of VZRV01010649.1, read as the reverse complement.
AAGAGTGCAGCCTGGGGGGTCTCAGGAGGTGAGGAGGGGACACAGCACAGAGTTTGCTGCCTTTGCCAGGCTCCCTTCCTGTGCTGGTGACAGCTGTGGCAGTGCAAAGGGGACAAAGACTTCCCAGTTCTTCCTGCACTGCAGCAAGGCAGCCATGCTAAGCAGAGAGATTTTGGGCTTATTGCAGGTTCCCTTTGAGTTTTGGCAGTTTTCTTTTCGTGATTTGAAGTTGGTTTTTTCAGGTTTTCTCTCTTGTTTTGTACGAGTTCGTGCGAGCTTTCTGTCCGAACCAAGTGCGTGCAGGCAGAATGATTGGTTCTTCCCAGTTTGATTCCTGACCTGGAACTCTTCAAAAATCCACGGTTTTGCTTCCCTGACTTTCCCCCTTCCTTGGCAATGACCACACGAGCCTGGGCTCGTTGGTTTGTTCATACCTCCCTCATCCTGCTGTGCTGGGGGTACCAGCAGGGAGGATCTGACTGGGCCGGCTCTTGGCAAAGCTGAGCCTCGTGCATCTGGTCGCAGGCAGGGTCTGTATGGGATGAGATTATGCATTTTCCTGTCACAAGAGGGCTTTTGCCTAAAAAGACTCAGGGCATGGAGCATTAAGACATTTTTAAACCCAGCAATAAGTTCTACTGTGCTCAGCTGTGTTGGTTTGTACCAACCCCAGTGCCATCGACGCTCGCTCACCGACACGGTGCAGAACCAGCTTCTCACTGAACTGCAAGTAACTTTTGTTTCTCAACTGATGGTCTCTCCATTTTTGACTTGCACGTGTGCCAAGTCCCATTGGGCAGTGCTGGACACAATGTTTTTATTGACTGTTGGTCCAGGCTTGAGTTTGTCATATGGGATGATCACCTCTGACAGTTTTAGCTTTCCCTGTTGGGTACAGATGTTACATCGTAACCTAATTTATACAAAGAGCACATTAGAATGTACATACTAAGCATTGCAGATTTGGACATGCTAATATTTAAATATTAACATTATTAAAATGTATGATGCAAAAATCTGTGTAATATTTCTAATAAATCTTTCTCTGTTTCTGAGGTTTGTTGGAATGTTTCAGTTACCTACATACAATACAAAATGCAAAGTTATCTCCCGTCCCTGGAAGTGTTCAAGGCCAGTTTGGACGGAGCCCTGAGCAATCTGGTCTAGTGGAAGGTGAGATTTTTAGTGCTGAGCATTAAATGATGCTCCCAGGCTCTGCTGTCTCTTTTCAGAATACACTCCTGGTGCTTTGATTCATTTGTGGGGCAATCTGGATTCTCTATGGAGACTGCCAGTGAGTGATATCCATGGATCAGTTTGATTCAGCAAGAGGCTGAAAATGAAAGCTGAGGCCAGTATTTTCCCGGGATGATTTGTGGGTGGTTGTAGGTGGGGTGAGATGACAGATCCAGGGCTGCTTTGTGGCTCAGTGTGCTTTTAGTGACTCCTGATGCTTGAAGAACGTTGGAAAGAAGAATTCCCTCCCTGACTGGTGAAAGATGGAAGCCAGAACAGATGGAAGAGAAGCATAAGCAATGTGAGTAAAATAAAGAGTCTTCCAGATGGGCTGCAAAGGTCAGAACCAGGTGGCTGAAGCCTCACAGAATTATTCAGAGTTTGATACTGGAATGGAGCAGGACCCTGGAGTAAATGTCACCCAGGAGAGTCAGATGATGGGGCAGTCACTGCTTTTATTGAGCATAACAGGAAGAAAATGAAGCTGTAAAATGCCAGCGTTGGTAAACATTATTCCCATATCCAGAAAGTGAACTGCTGTCCCCTCTTAAGTACACAGCAATGACCGAGGCTTCATCCTCACCCCCCTCAGCAAGAGCTTAAGCTGGTTAAAGAGAAAGTAACAAGATTGAGAGAATTAGCGTGGGAGTAAATGCCTTTCTTAACCTGCTCCACACGGACAGCTGCACACCTGCTGTGCAAAGCTCCGTGTTGCCACTTCTCCTGGCTTAAAAAAAAAAAAGAATTTATAGCAGTTCAAACCCTTGTTCCACCTTGATGTGCTGTAACTTTTGCCTCCTCAGGCGGCTCATCCTTTCTCTCGCAGGAAGCCACTCCCAGGCTCTAATCACAGAGACAAAGGAACTCCCCAGGTGAGCGATTCGTCAGGACATTCCCAACATTCTCCCAACGGGATCAAACTCCTGGGAGGTGAGGCTGCAACCATGCCTCTGCTTGGGGTTTTTTCTGTTATAAAACATTTGTTATTTTCCTTGCCCAAATTTAAACTACAACCAGGGCAGGTCCAGTGAAAGCTGTGAGTGAAAGTGTTCGGTCCAGGCAACCATAATATGTCTGAATAAAAATAATTTATTAATAAATAATAATCTCTGCACAGCTCAGCCCTGGAGAGCAATTGCACTGCCAAGGCCCTGGAGAGCACTTCTGGGAAGGGAGAGTTCTGTCTGAGGCTTGCAGAGGGGTTAATAATATTAATAATAAATAATATGCCAGGGGATAGTTAGCAGGCCAGTTCTTCTCTTCAGCTGTGATTAGACATTGCTTTCAGAGGGTTTCTGTTTTGCAAGGATGGAAACCACACCATCCAAGTTCTTGGGCTTTAACAGCGCTGGATTTCCTTTTGCCGGTGGTTGTGGAGCCTGAACAAAACAAAATCCTCATCTCTGTGATGGAGCAATCCAGCAGGGGCTGTGAAATAACGATGTTGGGGTTTGGAGTGCAGGTTCAGTGTTTGCTGGCAGCTGCCTGTGGACAGGAAGGTTGCTCCTGCCTCTGCATTTGTTCATTTGAATTTTTGTGTGTATTCTGCAGTTTCCCTTCACAGCTAAGCTGCTCTTTAACCCCTGGGTGACCTGCCTGGCCCTGCCTATGAAAGGAGCCTGATTTTTGGGGATCAAAAGTGGTTTTCAGAGCTCTGGCTGAGACCTGGAACACCACAGGTTTCTGCCTGAGTCCTCTGACAGCCACAGATAATCTCAATAATAGTAATAACAGATATTTATAAATCTGAACTCATCTTGCACAGACAAAGCCGGCTGAGGGATTTGAATTAAATCTTGCTTTTCTCTAGCATTTGAGCATAATTCCATGTTTAGAGCAGTTGTGTTGCACCCGTTCAAGTCCTTTCATTGCATTCATTTGGAGCTCCAAATGTCACATCTGTACATGAACCTGAATAGCTTTAAGGGCTCGGGGTGGGGACTCATTTCCCTGATGTCAGGGCTTGGCAGGGAGCAGAATCACTTCTCCTTTTGCTCTGAAGTGTTGATTGGGAGTGAAGAGGACACTCAGCGAGATCTGGGGGTCTGAACTCATGAAGGTTCTGCCCAGGAAAGCAGCTCAGCTCTGAATGAAGCAATCACGGGTTGTTTGAATTGCAAAGGGCATCAGTGCCCGTCCAGCGGGGCTGATGTTGGCCTGGAAACACAAAGCTTCCCATTGATTTCTCAGGGAAATTGGCTGTACCAGCTCCACCAGCATAGAGGAGACACTGAGCCCGGTACCTGCTGGGAGCCCCGTGTGGGGCTCAGCACTGTGGGGCTTGAGCAGCAGCTTTGCTTCACAAGTCCTGCTGGAAGAGGCACTTGGCTTTCCACCCCAGAAGCTGGTTAGTACACAAAACCAAACACAGAAAAATGAAAAGTTCCTTCAAAATGATGTTCTCATACCTTGGCCTCCACTCAGCCAAAATCCCTCCTTTTTAATTCAACCGCTTTGGTGGAGCCGTTTATGGTTTATATTTTTTTTCAGTCTTGTGGTGACTTCTTTGTTTTCTAATGAAACAATTTCTAAAGAATTCACACACCTGCATTGTTGCAAGATGAGTTCTTGCAGATGGTTTAAAGCACTGGTTTGAGATTCCAGGATAATACACAGTAATTATCTGGCCCTGGGGACTAGGAAAATCCAAGTTTGTTCATCCGCAGTTTACGATCTTAACGTCGTTTTTCTGTTTGGTTTTCCAAGGGTTTTGCCGAATCATTGAAATCTCCAGTACGGAAACAGCTTTCCCTGGAATTTCACTCTTTCCATCTCTTCCAGCAAAACGCCTGCAGCCCTACAGCTACAAACCTCACCTTGGGCCATTCCTCTCCTCATCATTTAATTCAGGGCTCCTCCTTTGACGTGCTAATGCTCAGCACAGCGTGGGTATTAAACATGCAGAGGTGTCACTGCCTGCATACCCAAGTTATCCAAAAACATCCATTCATTTCACCCGGCTTGGCAGACCCAGCAGTTCAGCCCATCGCTGGCAGCACCATTTTGAAGACAGTTTTTGTACCGGCTGTGTGGTTTAGGGCTTGTGTTGTGTCTTGGGAATCCTTTCTTGGAGTCAGGCTTAGGACAGGCTGTGTCTTGTCCTGCAAAACAGCTCAGAAGTACCAGTGGAGGCTTGAGTGGGAGCAGGGATGGGGCTGGGGAGGCAGTGCCAGCGCTGCCAGGCTGGTGGCAGTGCCTCTGTCTCTCCTGATTTGCCATTCCCCCGTGTCGTGGGCAGTTTTGGGGTGGAGCTGCCCTTCATGGGAGAAGGGATGGATGGCAGCTCCTCTGCCTGCAGAGCCACCAGTGCTGGGCTAATGCCCTGCACCACCCAAGAGCCAGTTCTGCCCAGTAGTGCAGCACTCATGTGCGTGACACCCACGCTAAATGTGCCTGGAGCTGTGACAGATGAACTTTTAGTATGGAATCCACCTTTATTTTTTGATAGCCAGAACGAATCTGTGTCCCTTTGCAGCAGAGACGCTCCCCCTTCAGTGCTCGTTCTTAAACTCTGTGGGCTTAGAGAGGAAAAATTGTTGTTGAGGAGTGTCTGAGCTGGCAAATCTGGCTGCGGGACCAGCGAGAACATCTCTGCTCTCGCTGGCTCGGGAGCTTTTCTTTGTGTTCAGAGCCTTGCCCCCGTGGGCTGGCCGGGCCCCTCGCTGGGTGTGTGTGCGGGGATGTGGTAGTGGGGCTCCTCTCCAGCTCTTTGTGGCCGGGCCAAGAGCACTGGAGGTGTGAAGGCAGAGATGGCTCGGGAAGTCCTCGGTGCAGCCGGAGCCTGCGCGGAGGCCGCGCTCAGGAGAGATCACAGGGGCTGCAGGAAGAGCTCGGCCTCCGAGGCGGCAGCTCCGCTCCCCCGGGACGCCAGCGACAGAAGGAACAGCACGTACGAGGCTGGAGGGCTCCTGCCAAGCCGCGGGGACAGCGGCTGTGGCCGCTCCAGGGTGCCGCTCCCGTCTCCCAGCGCAGCGCCGTTCACAACGTGGGATCCCTTTCAATCGGTTTCCCTCGGAACAAAGGAGCCGGGGCAGTTCTCGCACTTGAAAGCGGCAGGTTGGGGCTGCTGCTGTTCCTTACGTGAGTGTTGGGAGGCGAATCCCTGGAGGGAAGTGGAATCCAGGAAAATAATAGTAGTGGTGATTCATCTGTCTCTGACATCTGAGCATCCAGCAGCGCTCCGGTGCTGCCATGGTGCTGTTGCACTCCAATTCTTGAATTCTTCATCATCCATCAGGCTGCCAGCTCTAGGCTGTGTTTACTTCCATGGTTCTGTGATTTCCTTGCTCCTTTCTGGATTCCAGAACATAAATTTGCACTCTGTCACCTGTGGATCCCCTGGAGCTGCAGGGTTTCGCAGTGCTCAGGTTGTTGCTCCACGTTCAGCTGGTGTTTCATGGTAGGGTGTGCGGTGCCAGATATTTTAAGAGGGCTCAAAGAGCACAGCTGGAGGGCAGGATCTGGGAATGGGCTCATTCTGTTCTTCCTGCCAGCAGGATTTAACCACGTTTGGTACAACAGAGCTGAGCACGCTTGTCCTTGGCTCCCCTTGCAGGAGTTGTATTGGGAGTAAGTTCAGTTGCACCAGTTACTGCCAGAATAAACCACTGGACCTTGGCACAGGCTCTGCTGCTTTGGAGAGCCATGAATCTCTGTGTAATGCAAAATCCACAATATTCAGTGCCTCACTACCTGTCTCACAGAGACCTTGCCCAAACAACCTACTCATCAGAACCCGAAATAATGGTTTCTCTGTCCGTGTCTGACTTGATAAACCACAATTTCCCTGGGCTCAGCCTGTAATAAGTGCTTCCATGATCACAAAAGCAGATCTTTCTCCAATAAAATGTATCCACTGCAGAAAGTTAATTCTGGCTTTGCTGAGGTGCTGTAAAGCAGCAGAAGGTGGCTGTTGGCACATGTTCCTGCACTAGGAAAACAATGTGTGTAGAAACCCTGATGTAAATCCATTGCTTTGGGGGGGAAAGTGCTTTTCCGTGATAGTTTACATGATTATAACAGGGCTCTGCACGAGGGAAGCGGCACTCATCCTGAAATAATAAATAAACCAAACCAGTGTGGGCAAGTTCAGGATCCAGCCAGCGCTGATGGAGCAGCCAGACCCGGGGCTGTGAGCCTTGAGCTCACCTCAAACTCTTCTGCTCCTTTCAGGGCGCTTCCAGGCAAACACCGAGGTTTGAATCCCGGCAGTTATGGGCTTCCCAGCTCATGCCATCGTGGAATTGGTTCTTCCCTGTGACTGCAGAGTGCCTGGAATCCAAAGGGCAGTGATGCTCCTATGTGCAGCTCCTTCTCTATCCCCATCAAATTTCCATAGCTTTCTTTCAGCATCCTGGTCAGCCTTAGGCACCCTGCTCCTGAGATGTCCAGCTTGATAAAAATGACTTTGTTCAATATAAATTAAGAGTCCCCCTTTGTATCTGTCTGACCCAAAGCATTGCTGGTCACCGGGAGTGTTTCCATTTGCACTAAACCCACAGGAATCATTATAATCCTGTTTTTCCCATGTGCTTTTTGCTCTGATTTAACTCTGGATCCTTAGAAAGTATTCTCTTTCACAGGATTTATTTTCCAACTGTGTTTAAAAAAAAAAAAATCAGTGGCAATCTCTTTTACTTTTTGTTTGCTACAGGAATGTTTATTTTCTTTAATTGTTTGAATTTTTTCCACTTTCTACCCTGGATTATTCAGTGCTGCTGGATGCTTCAGCAGTGGTGTGAAGTTCAATCTCTGCTCTGTGTTTTGATGGGGAATGCAATATAAAGCATGAAACCTGCAATGAAAAGGTAACCAGTTATTAAATTATATTTATCTTCACATTCCCTGCTGGTTTAAGATCCACCAGAGCAGACAACCCCTTTCTTTGGTGATTGCATCAGGTATAATTTTTTTTTAAGCTCCTTAGACCGAAACTCAACCACTTCAGCCCTGTGAGTAACAGCATTTGCTAATCCGTGGTATTTTGCCATTTCTTACATCAGGAAATGCCCCGCTGTGCCATCACCATCCGCAGACCGAGCGCTGCCAGGATTTTGTGAAATCTCTTACTTTGGGGCAGCACTCTGCTGGTGGCGAATTTTTT
>VZRV01010648.1:1437567-1537725 GCA_013398115.1 Falcunculus frontatus | reverse complement strand
ATTCCCACTCGGATTACAACAATACTTTATATTTTGGTCATCAGTGCCAAAGTATATTTTAGCTAATATTTGTAAATGCCCTCATGATTATCACTGTAAAGGCGACAGATACCCAGTCATTAATTAGAAAAACTTGACACACTGTTTAAAAAAAAAAAAACAAAACCAAAACAAAAAAACCAAACCCCCCCCCCCCCCAAAAAAACCCCCACACACAAGAAACCCAACTTTAGTAGGAAAAGGAAACCCAATTGAGCTGGGTTTCGCTCAACTTAAAACCTCATGAATTTTGAATTAATGTCTTTATCCTACTGCTCAAAGAATGCATTTCTCCCAAGCTTCCCAACTCTTTTCTGTTCAGAAGATTAAGCTTCACCTTCAGTGTGATGTTCAAATGTAGTTTTCTACTTCATTTGAACAAGTGTATTGCATCAGTCTGTTAAACCCCAAATCTTATGAAATACAGAGAATCAGGGGTTTACTGCCATTCCAGCTCATAGGAGATACTGCTACTTAATAATACATGCACAACGAATTTCTCTTGTATGAAGTAAAGTACATTTTATCATTAACCGACTAAAGAAAATTAATGGAAATCTGTGGAAGTAAGATTTTCAAATAAAATTGCTTTCATGAAAATAGAAATAAGAAAAATAGAATCTGGATAACACTTCTGATAGATGGATCTCCAATTCAATAGTTGTCTATGATGTTGCTGGTTTTAAAAAAAACCCACTGATTTTTGTTTCCCTCACAAAAAAGATGCATCTATTCACAAAACTGTTCCTCATCCAATTTAGTTCCTGTATATCAATTTCCTTTCCACATGGATACAAAAGTGTAGCAAGCCCCATATCAGTAAAGCATAAGAAGAAGCTTAACTTTAAGCACATGTGGAATCCATTTTAAACTCCATGTTTAATTGGTTTTCTTTAACAGAGCTCTAATTCACTGAAATCAATAGATTTACTACAGACATACTGAAGGCTGAGAGCAGAGATTAACCAAAATATATAGGTTATTTCTAAAGCCCGAGCATATATTCTGCATGTGCATACATCAAGGGATAAAATCCTGAGCAAATGCTTTCCACTGGCAACCGAGGGAAAAAGGAAAGGCTGAAGCTTTCTTGAGCCTCCCCACCCAATTCCCACCTGTAATCATGTCTGATATGCCCTTCCAATTTCAAAGCAATCCTACAAGAGCCTTCCTTCTAATTTATTATAGCAGTTTCCTTTGAGAAGCTGTGTGTTAAGCCATTTTTACACCATTTTCAAATGCACACTTTCCATCCAAACAATCCCAGGTTCTGGAAGTATCCTCACTCTCTGCTTGACAGACTATAAAAAACCAACACAATTAACCCAACTAAAAAAAACCCCAGCAACCTAAACCAAAACCAAACAAAAAACCCAACCAACCAGTTCCTGCTTTTACTGTTGTAAAAGTCACCTGCTCTCCTACCCTTCGTCCCTCTTCATATGGAATTTAAGATTGCTTTTTATGAGGGACAGGATTCTACTGCATTCCAAGCATTGCTCAAGGATGCAGCTTTTGGGAAGAACATGACAAATAGTGAAAGCACATCTCAAATTAAAATCTTAACCAAACATCCCAAAAGGACACTATTCCCAAAGCTTTGCTTAATAATCTCTCCACTCTTACCTTCTCTACTTGTCTCTAATCCTCCAAAATTCCCCACACTTGTGGAAGTAAAGCACTGCATGGAGCACCATTTATTTTAGGAGGATGCTGCACTGCAACATGGAGACATGTCTTGAGCTTCACTTTCACCCACGTACTGCATTCACAGCCTTTTTAGAATTTCATACAGAGAATGTATGAAATATAGGTACACCTGTAAGAACATATTCATGGAATGTGGTCTGAATAAAATGGAATAAAGTTCAATGCAAGATATAAATATGCAAGTACTACAAGCTGCAATTCCTAGCTTTTCTAGTTAAACTCATTTTTCTTCAGAGCCCCACTCAAATATCACTTTCATCATCAGGCATTCAGGACTTGATGAGAAGATCAGGGAACATAAATCTTTAACTGACCTTCTTCACTGATTTGGTAGAATCAACTCATGCAAGTTACTGGTCTCTGTAACAACTGTTTTTATCAGTCTCACCTTTTGTCTGCCTTGGTCTTTTTGCATAAAGATTATACCTTCCCAGCCAGCATGGTAAGGAGTCCCTGAATGGAGCTTCCAACACCAAATCAATTTTTAAAATATCAGTATAGGTAAAAATTTTCATTTTCCATAAAAACTAAATTAGCATTTATTTCTTGACCACACTTCAAAAGATTTCTGCTATCACACTTTATATAGTGTAATATTCTTTATATAGCGTAATGAACAAGAGCACTACTACATTTTAATATGATCGAGAAGTTGAACAAAGCTTTCTGAAAAATCATTTTTAAAAGAGAGTATTTTGTTCAAATGATTTAGTTGCGGCAAAATTTCTTTGGTAAAAAGCTTGCAGATAAAGAACAAAATTCTCACCATTTGAGGTAACCTGGAATAGCAGGCAGTTTGGAGAGACAGATCTTCGTCTGAGTCAAAGACTTTGTATCAAATCTCTTCTGTTTCAAGACAGAGATGAGAGTGCATTAGACACATCCCTTGCCCAATTCACAGGCATTGTCCAGAAGGAAACATTCTATAAGCAGTTGTTTTATTTTATTCTTAAAGGCTTATATTTATCCTGACACAGAAAGGGAGCTGTTTGAAATTCTTAAGAAATTTCCAAGACAGAATTTTTTTTCCCATCTTCACCCAGTTCTAATTAAATCAGATCCCTGGGACTAACAATTATTTTGCAAATGTATATTTTTATTTTAGAAGCATGCTTTGTTGATGTATACTACAGTGTTAATTCTTTTGTATAAATTAGTGTGCCCACTGCAACCTCATTTAAGTAATTTAGTGCCCTCTTGGCTTTTATTTGAAGTAGTTGAATGAAGAAAATGGTAGTGCCCCAGCATTCAGTGACCTATAGGCTTTGAATTATGATAAGCAGCTCAATCTGGAACACTGTTACAATTGTCAGAGGGTCTTCCCTGAGAGCATAAGAGTGGTTCAAGAAGTAAGTGGTTCAAGAAGTAGCAAAACTGATAAGCCTTCAGGGCATGCAAAGTTATCTGCATCCAAAAAGAATGTAAACTGTCAAATTCCGGCAGTTCCTATGCAGAGTATAAGAAATAGTTTCAGTCTGTAAGTTTGCTTGACCATACCATACAGGATGCTTTAACAACAATGACTGTGTGCCTGTTTTAATAGCCTCTATTAGCGCAGAGAAAAACACAGAAATGCTCAAGAGACAAGGTAAGGAAGTACATATATTTTTAATCTTTAGATATTCAAGGTCTGATTTGTGATTTATAACATACAAAATTAGGCACATCTCAACTGTATCACAAGTCCGAACTGTTTAGGCTGAATGGGCTGCTGATGCAGCTTTAAAAAACCTCAACAAAATCTGACTTCTTATCTGGAAAATGACTTCTAAGTGTTCACTTGCTGCAGCTGACCTTATGTTGGCCAGTCAGATGAATCCAAATGCTAACATCATATAGTGTCCTTAGGATACAAGAGTATAAACTGTCTTTTCATCACCACCAAGAATGAAAACACAGCCCATGCAACTTCAGCAGCTACAATTTATATTCTCCGTAAAGACTGTGTAATCCCCATGTAACTGCTAAGTTTAACACAGCATTTGACAGTAAACCTGAAACCCATTACTGGGAGCCCTAGGAGAGAAACCATTAGCTGGACCAGGGTTTTCATATCCACTATTTATTCACTTGAGTAAAATGTATCCTGAGGAAATCTTAAATATAGCCTATTTTTTTTCCAGGAATGGTACCTCAACAGAGAGACAGGAAGAAAGTAGATTGGGAGGAAGATTAACACCAGCTAAAATTCCTCAAGCTTTTGAAATTTTTACTTCTTCCAGAAAGAAGTTGCTGTAGCTTTTGAGCTCACCAGTTCCGTACAGAAAGGTCATCAGGAACTCTGAAGCAGTCCTACTAAATACTTCTGCTCAGTGCCTAAGTGCTGTTTTGATCAGTTCTTGCAATGAGGCTGGACCCTGCAAGCACAGCGCCGAGTACCTGTTATTTCTTCTGATCAATTATACATTTAGAGAACTGCAAAGACAAGATTACTGTAAGTTCAGAATAAAAAAAAGATAAGGGGGCTTTAACCCCAAACCCACCACCTCCAACTCAGAGGCACCATTTCCACACCTTTGATGTTTTATCTGCAAGAAAATCTGCCTTTAACTGAACTGGATGTCACACAGTCTTGAAATACTTGCAGGTATGTTAAATGTCTTCGCTTCTTATAAAGGGTTTCAGGCTCTTAATTTCCTCAGAGTATAAAAACCCATTTTTCTTTTTTTTTTTTACTATTTCCCTCTACATCTTGCTGTGTCATGCATGTGGCTCCCCTTCCCAAACACAATAAGATACCACAGGATAAACGTGCAAGTCCCATTCTTCTACTTAGATTTGGATTAATGTTTTAAGGACAGAGACACTCTGAACCCCAACAAGGCAATAGCTTTATTGACAGATCTCAGACCTTTTTATGAAGCAAGTGTTCAAGGCCAGGTTGTATGGGACTTGGAGCAACCTGGCCTAGTGGAAGGTGTCCCTGCCCATGGCAGGGGAGTTGGAATGAGATGGTCTTTAAAGTCCCTTTCAACCCAAACAGTTCTGTGATTCTACGGTTCCTAGGAGAAGATAAATAAAAAGGTGACACTGCACACATTAATGACTTAGAAATTGGAGAAGCTCTAATGTCGCACTTTGGAAAAAGACTTAAAGAATATGGTAAACAGAATCTGTTTAACCTTAGAAGTACAATCATTATACAATGAATTTAGTTTTAATTAGTATATGACTTTCAAGATTACAAAAGCAGAGCAGTATCAATGGAGAACTCTGCAATGAGATTAGACTGTTAGAGGACCCCAAAAGATTAATGAGAACTTTTCAATACTGATAAAATCTCAATATATGCAGGAAGAACTGAAGTGATGGTTATATACTGACCTCAAAACCCCAAAAGAAACTACGTTAGGTTATGAATTGGAATGACATCGATAACTTCAAGGATTTCCTGATACTTATTTTAAAAACAATAGCAAAAACCCCAAACAAAAAAATACACCCCCCAACTTATTTGTTTGAAGGTTTTTTTATTAATCCCAGCCTAATATACTTAGCATCTGCCTGCAAAATTACAGGCAGAAATACAGAAAAATCACAAATCTCACCATAAGAAAAAAGATGGACTTCCTAAGAAAGCTATCACATCAATTTTAGCCACAAAAAACCCACCTCCTAAAAATAGGTTTATTATGCTATGTTGCCTAAAAAAAAAGAAATCACAAATGCTCTGTTTCTGAAGCTGGTGATTACCTTCTAAACTTTTGCATTTTACATAGATTAGAAATTAAAATCTCCTTGCCCAGAAGGGGCAGGTTTGAGGGAAACAATGCTTTAGCCTATCATAAATTATCAAAACCCAGTTAACAAATAGTATCCAAAAGTATTGTAAAAGATATCACACTGTTTAAAATTCAGATATGCTTGAAATTCACATTTTGAAATGAGTTGTGCAAGCAAAGACATCACCAGGGAGTTCATGGAGAGCGCACACAATAATGATGCAAACATGGTCAGAGAGAGCTCTATGTTGATTTACCAAAATATGGGCATAGATCCTGTATGGATACCCACCTAGGACGGACAAAGACTCTCTAACTCCTCAGGGTTAGAAGGTGTATGTTTATTTCCAGCATTGGGCCCTGTATGGGATAGTTCCCTAATACGCAGTGCAAAGTCACAACACAATACAAAGTCTATTTATCTACAAAAGTTCTGAATATTCAAAATACAAATGCATATTTATAACAATGACACCTCCCATTCTCCGCTTCATATGGTAATTAGCTAAAAGTCATTAAGCATGCGTAGTTGGTTCCTTGAATTGGGTCGGTGGTCTGTGATTTGGGGAGAGGTCGTGAATGATGAAGTAAAACTCATCTACCTCGCTTTGACCTTTCTACCTTTCTAGTTTTTGACAATACATATGGCTCTTGGAGGACCTCCAGTTTCTCCCTTCATTACTTTTGAACAGGGTTTCAAATGGAAAAATTAGTAATTGTCTAGATTTCTTTAGATCTATTAATCAATGTTGTCTATTTCTCATTATAAGCAGAGCTGAACAAATATAAGATAACAAGCCATCAGTTACTTATATCTTAAAACCTACTCTAGGCCTAACTCTCTAGTTAATCATTAATTTTCTTAATTAACCCCAGCTGGGTTTGCTTATTAGGTTTATTTTAATTAATTTTAACAAAGTTAACCTTTAACTAAAATCCTAATATTTAAATGTTTAAAACTCCCGTGTTTCAATGTAGGTTCCACTGCATCTTAAGAAAAGGGAACCATGGGTGGTGTCTCAGGGTGAAATGGGACTGTCCACGAGAAGCCTGCACAACACCAGCCTAACTTGATTGCTCTCCTGGAACACACTTTTTTCACCATGGAGGGAACTGAACACACACTTCAAATAAAGTTCCAGTGATTTAAACTCTGGAAATAAAAGACTAAGCTCTCAACTCAAAACATGTGTACACTTATAAATACTCATATATTCAAAGCCCCACAGGATGCTGGTCTCCATTTTGCAACAAAAATAACCATTTTCTTTTGGCAGAAAATACTAATTCACTGGAACTCAATTTATTTTCTATACTTTTTTCTTAGTCTCCTGAAAAGCACATATTCAGTGATAGTGTTGGCAAAGATTTTTCCCAGCTCCATTAAGGATTTTTACTCAAAATTATTCCAAAGGAAGGAGACTCAAATTCCTTACATCCGGCAGAGATGATGATGGCCCAACAGCTACAGTGGACACGGGAGGGGAAAGACCCAGCATTAAGTCCCTGCTCTACTGATTCAACAGCATTTGTCTTCCAGTGGAGAGAACAGTTATATTTTAACTCTGCAGCAAAAATGTTCTCCTGGCATATTGACAGCAAAAGCAAGGTGAAGGTTGGGGATTCAGACAATCTTATCTCAAGTCTCGTGTATCCCTGGGCAGAGAAGAGGCCTGGAGTAAGAGAAGGGACCAGGGTCCCCCTTTCTCCACCCAGGAACTGGGGCTGCTATAGGCAAGCTATCTTCCACAGGCAGTTGAAGATAAATGTTTGTACCAACACTAGCCGTGTTCAGCAGCATCTAAGTATTAAAAATGGTCTGAAGTCCCTTCAAGTTAATTAAAAACTGTGGAACATTTCTGATCAATTGAGTGCTTACACAAGCTTATTGTATGGCAAATCTGACACCCACCCAAATTGTCCTTAAACGAACCAGGACACTTCATCAAGAACCTTTCTTAGCCGCTTTCTGATCTTATTCCCACAGAAAGTAATATCATTTGTAGAGAAAGTCATCATGTATAATTTTGTGCAATTGCAGCTTATAAATGTTAATTATAAGAGTTCCTTCTACCCCTGGCACAATGAATGCCTTTTAATAAGCAACACTGTAACTGAGTGCAATTGTCCACCACAAACCCATTTCATGCACCCAGAGACAATTATATTAATACTTGAAATACAGAAGGAAGCTCAACTATCACATAAATTAAGCTTTAGTACAAAAAGGCCTTTAACAGACTAGGAGTGCTACAAAATAGCAGTAAACACAAAGGTGTTCCCTTCAGAAGCTCACTCTAAGTGCAGATGAACTACTCACATTTAGAATTTCTTTACTGCTCACTGCTGTAGCATTTAAATTTTCACACATTAAATAAAAACACCATATGCATCAAGGATGAGTCGGAGGCCATTTTATGAACATTAAATTGTTTCCTGTCATTTCTTTCCCTCCATTCTAAATGGCAAACATCTCATCTGCTATTATAAGACAAGAGCAGCACTAGGAAATACAGGTTCTTTGGGAACCGATATAAAGGCCACATTCAGATACCACCCACTGTCCTCAAAGCACAATTGCGTCATATTTGAGAGGCAACAACTATTGATCAAATTTTATTTGCATATGTGAGAGTATCTACCTCAGCATTTCTCGACAGTTTTGAATGAAACCAGGCAATCTCTACTGATAGGTAGAATGGCAGCAAGCCAGCTTTAGAGTTTCCACTCCAGACAACATTCCTTCATCTCCTATATGATCACCTCAGCAAGCACACAGAAAACTTATGTCTGTGGAGCTGGATGTGTAAAGAACATACACCATATGCATCCCCCTTATATGATACAATATAAATGGTGTACACGCCTGATGAAAACAGATGACGCAACTTGTTTTGCCTTTTGAGGAGGCCTTCATTTTCCTGGTGTTTGACATTTTGAAGAAACTTCACATAAACAGCACAATTGTTCAGTAGACCAGTTACAAAAGACAGAGGAAAAGATGGTTGTGTGATCTTCTGGTTTTAAGTAAAATGACTTGGAACAGTATTTACAACTTGCCACCAGAAAACAAGCGAGGTATCATACACAGCAAGAGGAACAAATGTGGCACATATCAAGAGCTTATCTCCACCGTAATTAAACAGAGAGTAGCTTAAGGGCATACATTTAGAAACTGAGATGGTCCACAGAATTTTGTTACTACTTCACAAGAGCAAAATGGGAAAAAAAACCCCAACCCTCCCCCTGTCCCCCCAAACCTTTCTCATATTATAAGGCTCTGGGTTCGTTAGGATGACCATTGTGACTGGCCGTATTTTAATAACTCAGGCTTAGTCAAGCAATTCTATAAATAAAAGTTAAAAAAAATACCCACACTGATTTTTCAGTTCAATACATCATAGGCCCCAACTTCAAAAACTGCAATCATTTGCAAGAATGTCCATGTCAAGAGGATTTTAAAGCACCCAAAGCTGCTGAAGAATCATCTAATGGAGGGCCATAGAATGCAATAGATTGCAATGCCAAGTTATGCCATAGCTAAGGTAAGAAATTTCATGCATTAGGGGGATGTGCTTTGAAGAAAATCCAGGAAACCTGCATGACAATACCTGATCTACAGAACTACAAGTGAAATGCTTCATGCTACCCCAGCATCCCTTCAGAACATTAATATAGTCAGTCAAATGCAGCTTAATACTATGCTTTGACCTTTGCAGTGTTTTATATTTTGAGCAAATGGGCATTCCATCCCTTCCCAGAGGCTAGTGAGACTGTAAACAGGAAGAAATGAGGAATTGCAGCCAATCTAATTACAGAATATTGAAAAGGTCAAAGAAGTGCACCAGGATAGTTTAATTTTAAAAATTATTAAGAGCCCTTTGATGTGAAAAGAGAAAAAGGTAATAGAAATAAAGCGTGCAATCAGTATTGACCCAGTTGTCCACAGGGACAGAGGGAAACCCACAGAACATGTGTATCAGGAACTGGAAAATGCAAACCTGTTTCCATGCTGCATGCTTCAAAGTGCCAAGCAACCTTCTGTTTTTTCAAAATTTCCTTTAAGTTGGCTGAAAACTGTTTTCAGTGAAGGTCAATAAAAGTGTGGGGCAAGAGGACATTATTCCATTATGTCCAAGAGGACATTCCCAAAGGGTTTCCTCAGACCTTACTTTACTTCTTGTCTATGAATTTGAGATGCTGCTTCTCTGTTCAACAGCCTCTCTTGGCCTTGCTTTTGCTTATGAAACATGTCTGTCAAGCCAAGTGACTCCTCAAAGTAACATCAATGACTTTTTAGTTCCACACCAAGCCTCCTGCATTTGTTGCATGAGCAGAGCTTAGAGCTCTGAGCAGAGCTACTTTACCAACCCACAAAAAGCTCCAGTGAAATGGAGCTACGAACAATAGTCTCAAGAAATTTACATTTGTATCTTGAGACTAGTCCAATTGCTGCTTTTTTTTTAATAATATATATGATTTTAAAGAAAATCAAATAGGAGGAAAATTATGAAAAGGGTCTTAAATGCTGAGGAAATGAGTAATTCTGAAGAAGAAACCATCTCAAATTTTAAAGCATTAACAATAGGAAAAAGAAAAATGTTCAATCACTTCAAACCCCAGATTTTTGGAGTCAAAGGTCACTTCATATCATGACTAATATGCAACACCGGGAACAAGGAGCCCTTTTCTTCAGTACTGATGTTCCCTCCGTACACAAATCCAATGTCCCAACTTGTTTCTTAAGATAATGCTTTGGGCACGGGGACAACTTTTTCTTGCTCTCTCTGGCCATGATAGTTCCACCCTAAATACATTAAGTGATCTGTGAGAAGCACAGCAGCAATCATCAATGCCCACAAAGATCAACCAGACTAACTTAATGAAGAGGAAGAAATACATTTGCATGTCCTCTCTCAAGTTTTATTTACATTTTCTTGTTTATTACATCACAGAGCTCATTACTGATGTAATTCAAGAGCTCTCTGTCATTAAGGAACCACAGGGAAACTATTTACTGGTCATATAGGTAAGTTATGTAAGGAAAGAGTAGGATAATTGTGCCAGTGAAACCGCTTCCAAATAAATTCCTTTGAAAGGAAAACTGGACCAAAATTGAACAAATGTATGAGGAAGAATGAAGCTTCACAAACTAATACTAATCTCTAAAATAATGGGACACAAATATGTTGCATGTACACTTGTGTAATGTATTTAAACTAATGAAAATAAAGAAACAGAACTCTGAAAGGAGGAGATGGGAGGAGAAAGAGAACAAGGAAAGTAAAAGAACAAAGCCTGTATTTCCTTTTTAAGAGGACTGTTCTAGAAAGGCTCTGGAAAGTACAGACCAACCCAAAAAGGTTTGGGGCAGACAGACATGATTTTGAAACATGGCAAGAGATGATTTTACTGCCCAAACTATTGTCCAGGGAGGAAGACGGGGAAGAAGAGACACATGCCTGGCATGATGCACTCTGCTGCTATTCCAGCCCTGTCCTTCATCACAGTTTTGGGGAAGGCAGTGGGAATGGGCCCTGCCAGAGCAGGTGTGTGAGCAGTGCAAGGCTCTGGGTTATAAGAGCCCAACCAGTGTTTTGCACGACCCCACAGAGGGTGCCACATTTTAAGAAATATTCAGCTGATGCTAGAACATAAACTGGTCAATTTCTACGAAATAAAGAGATGTCAGCTTCAAGGCTGCATTTTACTCCCTTTTGTTCCTAGAAGCACAACAGGTTTTTGACAATGCATGTGCTATTTACAGCTGAGCTTCACAAATATGCACAGAGAACCCCCAAGATTCTGGCAATGACAGGGGAATGACATGACAAAGGCCATCCAGTCTCCAAAGCAAAATGTTGCTGGCTCCTCTGCCTCACCTCACTTGCTCACTGTCATTGTCCACTATAAGCCTGACAGTTCCAATTCACCAAAAATTACAAAAATGTCAGATCTTACTCTGAGTTTCTCCAAACCACTGGGGAATGTGTCCAAGTTATTCCTACTCTAGTCACTGCTGTTTTACTGTTACTTGCAAACAGGAGGAATTCTTTAGTAAATGTTGCCTAAGATCAGGACTGATCCATGCCACACACACTGAAAATTTCAGTGAAAACACATATATTATGAGTTATCACTAAATGCAGCCCTATCCTCTGCTATTTGTCAGTTCTCAAAATATTTGTCATTCAAATCCCAGCAGTCATAAGGAGAAAACTCATCCATCTTTATTACTTCAAAGGGAATATATTACCATCTAAAGTGTCACTTAATTTTCAACACCAAGTATTTTCTGGTGAACATTTTACATGGAAACCACTTCCACATCACACAGGCATGATAATTAATGTCCAATCAAACATAACAGAGTTTCATCCTAACAAATATTTTGTTATCACCAGTCACTATGATTTATTGTGATCTATAAAGGTTGTGCTCTCTACCTCTTTCAAAAGAGAGAAGTACTGAAGTTCCCTCCTTACACAATTTCAATGCTTTGGGGATGGGGACAAATTGCTCTTGCTCTCTTTTTAAAAATAAATAAATAAACAAGAAAAAGAAAAAAAATGAAGATACTATCTTTATAAAATGAATCTGTGCTCCCCACAGGAAAATTCAATTTTTGATTATTTTCAAAATGGATGAAAATAGTATTATGAAATGTCACAAATCATGCCTTCCTAATAGAAATCCTGGTCTGCAGCAGGCTCTGATATGGCCCATGTGAAATGGCTCACAGTTATGGTTCCCATTCATCTCTGCTTGGTTGTTCAGCTCAATTGCAAAGGAAAATTCTGCTGCAATTATAAATCCCGGGCCAAACTCTCAGGAAGTGCAAAGCAGCACAGCTCCATTAGCTGGCCTGTTCTCTCCCACAGCATTTCCCTGGGCAACATTCAGGACATGGAATAGTGGGAGAGCTCCCACACAACAGCACTGGGCTCGAGCCACTTGGTCTCCCCCATTGACAACAGCCCCCAGAACCCAACAGGGGAATACTTGGGGTCAGGGATCACAGGGAAAAAAAAGGGAACAACAATAACAGTCCCTGCCATGTAAATAAGGTTACATGCTTTAAAATCCTGCCACTCACCCCTCTGCCTCCCCATTCCCCATGCAATGCTTAGGAATGGTCTGTGTCTCAAGTCAAATCCCACGACACAGTTTAAGTGCAGCTCCCTGTTTCGGTGGGTGTGAGAGCTCAGTTACATGGACACGGCCGTTGCACACCAGATGCTGCAGGGCTGGGAATGGTCCTGGGCATGTCCAAACAGACAGAACAGGTTCTCTACCCTGGCAGTTCACCCCGGTACTTTTCAGCTTTTCCTCTTGCAAGAAAAGAAAGGTGAAATTTTTTCTACTTTATTAAAATGGTTTGAGACCCTTAAGTGAAAATTGCTGTACAACTGTAAAGCTTTATTAATAAAGAAAACTGTAGCATTTTTGCAGTACATCACCAACAAATTTTGATTTCTAAAGGGACAGCTGACTACTGAATTATTGATTCAGATTTACCAGCTGATAAAGTAGCATAAATTGCTCTAGACTCAATGAGAATGCATGGACCACTGGTTCTTCTCAAAGAAAATGAAATCTAATTTTACTGTCTCTGATTTATTTTAAAATGCAGCAAAAATAAAGGGTATAACTACTAAACAGTGTTTCAAAACTAAACATAGAGGAAAACACAAATTTCAATAATCATTCTGTCTCTGCACAATAGATACAAATATTTTTTCCTTTAAAGAAAAACAAACAAAAATCACTTTTAATGATCATGTTTTTAAATAAGAATTCTAACATACAGTACCTATGAATTTTTCAAGGTAATGCAGCACACACTATATTATAAGAAAAAGCAACTATCCTGAAAACTTTCTTTCTTGGCCTTAAAAATGCACTCTCTGCAAGAATATTAACTTTATAAACAAAAACTTCCATAAATAAAAGTAATTTACATTATCCAGCAAGAAGGGCAGGAGATTAAAGAGCCAAGACTATATAAAAGAATAATTATGGTGAAGAGGAGACTAAACGCTTTCCATATGGCAAATGACAACAAAAGCTACTCCCAATAAAAGGGAAGCCAGCAGTACCAGGTACAACATATTTCTTCACGGCAGAGTTTTTTAAAGGCAATAGCAAGCTCCTAGAGCAGGCTGTGACACATTCACCTGCTGAACAGCTGTGGTGGCCCAAAGCACTGCCAGCCTCCCTCTGCCATCTGCCAGCTCCGCCAGCCCTTCCCAGCCCACGGCTCGCTCTGGGAGGGACACACCTCCACTCAACACACCAAGGGCAAAGCTGGGCTCAGCTGCCACCCCTCAGGGAGGGAGTTCAACCAGCACGCTCCACTTTCCCTGGAGCAAGGAGCAGGCACTTGCTTTTTTGTCTCACCTGTTCCAAGGTAGCCTGGGAACTTCTGGCAGCAAGGTGGCATAGAAAGTCAGAGAAGAGTGAGCTGTACTGACACATTAAGGCACCACAGCAAGACTGATGAGGGTGTGTCTAAACTCTCACTTTTTTGCAATGCCATCTTACATGAAGTAATCTCCACTGTCTCTTCCAAGAAATGATTCTACTTGAAAAGACCAATAGCTACTGTTTTGCTAAAGGATTTTACCAAAACAGCCCAAGACACTGATAATTTGGAGGCAAAGGTTTGCAGAACTAGCATGAAAGGAAAAGAAAAAACTTTATTCCTACTTTTTGAAGCTTTTAGACTTTTCTGCACACATCCTGAAATCTACAACTAATGCTCCACCTTACCAAGTAGTGCTTCTAAGAGTGGAGTTCAAATAAACATTTCCTTAATTACATGATTCCCAGAAAAACACTTTCTGCAGTAAGTATCGCTAGGAATTAATATCAAAAAAATGAAAGCTTTCCCTAGGATAACTAGGACCAGACTGAAAATCATTTCCTCCCAGCTGCTGAGGTGGCTGTTCAAAGGAAGGATGAGCGCCAGTGCAGTTCTGCACAAGGCAGCTGATATTCCAGTTAATGGAGACGTATGCGATGGCAAAACACTTTCGCTTTCCTAGGTTATCATATTTCCCGCATTTTGAATCAAAACTTTCTCACAATACCTTTTTTTAATCCAAAACCTCACAGAATTTGCACATTGATCACTGGCAGGGTCTTTGTTCTACCTTCCCTCTTCCCTTCCCAGCTCAGTGGCTGACCCAGCCAGGCACTTCCCTACCTGTTGCTGGCAGAGCCCCACAAAAGTCAGTGGAGGATGCAGAGTTAAGTTGGCCCAGGAACTCGTCATCCGTTCTTGCTGAAATTTGTCCAGAAATCAAAAAGTGTTTAAAATAAAAATAAGACGAAATCCACACAGCTGGAACACATCCACTAAAAAAATCTATTTAAATACAGGCAGAAAGCTTATTTTAACTTGGGATACAAAAAGAAAAAGGAATCTGTCTTACAAGCAAGCACCAAGATGGAGAGCTGAGGAAGCTGCTGAGCCGATACTCTACAGATGAAGATCTGCTGTCAGCACTGCAGTTCCATAGAAAAACCAGGCACCATCTTCCTTTCTCTGAGATTTGTAATCTGCGCAGCAAGGCAGGTGCTATCAACTCGTTCATCAACTCAGAACTTGTCTTCAAAAAAAAGTATCTCAAAAGCCGAGGCTAAAGTTCACAGCCCTGAAGGCACAAACAGCAGCAACAATGAGCAATGCTACAAAAGATGCTGTGGTACAAAAGGGTCTCTTCAAAATTTTTTGACTTTATTTTCACTTTATCATTGGCAGATTCAACTTTCCCCCCACTTTGTCTCTGCTAAACATACAGTAACAAATGCCCAAAGATTCATGTAACCATGACCATAGGTCTTCAATCAAAGAGTCTGTTTCTAATGAAATTAAAATTCTATCGCCCCTGTAGTTTTTGTTTTCTGACCTAGGCTTTCAGGCAGCAGAGGTCCCATGGATATTATCTGAGTTATTTTTATTTGCACAGGATAGATCTTAAATTCTAAATGCATTACACAATTTATCCTTAAAGTGATTCACCTTCACTGTAGTCTTCCTGGCTCTCTTCACTTTCAAAAGCAGTTATTTTGCTGACATGTTTAATTTTCCCTTCCTTACAAGAAATCATCTTGTCTGCTGTAGTGACTAATTTCACCAATACAAGTACAAAATGACCGAGGTGAGATGATCTGTAAAGCTAGTTATTTTGTGATTTCTATTTAATTTAATCTGATGAAAGTGGGTTAGATCAGAGTACCTCGAATGCTTAGTTAATGATCCATGTATGAGCAGTACCCTCCCCAAGAACATTTCTGGACAGAGTGTGCTACAGAGAAAGAAACAAGCAATTTCTATTACAGAATTGTACTTTTTATTTCAGACTATCCAATTACGATAAATTACAGAGACATCTTAAAAATCCTCTTCTGATAAAGAAAAAAGACAGTGTTTCAAAGTTTTTTCTTCAGAAAGTACTTCTCTCTCCAGAGGAACTAGAGTTATTCTGAAAGTGACAAATTAAAAATCCAGTTTAGGTGCAATCAATGACTTGGCCAACTTGCCACAGCTTCCTCACTTGTAAAACAGTTTTCCCTAGTTCCTTTTCATCACTCGTGTTTCTCTTGGCTTTTTAAATTTTTATTGAGTCTGCACTGCAGCTACACCAGAAAAGCTCTGATCTCTGCTGCACCTCCAAGCACTATTCTATCACATATGATTCTGAAACAACTCTCCTGTAATTAAAGCATCTCTCTGGAGCACCTGTAAGCTTTACAACCAGGCAGGCATTTTAGTTCCATGATGTTACAGTTGTATTTACACCTATTATCTGCATTCTGCTTTATTTAAGGTCACAAGACTGATACAAGCTTCCAAAGGCAAGGATCTGTCCTACTCCACATTACATTATACTACAGTAGATACACAGATCTTGAAAGATCACTTTATACACTAGGAAAATACATTCCAGCACAGCAAGAAAGGCTGAAGTACCACCTAACTAACATCACGTCACAAAGGTCAGTTAGAAGAAAGATGTAATAAAGTGAAACAGACAGTAAATTACTGTATCTCTGGAGATTTTCTACTGAACAGAATAACAGTCATGCTACTAGTGATAACCGCATACTAAAAAGATTTTATCCATATTTAAAGTTGATTAAAAGACACTTATTTTTTTAAAGTACACTAAATTGTCATGTATTGCAGACCAAGTCGCTCTAAAGGAACTGAGTTCTGCAAGTAAATTAGTTATATTTCTGCTAAGACTATTAAATAAGGCCAAATTCCTTTGTGACTGGCAATGTATCTTTCATAAGGCTCTATTCTGCTGAAATACACTGCTTTCTAGGCAATGAGCCGAGGAAGGTCAGAGCCTGTAAGAGGGTCTACTCCAGAAGAATGCAGCCCCAATCATTTACCCAGCAGCCCTGCCACCACACATACTGGAGTCACCTGATAAGTGAAGAGTTCCTACAAATAATCTTTGCTTTTCTGTTAAGCAACGTGCATTTCCAGCTTTTCCTTCAGTATCCACAGCTGTGCAGCCAATGCAGGGCACTTAGTTTATCAGAAGACAACAGTAGTGACAGAGGGAGTATCACCAGGCAGCCTCTTCCATCTGTTAAATACATGCCTCTCTCTTCCCCCAGCTTTCTTCTTCCTTCTGCAGGGAGGAGGAGCACAAGTAGTTTTATGCTAAACATTTTGGCCATGTATACAATTTTTGCCTTATTCTTCTCTAACTGACAAGTCAAATTCCCCATGTCAGACCAGCACAGTCATTTATGCCACTCATTGTTTGCTCACAAAACTATCTATTGAGAATATAATACAGTATTGTCAGATCAGAATCACAGCTGATGATAATGCAAGTTCTTCTGTATTCTGGTTACCAATATTATAGTCTAAGTCTTACTGAGGCTTAAAACTCAAGGGAAAAAGAGAGCAGAGCTCTTACTTCAGACTTCAGCTAGTTCTAGCTCAGGAAGAGCATAGCTCAATGACACTAAGTTAAATAAATTCAAAAAAACAAAGTTTGGAAGAAATTATGAAACAAAAAGATTCATAATACATTCTGAAGATCAGTGACTGAAAGTCTCAATATGCACAAGCATCTTTCAAACAATCTATTATTTTACTGGTACTGGTTCACAGGAAGAAAAACAAATTGGCTCTCGATGCCATTTCAGAACCCTCATTCAGTCTACAAATGTAGCTCAGATTTGTGGCTGGTGCCGCCATAAGGTAAAAAAGAATGAGATTTATCATTCAATGTACAATAGATTCAGACCAGAATATGATCCCTTCTCAGGAGTATAGGATTTTTGTAGGGGACTAGAACCTTCTCAGCTCTTGAATTTACTGCCAGTTGCTTTGTAGGAAAAAAAAAGAAAATCACAGTAAGTAAAACCAGACCAGGACAGTTGGCCTCTGCAGTGGCCCAGCTGTCCCAAAGCCTTTGCTCAAAGCTTTCTCTCCCCTTCTGTTCACAGCCTGCACTTACTCCTCTGGCAACTACAAAAGCCAGTTCTCTCACAAACTGAAAACATTTAAAGGGAACAAAGTGGGAATTGAGTAACAAGCATATGGGTAGACAACAAACACCTCTGAAAGCAAGAAGTGTCAACAGTTTCTCCTCCTTCTCCTTTCCACTCTCTGGTTATAGCTTTCTGACTATGAATGCCCAATCATTCAACATTTTGGAAGGATGAGCCTCAGAAAACCAACTCCCTAAGGACTTCTTCCCGGATACTAAAACTGTTTGATTCTTCGACAGCACACAGAAGTGTGTTTGGGAGAGATTACCACCTGCAGATTAAGGGATTTCAGGAATCCTTACAATAAACCAGAAGAAGAAATACTGGGATTTGAAAACACTCATAAAATATGATATTAAGAATTAAGAATAATTCATACAATCACAGAATTGATTGGGTTGGAAGGGACTTTTAAGATCATCTGGTCCCAACACCCCTGCCATAGACAGGAACACCTTCCACTAAATCAGGTTGCTCGGGGCCCCATCCAGCCTGGCTTTGAACATTTCCACGGATGGGGCATCCACAGCTTCTCTGGGTAACCTGATCCAGTGCCTCACCACCCTCAGAGTAAAGAATTTCATCTAATCTAATCTCATCTAATCTAATCTAATCTAATCTGTCCATTTAAAGACATTATCCCTTGTCCTATTACTACATGTCCCTGTAAGAAATTCCTCCAGATTCCTAGTAGCTCCTTTAGGTACTGGAAGGTGCTCTAAAGTTTCCCTGAAGCCTTCTTTTCTCCAGGCTGAACAACCACAACTCTCCCAGCCTGTCTTCATTGGATAGGTGCTCCAGCCCTTTGAAAATTACAACATTAAGAACATCATCATCACATTATTTCAGTGTGTTCTGAGGTATTCTGAGGTATTTAGAAGGGGATCCATCTGCTGGCAAGCAAAAGAATAAAAATAAAATTACATATGTAATATCAATTTCAATTTCATGGGCCGTATTCAGTAGTGTGTTTAGTTACTCCATTTTTTCCATAGAAATTTCTGTCTTTATCTCCTTACTAACACAACAAAGAGCAAGAATTCTAAAACATAACTCAAAGGTAAAGTTTAAGGCACGCACAATTTTCTCTCTCTCTCTCTCTCTGTCTTCTGAGGAAGGCTACTCAGACAAGTCAGTCCCTGATACAAAGCGATTAGCTTGTGCAAAGTGCATGGTTATAATGGAAATTTTCTAGTAGTTTTGCACAGTAGGGGGAAAACAGCTTACTCCAAGGAAAATTTTCAGAGGCCATCCCACTTTGCTGCAATTTTATGCTAACATTTCTTGGTATCAGAAGAGATTCAACACCCACGGGATTAGTTCCCCTTCTCCATTAGCCCATCTTAAAGATTTGTACAATAAATAAACAATAAACTGTGGCATACTATAGCCAAGCCTCTTCGTCCCCTTGGTTCATTCTGGTTTTCTCTGTTGCAGCTCCTGGCAGTGCAGTGACTTTCTGGCTGCAGGACCTCTCTGCTGGGAAAGCAGCAGCTCCAAAAGCTCACAACAACATCTGGGCAGGAGCCAAAATGGAGCCTGTGATTTCCCAGTTCCATGCATTCCATACCACAGGGGTGACTGAAAATGGAAAATATCAAAACCCAGTTTAGTCAGTTTAGAAAGCTCTGTGACAAAAAGGTTGACTTTTGTAAGCAGCTATAAACCAGGAAATGCTCTCTGAATACAAATTTATTGACTTTGTCTGACAGATGGAATTGGGTTAGTTTTTCTCCTGGTGGGGGGAAAAAGCATGGAGGACAAACCCCAGAACTAACCCAGAACAATCATTTATGTCCATCAACACATTTTAACCACCAGGAATACCACAAGATTGCAGTCATCCCTCCCTCAAGTTAGAGTTTCTAATGTGCAGTATTCTTAAACATGCACACACACTTTCTTCTTTGAAAATGAAATAATCCTATTTACACGTATGATTTCACAGATTACCTCAGAAGCTTGGTACCAGGCTTCATGCAGTACTTTCCCATTGCCTCAGTAAGTCACAGACCATCACCAGGACACGATGCTCCCAGTTACATGCTTTTGCTCCAGAAATGACAGTGCTAATAAATGTTCTCTAACGCTACCATGAGCGTGTCTAACATCAGGCTTTTGATAAGCTATGAAGCACACATGTTGCAAAATTGCTGTCTACAAAAACCCAAGCCAAGAATGATTTTGTGATTAATAGAAAGCTGAAGTATCTCAGGGAACCTTTAGCAAGAATCTAAATATGAGGAATGCAACAATATGTTGCAGAGAGTTTAATCAATACTTTTTTGTTAGCACAAACATTAGCTTGTCTTACTACATGATATTACTAACTTCCAACTGTGGGTAATTTTTATGCCCTAAGCATTCAGTTTTAAGCAGTTCTTTGTGTGAATTGTTCAGCTTGACCAGTTATAAAATAGGGGAAATGTGTATATGCAGGTCTGATTTAGAATGGAATTAATTTCTTTTGCTCTAACAGGTCTTCATTTTCCTCTGAACATACATACAAAGCGAGGTCTGAAGGAAAAGACAGATTTCAGAAACTTGATTTCCTTTTAAGATAATTAAAGCCTGTGGGACACAGCTAGTCATCTCTCATCCATGGGCCCCTTCTCATTTACAGTCCCTCCAAACTTAATGAGATCTTTTACGTACCCAAATACCATCAGGAGATAAAGATTCAGGCAGTTTTGTTCATTACTGAATATAGTCACAGTTTCCCACCCCTCATCAGCCCCCAACACTTGTGTCTTGACTCATATTTTATGTCCCTTTGTGGCATGCCCAGCAACAGTCACCCAGCTGTTGGTGGCTGCACAGACACCCTTCCATGGCCTTTTCAGAAGCACAGGGAGAAAAGGAGCACAGGACTGATAACCTCTCATCCCCCAGCACCAGCCAGGCAGAACATCTGCTGGGCTGACCATCATGGCCCATTGCACTCATACATCATCTACCAGCATCTAAACTGCTTCCAGTTAATGGTGCTTCTGGCATTTCTCATCTACAACCTTACTGTCTGAGAAGTTCAACACGATAAAAATTTCCCCACGCAGTTTTTCAGAAAACGGAAGTACTTTTCCCAACATGAATTAAAATGGCCAAAGCTTTTTTGTTGTTCTTGTTAAATAGCTTTGATTGATAAAGTTTGACATGTCTTAGCATGCTTGTTTTCTTCAGTCTAGGGTAATCACTTGATTCTTCTCTCTCATACCCAGAAAGATTTCCTAAAGCATAAGATTTCCAGTGTGCTCTGAACCTCACACAAAATTGATTTCAGCACATACAGTACCCCTGGTGTCTGACGCTGATGAATCACCCTGCTAGTGAAACACAATTTCTACTAAATCAACAAACAGTTTGCTATAAAGGCCATAAGATTCACTTAGTTTCTACAACAAAAGCTCCCATTTCCTCTTCATTAATCCTTGTAAGTGAGATTCAATAGACAAGAGAAAATTCCTGCTAGCTAGCCTTATGGTGTTCTTAACCATTCTGAAGATTAAAGAAAACCCAACTATCAAACCAACAGAAGTTAATTTAAGATTTGAGTGACCCAGGGGAGTCTGAGGCCACTATTCAAAACTCTTTTCTCTTATGATTATGGAAAATTATGTGTTCACTGACTAATCTCCCAAGATAGATTACTGAAAAGCAATCTTTTAAGCTCTGAGAAGACTGCAGAGTTCCTAAAATTCTCCTCCAGAACAAAAGAGAAGTACCAAATTTGAAGATAACATTTTAACTGAGTTTTGAACCGTTTTTATATATCATATACTATTTTCTCATATTATAAAACCTACAATAGCCTAGTTTGTAAACATTATTACTCTGCTTTCACAAAAAAACCAAAGCAAACAAACATTCAGATTGAGGATTAGGAAACACTTTTTGATGCATCCGTTTTGCTTTGGAGTGAAACGCAAAAGGGAAACCCATTCCTGCGGTATTGCAGCCAATATGGAAAAGCAGTTCTGTATTCTCTCACTATTTCTGCAAAGAAAACTTTCATTCCTCTGAAAGACTAGGTAAATATTATCGCAAATCTTAATTTATGGCTGTTATATGAAGCAGAGATACTACACAGGATTTATCAAAATAAGACAGAAAAAATTCAGACAGCCACAGTTTGGGACATTCTGTCAAATTACTCCTCCATTAATAAGTTTAATTCTTTATCTAATGCTGTATTATACAAGGCCAAATTTGGTGTAGTAGAAGGGTGTCTAACTAGCATATTCTGTCTGAACTTTATTCAGCTTCTCTGTACCTCCACACTCATCCCCAGCCACCAGGAGTTACCTGTCCAAAATGGATCAAGCCAGGTGAAGTGTGAACACAACACACACACGTGTGCATTGTGCCAGGATGAGCAAGTCCACCAGAGCTCCATACCTCAGTGCACAGAGATGTTAGAAATCCCATTTCCATAGACTGGAGCCCAACTCAATTTACCCTAAAATCCCTGCCTCGCTGCAGTCATAGAGAATGTACACACTGACAGTGCAAGCCAAAAATCAGCCATTGCTTTTTACCACCTTAGATGGTATCCTGCCTCAACCAAAACAATCTCCAATCCCTACTTAACAGTATTCTCCTTCATAACAGATGGTTTCATACTCAACAGAACCTCAGTCCAGACAGACTTTATTTGGGCTATGTCATCCAGAACCTTGCTTGCATCCATTTGCTTAGGAGCTCTCTGATACTTTTAGTGACATACACTGCAGGATCAAGTCATCTGGAAAACTACTTTCTCCTCTAAGGTTCTGATAATCTGCTCAGTGAAACATTTCTTCCTCTATCTCCACATATTGTTGTACTTGAATTCGTAAGAAGCAGCATTTAAGTCAATATGAACACAGCAGTACAAATAGTATTAGAAACACATTCTATTATCTTCAAAAAAGTCAGAAGTCTAGATGCACACAGAATGCTGATTAGTAGAAGCCAGTGAACTTGAAGTTCACATTTGTAACACCTGGATCGATAAAGTAACCTTCCAAAAATTAACAAAGACCCATCTATGTCATGTGAAACATCAGATTCTGGCATATCATAAAATAAGGATCCAAACGCAAAGAACAAGAAAACCCTGGCTCCCACAAAAACCCCAACACTAAACTGACTTCTGTGTTTAACCAGTGGTTTTACAGTGCAGGAAAAAACAAAGCACCATCCTGACTGCACACAACTGACCATGTCTTTTTATAAACCAGAACCAGGAAAATTCAGTTCATCTACCATTAGCTACAGAGATACTGCGCTTTCCAACCCAATGCCATGTTGTGCTTCCTACATCACTCTTGGGTTTTTCCTGTGAAGAATGAAGTTGTGTAAGTTTACTGAGTGCCAGTTTTATAAAATAAAGAAAGCAATCACTCATCATGTAGCTGGACTTGATTTTAATTTGAGCCAAGTTCATGAGCCATTCCAACAGCAAGGCCACAGAGAGTCTGACTCCATGAAAAGCCATCAGCAGCCTCCAGCACTGTTCCTCCCCCCTCTCAACTCATAGTTATGTAGATAAGGTCAACAAGCAGACTCACATGCTGTAAGCAATATTGTTAGACACAGGCTAACATGTGACACAAAGCAATTCTAGTTTCTTAATTAACAAAGGGGTCTTGAAAAAAGGGCATACAGTCCCAACTAGGTCCTAAAAATGGTTAAACCACTGGTTCCATAGAGCAAGTCACAGAGCCTCCGAAGAGCAGAGACATGTAAATTCTTCTGCCACACTGTATTAGGCTGAAATAATTTCTTCACGCAAGCTTTTGTTGTGGCTAATTATAATTTCCATTAGAGTTGCAGAGATTTGTTATCACCCTGGAAAAAGGACAGCTATTAAACAAAATAGTGCAGATATCCCCTGCTCCAGAGAAACCATAATCTACATTCTTCAGATATAAGGTCAATAGTACTTACTCCAGCTACCGCCCCCATTCGCTATCAGCCTTTATGTCATTTCTCTTTGATCCCCTCTGTTCCTGCTGTTTTTTCAGCTGCTGTTAAATGCCTGTGAATATTTTCCTCTTATAGGAATAATTACAACATCATCATGAAACCTGCTCCCAAAAGAGTGCATTCAAGGGCCACATTCCATTATGCACTTATAGTCCTCGGCCCCACTCACATTTGAACACCTTCTGCTTCCCATCTCTTACAGGAGCAAAGTTTCACACTACCCTTAAGAAGGAACAGCTTTCATACTGTTTGATGCAAGTCATTCTCAACAAGGTACAACAGGGGGAAGTCTCATTTCACAAACACTATGAACACAGCTCCCATGCTAACAGGGGTTTAGGACTTTTCCTTTTGTTTCTTTCTCTTGGAGAATTTGCTCCCATTTTTGCTGCTAAGAAACAGTAATGACTGGTACTTAAGTGAGACAAAAGAAGTAACCACAGAGAAGGGGGAGTAGTGCAGCTGGCCTTACTATCTTAGCTGAGGGGCACTCTCCTGGGAAGGGCAGAAATGCCTCGAGATTTGGGCTGGGAGATGGGGTTTGGCACAGCTTCTCGCTATCTCTTGCTCTCTTGGCTTCGGAGGAGGATTGGTGGAGCTTTTCCAGGAGTATGCTGTGGGAGACAGTGTCAAAGGCCTTGCTGAAGTCCAGGCAGACAACATCCACAGTCTGTCCCACATCCACCAGGTGGGTCACCTGGTCATAAAAGGAAATCACGTTGGTCAAGCACGACCTGCCCCTCCTAAACCCGTGCTGGCTGGGTCTGATCCCCCAGCCATCCTGTAGGTGCTGTGTGATGGCACATACTCTCCATTCCAAGGGAGGCACCCACCTTCCTTGGCAGACACCTGTCTTTCAAACCAAGACAACAGGGTGGCCCAAGCTGTCTGTGGAGGTACCATGCACAGTTCTGCCCTGCTGCTAGATGGACCCGCAGCCACACGGGAGCTTTACACTAAAGACATCCTGCTTATATTAACAGCCACTCATGCATTAGGCAGGAAAAAAGACCAAATGTCCCTCTAAGACTTGTGTCTAAAGACTAGAAATTGCCAGAGAAATTAGGTACTTCTACTAATCAACTTCAAAAGCCTATTTGAATCTATTAATTTTAACTTTCCAATCCAAAATGTGTTTATTGCTGTCAGTTAATTATAGTTTAGGGTGGGCTTTCTTCTGAAATATTGATGGACTAAAAGATTATTCATTACACCTAATTAAATGAATATTTGAGAGAAATGCCTGCCTCTTATCATTGAATTATTTCAGGAAAGCTGTATGTTCTGCTATACAGAAGGACAGGCAAGATGATCACAAGGATTATCTAGCCTTAGAGTAATTCATTAGAAGAAACAGGTGCACATCAAAGAGACTGACATGCACAGTTGGGCTGGTGACAGAAACTGGTACCATTAATGGAGAAGGAATTAATGGAGTAAATCCAACATTCGAGCAAGATGGGGAAGGCAGCAGGAGCAGGCCTGTGGTAAAGGGCACTGTGCCCCCTAAGATCCTAAGTCATCCACTTAGACCAAAGGTCCCTCTACGGTAACCTCCTCTACACAGATGGGCCCTTCCATCCTTAAGGTTCCACAGAAACTTATAAAGTAGGATACATTCAACTATTGGATCATCCTGAACTAGAGAGATCATCATCCACAGCCTCTAATCATCTCTGCCAACCAGGCTCTTCAAGGTGAAATTCCTTCTATCTCCCTCACTAAGAGGGGAGTTGAGTCTATCTTTGCCAAAGTTGCTGCACTGTGAGACAATTTTGGACAGTCTTCCCAAGGTAATGAGCCTTAGAATTCATAAAGATAATTTTTGCAGAACTTGTGAGAATTTAATTCACTGGAGTGGACAGTGGCTCACGTTAATGACACACCACTGACCAAAACAGTGGCTGAACTAAACTGTTACACACTTTTCCTGCTCTCAGCCTAGCTCTGTACTTCCCAGTGAGCAGCAGCACTGAGCACTGTCAGAGCTGCAATTAAACCTGGAAATGGAGAAAGCTATGGGACAGAAAAGAAAGCTAAAGAAATACACAGCTCAATTTCATTTTTAATGGAACATGCGCTGCTAAAGCAGCATCTATTTCAGTGTATTCACACAGGAAAGTTGTTAATGTAGCAATTTTTGTGGATACAGAATTTCAAAATCAGGACATTTGAGTCCCTTTTAAAAATTAGGAGTATGTAAATCCCTTAGAGAAGATAATACAGAGACCAGATTTCATTTGCAGGATATATTTTCATTTATTCCTGTGGTGATTTGGATGAGTCAAAAGTATCTTAAAATGCTTCTGAAACTCCATTTTCAAACCTCACGGAGTTCAAACCACTTCCCTTTAATACACTGGCCATTGCTCTTCTTTAAATGTCATTATATTTAACATTTCTGCTTTGTTTCCCGTAGCATTAATCTCAGTTATTGACAGTCAGCAGCCAAACTCAAGATGAAAGGAATTTTCTTGCCATGATTTCATGCATTTGACATCCTGATAATTCTTTCTTCATTCCTGCTGTTTTAAACAAAACTAGCTAGAAGCACCATTTTTGCCTTTTACTTATAACTGCTGGCTGATAAAACAGAAACACATCCTAGGGGTACTTTATTATGTTATCTGCCCCCAGTTGTTTTTAAGACGATTAATGATTTGTTCACCAAAGCTATATAATAACTACAAAAGTTCTTTGATATTCCTAAATAACAACAATCTCCCTGATTTCTAAAAGCCTACTGTATAGACATGACTATGCAGACTGTAAAATTGCTTTCAGACAAATCCTTAATAAAGGACTACTGAAGAACCACTGATTTATATTTTATCTTACTTGCATTTGGCTATATTACTTCTTGTTTGTTTAAAAGAAGCATTTTCAAATGATGGCTGCAACCCCTAAAGCTCTGTTTAATGAATCTTAACTTTAATATATTCAAAGGCACATAAGTACAGCATTTGCTATTGTTGGCTGTTTGAGCCTCCACTTTCCTTCCTTTGTTCCTTCTATCATCTCAGATCATGGTAAATCATTAGACAGCAGCTATTTAGGAAATATCTTAGAATTTCTTAAAATACAGCTACATTTTCATATGTACTGTGCACAAGCTTCCCATCATTCCCCACCTCATGATTTGGCAGCAGTGCAGATTATACTGAAGAGGAGGGACCAGACCTCATTTTTCCCTTACAAGATCCATAGCCTCTGATCTTCCATACCTTCTTTCACCTTCTCAATACTCCCTCTGCTTCAACCTCAGATCTTAAGGAAGTTGCCAGAGTCATTGCTATGAATGGATGGTCTGAGATGCAGGTTGCAGACAGGTAAGCGTGGCCATCACTTGCACTGTCGTGTGCTGCAGCAGGCAGCCTGCTGCTCAAGGAACTGGCTTGGCTGAGGAGATGGTGGAGCAGCGACCAGCAGAGGCTAAATCATACTGCAGAGAAGTTGTGCACCAGAGAGCTTTGCACCAAGCAAAAAGAGAAAAACCAGTTCTCACCCAAACAGTTTATTTCTGTAACACAAGAGGTGGATACAAACAGATGGGGAAGGAGGAGGGAATGAGAAGACACTCCGATCAGATCATCAGCACCCAAAATGCTGTCAAGACTCTGGGATGCAACCTGCCAAAAACAAACTTTAATGGGATTTTTGAGGGGGTGGATGCTCATTAATTTTAGACAAAAAATGTAAATATTAAGGGCTTACAAATCCAGTTCAGTTCAGAGAAGAAAATGCCATGCTACTGACTAAGAGGAACAGGATTGCCTCTCTGAAGTGGGCACCAAGCAGCACCTGTTGGCTTAATGGTGCAGAAAGTTACCATGACAATGCAACCTGCAAACCCAATGCCCACACGCCTATGCTGGCCTTCTCCAAAAGACCCTGATACCTCCTCATCCTCACATCCTCATCTCCTCTGGAAACAAAACAGCTACCCAGGCCAGGGGGACACGGCAGAGCTACCTGATTTCCTAAGTGTACCACAGACAGCTCCCTGATCGCTGTCCTTTATTCCTGTTGCGGTTCTGTAGGCCAGTTCAAACAGCTCCAGGGTGGAGACTGGGGTTTTGTCACATGATTTTGGGAGTCAAATTTTCCAGATATATCACTGCACTGGGTGCCAATTCCCAGTTTGAAAAGTGATACTTACAAACTTGATTCCCTTCAAAGACTGGAGGCATAATAGACACCTAGATCTCTTTCAGAAAATAAGATCTGGACTTTATTTTTAAAGAAAGGTTTCCACTAGGCTTTCAGAAGATCAGGACTTTATAGAATCTGGGGTCCTCCAAAAATAGAATCTGTTGATTTAGAGTATGAATAAATGTTAAGATTCTTTTTCAACTGCAATTTTCAAATATAATTAAGAGAATTTTTATTATAAATTTAGAGAGATAGCTAGCTTATTTTTTTTCTGTTCAACACAAGGTCATCTCTACACACAAAGAAGCAAGATAGATTTGGGGCACTGTTTATTTAACAGCTAATTCACATTCCAAATAATGATTAACAGGAGATCAAAAAAGGGTGAGGTTGAATGGAGTAAAGCAATTAAAAGATAAAATACAAATGGAAAATGAAAAGCATTTGTAGTGAAATGAACATACACCAGGTGACCAATGGTTTCAGGGAATTAGACTCTCATGGTAATAATTACATATTAGTAATCAGTAATGGCATATATTCATTATTCAGCTGAAATGAAATAAGAGAACACACAACTCTCCCACAGTGGACATTCAGTTTAGATAAGTTGCACTATGCAGAAACTTGGTACCAACGAATGCTCATTCACAAGGTGGTTTTGCCACCTTTACTATCCTGAACATTATTTTTGAGCAGTTAGGATCAAGCATGGTTTGACCTGAGTATTTTTCGGCTCTGAAAATTCTTGGGAAAAAAGATATTTATTAGATGTGGACACAGATACCCTTTTTTTCATGCAAATTAATTCCTTTTCAAGCTTAGCACACATGCTCAGGTTTACACAGTGCAGCTCAGAGTAATCAGCTCTGTCTTAGGTTCCTAAGTCTCTCATTTTAACAGAAGTGCCCTGGAATTTGTTTTAGAAGCCTGTTCCACAGCATGACTAATCAGAAGGTGCTGCAGTTGTGCAATCGTAGATTAACATGGTGTACTCTGTGACTGATACTTTCAATTCTAGATTGACCACAAACAGAGGGCTGTTCTCTTCCTTAAACTAAAGATATACTGCATCCTTACCATACTATTCATTCATCCTCTTGACAGCTATGCTCTAGAAAGAAGTGCTGCAGTCAGCTCAGCTGCGTCTATTTCACTGGCAACTCCTTCAGGGAAACACCCACACACACAGTTCCAAGCTTCACTGGACCTCACAGACTAAATAAAAAAATAAATCTGGATGTTAGATGTTTAAAGAAAATAAAAGTGCTACAGAAAGTGGTATAAATGGTTCATCAGACAAACTCACTCCTCTTATGTCAGAAAAGAATGAGAGGCATCTTTACACTTGTGTTTGGGAGAAGGTTAAACTACCTGCCAAGACTGTTTGTCGCTGAACATCAAAAATATTCCAATTCTACCTGGACAGAAGACTATGTTGAATACAGCATTAGTACAGCCTGCTTAGAGCAGGAACTAGAAGCAATGGTCCATACTTGGGATGAGACTTGAAATACATCAACATGAGAGATAAAATTGGAAATTTCAAAAATGCCTCTCAGTGCCTCTCACTTCCTGCTGACAGATGTTTCTTGATACAACTCCAGTTCACTGGGTACCTTGTGGTGCACAGCAAAGAACCAAACACCACAGAGAACTCAGGCTAGGGGAGAATGAGGGCATCAGGCAGGTACAAACTACAGCTCTTCTGAGCAGAGATTCTGAACCCACATACTAACTTTTCTCTTAATATATAATTCCTTTATGAAAAAAATGTATTAACGTAAAAGTAAAAGCTTTTTATCAACATGCTACTTCCTTAGAAACTTTTCAGTCACTTTCAAGGGTGGGAAAAGACAGTGAGAGCCTATTCACACCATGATTTGCAACATGGTGCCCTTCAGCCTGTGGCTTATGCGTTCTCAGCCGAGGCAAGGCTATAATTAGTCTGAACTGCAGCTAAGCAGGAGAGTCCACAAAGCTACTAAATACTTCTTATCTGAGGAAAGTAACATCCAAATGCCCACAGAATCAAAGACTGAATTTTGTGAGCAAACACTGAGAACCTACAAATGGTTTACGGTACACCAGAGTAAGCAACTCAAACCCAAACTGGACCAAACCCCCTGCTCATTCATTCTAGTAGAAAACAGAACACATATTTACTGGTTGAAGGTAGAAACAGACGCAGGAACCTACTGCCATTATCTGCTGTCAGCAGCAGGAAGAGGCTGGAGCAGGAGTTTGGCAATGAATGCTCCAGGCAGGAGAAATGGCAGCAGGGAAAGGAGGCAGAACCGTCAGTAGCAGACACAGGTACAAGAAAGGCTGCCTTCATCAAACCCAAAGTAATTCCCCTACTTTTCATGTAAGAACACCATCAAATATAAAATAAAAAAATGCATAATTTTCATTCTTCTGATGTTTTATGACATCCTGCCCTGTTCCTGGCACTTGTTTGCATATGCCTCATCAGAGCAGACAGGGGCATGACTCTCTGATGCATCATTAGAAAGGACAAAGTCTACTGAGTACAAAAATGTCACCAGCACGACATGTCTCCTCCTCTCTCTTCTTGAACAAATGACAGCAAAACTGCAGCTTTGTTTTTTCATCAAATTGGGCCAAGAGAAGGAAAGCTATAGAGACAATCCATTACATCATTAAAAGTCATTTTATAGCAATGTTTATATTATATTTATAATATAATATAATATAGATATAAATTAGATATATAGATATATATTATTTATAATATAATACAGTGCTACAAAAGAGTGCAGATTTGGGAAAGACTGAGGAGTTTGGTAGAGGAGTATAAGACAGGTGTATACATGTAAGCCATTCAGGTAAGTTACCAGTGGTGCTATTTCTTCACAAAGAATCTCCTATCTTTTCCCTCCATGTCAAACCATACATGTGCCATCTCACCCCTGAGCTCGTCCCTTCTCTTCCCCTCAGTCAGTCCTCTTCAGAGCCCTCTTCAGAGAGGTGCTCATGGTGCTTACTAAGCCCATAGCAACTTCTATTTTCTATCCGTTTTTTGCTCTTTCCTTGCAGCTCCTTTCAGCTGTTTTTGGCATTTTCTAGTCTCTCCTCTTAGAATACTAGCATGATTCAGTCGTTCCCATTTTAAAGCACCTAACCTTCAACTATAATTGGGTCTCCCACTTCATTTCCTAATAAACTTCTTGCCTATTTCTATCCCTCGCTGGCATTTTTCTAAATTTGTTCTAATGAAGATGAATGACCGCTTACTCGGGTCTCAGAAACACCACTCTGCTCCCACTGCTCTGTCCAATACTAGCATCATACATGACCGTGCTGATACTCTTGAAGTTTCATCTTTCAGCAATCCTTCTTCTCCTCTCACTTTTTGAGATAAATCTTTGACATTATCTTAGGTGGATTAGCCTCACAAATTCTGGCAAGGGTTCACAGACACGATGACTTTGGCCTTCATTTTTCCCTCCCATAGCACTTCCCCAGCTGCAAGCTCACAATTTGTCAGCAGAGAGAGGATCTGAGTCAGAGATCCATTCCTCTGCTGTTTGGTTCAACAAAAGAAATTTATCTGCATTCAGAAGTCTTTGGCCAGCTTTTACTCTTGTCTGAACACTCTGGCATAATTTATTCAAATCAGCACAGGGTGATTATATTCAGAAATACAAAACAAGGCTCTTAACTACGGATAAATGGTATAATGGTAACTCTACAAGATTACAGATATACCAATAAAAATTTGTTGATGGAATAAGCAGTAGTGTGAATCAGCACCTGAGTGATAGCAAATTTTCAAAAAATCTTGAGTGCTGCTTCCTGCTATGAATAACAGCTAGTAGGAGGGTGCAAGGAAGGACTATTCTAAACGTCTCAATTCCAGCCTTAGCAGCAGACAAAATTATCCAGTACCTCAATGTACAATTTCCTGTGCATCATAATATAAAATCATTGAACAAAATCTTCTCTACTTGACTGTCACTTTAATAAAAAGTACAGCTTCAGAAAAACCCATCATCTTAATTTGTACAGAAAACAAGTCTTAAGACATATTTCAGCAGCTTTAACTGAAAGAGCAAAAGCAAAACAAAAAAAAGCATCATGACAGAGTTAAAAACTGCTCAGGCTATGAAGCCTCCTACAATGAGTGTCTCAACCTCACCTAGAGCAGATGTTGTCCTTTCTGGGGGATAAGCCACAAAATCATTGACAACACATCCCTAACCATGGAATGATAGAAAAATAATTTAAGACACAGCTTCTCTGACTCTGCAAAGTAAAGGAAGTTCTCTTCATTAGGCTTAGAAGAAAATACAGATCCCCGTATATTTGTTAAGCACTCCTATATCAAAACCAAGATGAAATATATTTTGTGAAGATCTACAATGGTGGAAAATGCTTGTAATCCATTTACTGATGTTATCAGAGAAAATGGATAACTGAAACTGCATCTCTAGATGTTCTAGAAAGCACCACAAACAACTAAAAAGTCTGGAAGCATAGGGTAAAATTCTCAAAAAATCAGGTTGCAACTCCAAATTAATTCATGGCAAGGTACTGGTCAGCTATTACTGGGAAGTTGTTCTTCAAAAGGCCTTCCAGCATCCAGTGCATAGGAGAAAAATAACACCCATCTGCATCTTTTGTACAACAAAACAAAATGGCCATCCCAATTTCTCCAAGAAACGGAATGTGACACGAGTACAGGACTGCAAAATATGCATCTTCAGACTCTGATCCATAGGCAGATAGTCCTTTGCAGTTTTACCTGGGAATGTACTGTGTGCTTTGGGGATGACACACTGTCAGAACCAGACTTTCCCACACTGGCACACCTCCTGTAGCTAAATATGAGCTCAGAGAGGTTGCACTTTAGCTACTTGAAAGCTCACAGCAAAGCAATGGCAATGATAAATAAATGATTTGTCGAATTTTCTTTTCACCTGCTATTGCTACAACTGGCAATCACTCCAAACTTGGAAACAATCCTCACTGGCAATAAATTGCAATTTCAGACCAGCTTCACTACTGACATAACAGAGCACTGTTTGCATTTTGGTCTTTTTGGTTAACAGCACATCTTCATTTTCCTCTAAGATATCCCCAAAATACTTCATGCTTTCTTGCCAATGGGATTATTATGAAAAATAAAATTAATTTTTACTTGGGTTCCACAATACTCCAGATGTGAAATAAGCCAGGAACTTGCATGAGACAAATACAGAACTACTAATTTAATTCAGCCACACAACAGAATACCTAGGTATCATTTATGACACATTTAATTGTTACTCACATTATATGAAGCACTAAAGATTTATAACAGTCACTGATTCATTCGATTTCTTTTACTTTCAATGCTGAAGAACATGAGAGGTTTGAAAGTGAAGCTACCATCAAGATTCTAGGCTTCTTTAGGAATTTGTTTTTCTAGAGAGTAGGCTATGTAAGCCCACACATTCAATAGAAACTCCCACAAGTCAGGCTTGCGTGCAGACTCTGAAAATCATGGTTTAAGGGAGCCTGGATAAAGTCTGGAGCAGTCGCACAGACTCCGGTGCTCCATTCATGACTTCATTAGTATTGTAGCCACAGTCTAAGAATTCATATAAAGAAGCTGTCAAAGGAATTTGTGCCAATTATCCCTTCCTTTCTTTTTCCAGCACTAGGACTCCAAGAGAAAGGACCTGAACCATATCTGTGATACTTTTCCTGAGAGCTCATTCCTGTTCCCATTTCAAGAGTAAGGTATTTTTAGTTGTCTTCATGGAAGCTAAGCTAGATTCAATCCACCCTTATTTTGCTCTCCCTGTTGGTCATTTGGCATCTCACTTAACCTCTCAGAAGCCCCCAGCACATGCTGCAGGTGAAGGGGCAATGTTGCCTTTCTGAGTAAAGTCTCTCAACACAACACTCCAATGGACCAGTGAAAACCTGTCTCATCACGAATGGCTCATTCTGTCATGTACCAGAGTGGCATCTCACACTTTAGAACAGACTGTTGTAGATGGAAGAGACCTATGATGATCATCCAGTCTGACCAATTTAGGGTTGACTAAAAGTCAAGGCATGGTCCAAATGCCTCTTAAACACTGACAGGCTTGGAGAATCAACCACCTCTCTGGGAAGCCTGTTTCAGTTCTTGATTACTGTCTCAGTAAAGAAATGCTTCCTAATCTTGACTGACCTGTATAAACTTGGTGCTGTCCAGAGATTTAAATGTTCTGATATGCTTACACATCTGCTAGCTTTAAAATATATTTTCAAAGACACCTCAAAACATCCCTTCAAAATGCAAGAGATTTAAACAGACCAGAGCAAATTCAAAAAAATATGAACACAGAAATGCCACAGGGCAGAACACAGCCATGTCCTCAGCTGCTTGTCTAGGACTTCCTAATAGCAGGAGAAAGGCGAGTCAGAAGCATAGCAACGCTTCAGCACGTGAAGAACTGAAATGCCTCTCCTCCTGTACTTGAATTACACTAAGAGGAAGGACTGTTTAAACCCCAAAGTTGGCTCAGATACACAACATTCTGAAAGTGATCTGAGCCCTCTAGTGATGGAGAAAAATAGTGAACTGGCCACTCCTTTGAATAAGAAAAAGCAATGATAACACTTTGCCAGCTCCTTAAGCAAGTTACATCCTAGCATTTTCCTTAATACTACAACATAAGGTAACAATACAGCTGAGCCATACATGAATAGTGCAGAATTTATTAAGTACTCTTCACCCATTTTATTTTGATCTTTGGCCTTTTTTCCTTTATGGGAAGTGCTATGACCTAGTACTACACTAACTATGAAATCCACTAATAGATTATGAATTGCTAGCTCTTTTCCAGTTATATTCTATGTCATCTCCCATGACTGAGCAAAAGTTTTATAAAAGGAACAAACTAACTGAAGATGAGAGCTGACCACAAAGACTTAAAAACCCTGTTAACACAAAGATTAACAACCCGATATTTTCTTCTCACCCCATTTTCCAGCTCATATAACTGACCTTACAGTATTGATCTCAGCCAAAATGAAA
The DNA here is from genome assembly GCA_013398115.1 of Falcunculus frontatus. Classification (NCBI taxonomy): domain Eukaryota; kingdom Metazoa; phylum Chordata; class Aves; order Passeriformes; genus Falcunculus; species Falcunculus frontatus. Next base: position 1,502,574 of record VZRV01010648.1, on the reverse strand, counting down.
CAGGTTGGTTGCATTTTGAATGTTTTGAGCAAACAACCCTCCCTCCACAAGCTTCTATCAATCTTCAGCATTATACATCATCTCAGATAAAAACATATGGTAAATTCTGCTCTTGAGGAAAGACTGTTGGTTTAGGGTGGCCCAGTCAGTATCCATGGGCCCAAATCAACCTTGGGAGCCCAGTGACCCAGCAGGGCACAGCTGGACACCCAGTGTGGCCACCACCGAGCCACAGCTAGCCATGCCTGCCATGGAGACACCTCTGCAGCATCCCACATCCCAGTTATGTTTGCAAGTCTGTGGAAGGGTTCCTCAAGAAGATGTTCTAATGCTTGTTAAGTGGTCTCATTTCTCATGGTAATCACCACACCAGGCTTCTGAGAACCATATTTTAAGTCTGATGTACAACGTAAGGCCATGATTTTTCCAAAGGTAGGAGAATCCATTTTCTTTTACTGCAGAAAGACCAGCTCATGAATACTCCCTTTAGAAAACCTGCTTCTTGAAAACAAGTTTTCAGGTACAGCTCCTTGGTTAAAAACCCTGCTCCATGCTTGGGAAGAGGGTGCTTTGTCTCACATCCAGGCCCCCCTGAAGTGCCTCCAAGATTAGTATTAGCTGATGGCTTTTTAGAAACTCAGTTTTGGAGTCAAGTACCTACTGCTGAAGTCTCACTTAAGCATTCCTTTTAATCTATCCCAAAGTGATTAGCAGCACACATTTGAAGAGAAGTCAGCAGACTCCCACTGCAGAGAATTCTGAAAATCCCTGTGTGAGACCTCAAAAAGAGACAAGATAAAAATATTTGAGATAAGGGGGAAAAAAATTTTGGACCATCAAATATTGCTAGCAACAACTTAATTAACACAGGAGTAACAATTAAGATTAAATTTAGATACACAGATGTAGAGCTTGTGGTGATATTCTTAGTTAATTCACAGAATAAAAATAAACTAAGTGTGCCCCAGAAAATTTTATTAATACAAGGATACTGACCCTTTGAATTACTTTGCATTATTTGAAGACTAACCTATGTAAAACAGGCTTTGGTTAGACACTCAAAAATGTCATTTTGCATTCTTTTTAGAGCATCCCAGAGGACAACTTCATGTGTGTAAACAAACACTCCTGGATAGTCCTTGCTGATACTAATAGGATCCCCCATTAACCACCTGGAAAAAGATAATGATTACCTATTTAGACTAGACCTCATTAATTAGCAGCACTGCTAATATAAACAGTTAAACGCTAAGCACTAAAACCAAAACAAAAATAATAAAAGCAAACAAAAAAGGAAGAAGGTGACCAGCATGTGAGAGGGACTGTAAGCTGTGCCTGTTACCACAAAGAAGTGCTGCAACAAAATAGGACGTTAAATTAGTTTCAAGAGACTGCAGTGGTGCATGAAATTATTTCTTATGGCGTGCTGCATAGATCCATCCCCTGTGGGAATGCAAACCTCGAACAGAGACAGTCACAGAAAAAGGACTGTTCACAGGGGTCGCTTGAATCAAGATGCCTGAAGACACAGGGCATGTGAATTTCACTAACTGCTTTATTCCTGAAACACCAGTTAAAAATACCAATAGTGGTCGAGTTTAGATCCCCTTCCATGAATAATTGTCTGGATTTCTTTTCTGCAGAACTGAGTCCACAGCTAGATTTCCAATATTATTAGAACTTTAAATCTTTTTCCATACTACTGTTGCACTGATGGGTCAGGCAGAACAGTACTTTCTCCACAGCCGTAAAGTAGTAGCAGAATGAAAACCCATCAAGAAAAAATGAACATAATAAACCCACCTTCTAGAAAGCATTATGAATGGAGTTTTTTATATTGTCTTATTAGAAGAAAACCTACATCCTTGCCTTCTTCTGGATGCCAGCTGCTCTCACTGCATAGGCAATGTACTTTGGGGGGAAGTAGGCAGCTGCTTACAGGAACAGTCTCTGCTGAGGTTTGGACAGTGACCAGCACCAATATCTTTCTGCAACAGCTGAACCCCAACTTACAGAACCAGGTAAAGATACAAGCCCCAGGGGTGACTGCAGTGACAGGCAAAGCGATTCAGGCCAGGGCACACAGGGGTTCCACTCCCCAACCTCCCACAACCTGCAGCCTCACCCACAACAGCCTGAGGTTTCTTCTTACTCTCTGCTGTTAGGATGGTAACAAGTCCCAAACACAAAGCTGGCAGGAGAGGTGAGGTTTGCAGGGGGGCAGCACCCCCTCACCTAGAAAACAAGTGAGTGCAGCCAGCAATACAGAGCAGACTTGTGCAGGTACCTTTGATGGCACATGGCTATGCTCGAGCTTATGCATATCCAGACACCTGGTACAAGCACGCCCTTACCTCTACTGCTGGCCTGAACCCTTGGTGTGCCAACATATACTTCTCTACAATTTCCAGTATTGTGATTGCCAGGCAGTAATTGATACCACTCTCCTCATTAGAGCCATTTTCAGCAGTACCATGTACTGTACTTTTTCACTGCCATTTCCATATATGAACAAGACTTTTTCGACATGTGTAAACGTAACATCCCAAATAACCAGATATTAATAACTACTATTTCTAGGATTGGTTGCCAACATTTAACAAGAAACGTGACTCATTAAATAAACCAGGAAGAGAGAGTTTAAGCTTTTCTCCAAACAAAGTGGACTGTGCTGGCAGATAACCCAAGATACCCTCCTTTTTTCCTAATTTTCCAATTCAAGAGAAGGCTAAAAGTGCCTGCAGGACAGTTGTTGATCAAATTTAAATCAAAGCAACAAACAAGAGATATAGAGAAGAATGACATCACACAGGCCTACCACATCAGGAGCTCAAACTTCACATTCTCCCTTGAGGCCTCACATAAATTCTGTCCAGTTCATAACTACTGGTGGAGTAATGATCCTGGCTGTCCTGATGTCACTTCTCTGTGTAGGAATTATATTATCTCAGTGAAGATAAGGCCATTCCAAGGAGGAAAATATCCAAATGGGATCTATGCAGGTAGAGTAAAAGTTAGATCAAGGGCAGCCCTAAGGCCAAGCTTAAATAGTAGATGTTTTGATGCCCCGTGTTCTTGCATGGCTGAGTAGAGTAGGGCACAGCAGTAGCCTTAGGGTAGGGTAGCTGAAGGGGTTCAGTGCAGGTAATCCTTTGGGCGAGAAACTTGTTTGAATAGATTAGGGAACCAGCCAGCAGAGCTTTACCATCCTCTCACCATCAGTCAGAAATTGTCCAACAACAAATAGAGTCCAGGAAAAAAAGACTTCACAAAAGTGAAACCAACTACAGGAAGAGCGGAAGGCTCTTTGTAGCACCACAGACACACATGGGGTGCTCTGAAAGGTAATGTACATTTTGGAATGAACGTTCAGTCTGATGAAGACTCAGGATTTGGGCCATATAGGACTGCCTTCCCAAATCTACCAAAACTGAGTGCTAAAAGGTGAAATTCAGGATTAAATCCATCTGTTAATGCAGATAAAGCTGATGACTCAAATCACAGGATTGTAAAGAGGTGAAATAGAGAGGCACCAGTTGCACTAATCTTTTTGCAGACTCTTATCTGTTTGGATTGATGTATGAAAACACAACAATCTCCAGCAAGGCTAGACCTTGGGAGGCCTTTCACCATTACATTTAATTTAAAAGCTTTATAATGCTAATTAATAAACTCATCCAGTTAATTACACTATATTATTATTACTGAGATAAACCTCTTGTTTGCAAAGGAAGGTCTAGGAAGATAGCAGTATTAAGTGACAAGCATGAGAGATTAATTTATAAAATATTCCTTAATGTCTGACAAACTTTTAGACACTAAGACTTGCTAGGCAGTGACTCAAATTGAGCTCAGCTTGGATATTTGCCAGGTAAAGGCTCCCTATTATCTAACAGCCCTTTTTCCAAATTGGAACTAGATGCAATTCAATTCTTCTTCCAGTGAAACACAGAAAACTTTTGCTGAGCACAGTTGATTAAATAAGCTTTTCTAAATAGTTTTGTATTCTGAGTACTTTCCTCATTTGCGTGTGGCCAATGGCTTACAGAAGAGTAAGCAGGTGTTATCTTACCAGGAAAGTGGGAAGGAGACAATTTGTGATATGGCCTGAACCTACTTGCATTCAAACCTATTGTAAAACTCAAAAATTCAGTGGAAAAGTTTAGACTCATCAACCTCTCATTCACCACAAACAGAGATGAACACAAAGGATACCGGCACAAAATTATTTGTATGTTACTACTGCCCCCAGGAACTCAGTGCTGTTAATTCTGGATATCCTATAGCACACACACAAAGCTCATAAAATGCCTAACAAAGCACATTAAATGACTCCACTAATGACTCTGTCCCTGAACAGTCTCACTTTTTTTTTTAAAATTCAAGCCAACTGTTGAAGTTGTCCATATAGATGTAATTCAGAGGACCTGGAAGAGACTTCGTTTTTGCTATTGCTAAAGAGAAAACTTCTGAGCCTCTCAGTGACATTGGAGAGGAAAGTAGAATCATTCTAGTGGTACTACAGTATTTCACAAAGTTAAAACCTGATGGTGTTCTGCAAGAAAAAAGTGGGAAATTAACTTCTAACATAGTTTTAATTGGAAATTTGACCAAAATGTTATAAAGCATATAATATTAGTCAACATTAATTATTTTTTCCTTATAGCAGGATGTTCTCTAAGACGTTTAATTTACAGCATTTTTGACAGCACTGAGAGCAGGTCTAGTACCAAAAATGGTACTGCTTATGTTGGAAGCAAACATCAAGCGCAGATTTTATTTGTTTTAAAATATTTGCTTCCAGGCAAAAGCAAATTCGTCACATCTCACATTGCTCCTTGCAAGAATGGATGGCAATACTTCTTCCATAACTCAGTCTGCATATAAGAACTTAATCCTGGGAGGACTGGCCTCACCTCTCAGGTTTTCACCCTGGAAAGAGACTCTTTGCATTTATTTATTTATTTAAAACAAACAACCTAAGCCTCAGAAACCAAAGCAAGAAAGCTGCCAAAATGTGACATGATGAAAAGCAATGAAAAAATACCTGCTTATACAATTGTTTACACAGAATTTTTTATACAATTGTGTAAAAAATAACTATTAATGTTATTTAGAAATGCACATTGAGACAGAGGGATGCTGAGCAAGTTCATACAACAGGTAAGCATTTGGATAATCAATGAGCATCAGCCTCCATTCAAAATCTAGGTTAGCATTAGCAAAGACCAAGCAAACCTTTTCATAATACTGTTACACAAGATGTGATGTATCCCTCAAGAAATCGTGGATTTTTGTTCTTCATGACAAGCTCTATCCTTCTGAGGTGAAGGTGATAAATTAGTTAAAAGCACAAAGCAGCCAGAGAACTGAAAGACATAAGCTTCTTCAAGAAGCTGTGAATCTTCAAGAAGCTGTGTTAGAGCCTGTGCCAGCAGCTCTTGCCAAACACAAGCACAATTAACCAAAGTGAGTCTGCAAAAGTCTGCAGGGAAAACAAAAAGGGGCAGGGAGATAGGGAGATGGGAAACGCTCATCAGATCTCATGTCTGAACTATGAGACAGCACAAAATGGGGCGGTCATGTAGCAGAGAGGAAAAAGCAAGATTATTGAGCAAAATAGAATACAAGAAGATATGGTAAATGGATACAGAAACATCATAAGGAAAAACAGGTTGGTGAAGGTACGGATCTTTTCAAAACCCTGAGGATGTATCACACAGAACATCAGGAAACAAGGCAGCTACGTGATTGCATGCCCAAGAGGAAAGCAAAACTATGAGGAGATAACTGGTGATAGGACAACAGCAGATGTTCTCCCTTAAGGATAGTCATGACAGAGTTTGCATGTCACTGAAAACACTGTTGGGAGGGCTCTGGTTTGGTTGCAGGGGCAGATGCGTGTGTGTGCGTGTGTGTGTGTGTGTTGACAGGCTTACTCAGACTCCCCTTGGTAATCATATCATGGTAACAGCAAAGAATGGCAGAAGGAACAAACACAACAGCTCTCTGCATATCCTTGAGTTATTAGTGCAAAGAGAGAACTTTGCAGAGCTCAGCAGTAATTACTTGGCATAAAGGGGGACAGAATCATGCAGCTGTAAAATAACCCCAAAACAACAAAACAAAAACCAAACCCACAGCACTAAACAGCCTTCCAACGACTACAAACCTTTGGTACTGCCGATCCTAGGAGTGACAACATCCAAACACAGGCTGAGGGAAATACATTATTAGAAAGAACTTTATCAGAAAGGCGCAGCATAAAGTAGGAACAAAAGAAATAGAAGAGCACTGAAAACATGCAATTTCACCAGCATCTATCAGTGCTGATGCCCTCATGGCCCTCCCCACGACCCTCTTCTTTCCTTCTGGCAGATATCTTTTAAGCCAGCACCTTCCCCACAAAAGCACAAGAAACAGCACCGTGCAAGAAACCCTCCAGACTGCAGTTTGCATTACAAAAGCCAGGATAACTGTGAGCAGCTTAACTCTGGGCATCTTCTGCTCCCAGGCAGACTCCAGCTGCCTCTGAGGTCCCATGTCTCCACAACACTGCATGACCTGCAGGAGCCCTAGGAGGGAGCAAACAGCCTCAGGTTAGCTGGACCTGGTGTCTCCAACTGCTCTGGGACTCTGCTGTGCCCTGTTTGGGCACCCTATATCAGCTACACCCCATGCAGCAATGCAGCAGGTCAGAGTGGTGTACACAGCCTGTGGCTCGTCACATTTCACCATGTTCCTTAAACAAACCTTGTTTTGTGAAATCCTGCTCCCACAAACAAAAGCAAGTTTGGCTTTTGTGTTAAACAGCTGCCTGTGCTTAAAACTCTGCCCATTTATGGTAATGATGCAAATAGTGAACCAAGGTTAAAGGGTTAAATTACAAAAGCCAACTAAATATCAACTGTTTGCTCCTTCATTGCTAACTCTTCTCTTGCTGCTGCCCCTGCTCCTGAGCCTGGGGACCCACCACGGGTCCATGTTCCAAATGTGTAAGATGCCAGTGCTATGGCAATACAGAATACAAGATGATAGCCTAAACTTGCAAGGTTCATATAGACAGAGGAGGGTTTGGCCATCCAAAGAAGGCCAGGAAGCTTCCCCAGAAGGTGGAGTAAGACTAAATCACAACATAAAATCAAAAAAACACTGGAAGACCCCAAGCCCATTTGTTCTGAATTTGAGACAAAGTAACACATTCTGAAAACTTTCCTGAGAAAGATCAGGAGTCACTTTTTTCCTGCAAGCAGCCAGCCCTCAACCCTCGTACATCTTGGAACGCCGAGGAGAGGCCACTAGTGTCTCCAGCCCAAACCCAGCAATAAAAGCAGCAACAAATAAATAATCCTAAATGGAGAGACAGATAGCAGAGGGAAAGAGAGATGCATCTATGTGGGCCTTCTCTATTGCCCTTTAGTCTCCTTCGTTCTCAAAGGACAGGATTTTCAAAGCAGTGCTATTTTAAAAAGCAACAGTTACTAGAGAATATGCACTAATTGGATCATGTCTCTCCAGAGGTTTTCCAACACTGACACAGTGTTAGTATTCCTCTTAACCTTCTAATATCATAAAGCAAGCATGAGCTCTAATGTGAGATCAAGTAAAACACCCATGAAACTAATAGTTTCATCTAGTGCACTGCAATGCACTACCAATACTGCAGTACGTTTTTCCCTGACAAAGAAATCACAATTAAGTATCAAGGGATTCACCAAGAAAGAGAACAAAAGTGAAGCAAATAAGGATGAGAGGAAAGATGATGGTAGAGAAAATTGTTAGAGTGCTGCTGACCCTCCTCTATGCAGGGTATCATGGTCCCTGCAGAGTCCCTCTGTCAGTTCTGAGTGTGCTCTGCAGACAGGTCTCAGCATGAGTCCATCATCTAGCATGCAGCTGTGTGATCTTCTGTTATCCAGAGGCAAAATTTTAGATCTAATCAGCATTGCCTATCTTACAGAAATAATGAGAAAGAGTAGGCCTGTTCCATAACTGAATGTCATTCTGCAGTAGCTTCATTGGTCAATCTTATCTTCAGAATTATATATCAGAGAGACAGATGTATAGCCTGGGAAATTTTCCATTTTCCTCAAAGAAAAAATGGCAAAACAGAGACTACTCAGCACTGCCTGCTCTCAGAAGCCAGAACTATAAAAACTCTACCAGCAGCACTGAAAATTATTTGAGTTTACTTCGTATGGGGATCAACTGCAGCAGAGAACGCTTTGCTAGAGTTCTAGGGCCAGCCAGCTTCTTGATAACCAATAAATTAAAATGTCCTTTCTGACAGCCACTGCACAGACTTCTCAGCAGGGAAATGTTTGTTTTAACTGAATTTATTTCCTAGGCTCACAGGGGAAGGAGAAAGAGAACTTCTAGCTTTAAATGTACTGTCTAGCATGCTGGTAAATTTATACTGACTGGTAGAAATGCATTATGGTCAGTGTTCCTCCACTGTTAGTTGCAGGTGTCTTCAGGTCTACAAACATTCTGTCACGTCTTTCCCAGTGGCTCAGAAAAGGAGAATGCTATCCCGAACCACATCGCTCCATTAAATACAAGCAAGCTTTTCCAGCAAAAAAGTTAACTTGAGAAATCCAATATTATCTGTGCCTATATATTTTACAGTGACATTTTAATGTTGGACAAATATATTATGTGTTTTTTAAAAAAACTAAAGCACCAAAACAACAACAACAACAGCAGCAAAAAACTCACACCAGTTTGTAATAAAGCTATTACTCATCAATTATGTGCTAGAGCACTACTCCGCAGCAAATTTTCTGAACAAGAGTACAAATAGGTCTTGGATTTTTCTTGAGTTTATAGTTACAGAATTACCAGAATGCCTGAGGCAAACAAAAAATAATGCACCAGCTACAAAAGCTTTTCATGATTTAGAAAGAAAAGATGGGGCATGTAGCCACTACAGAGCTTTTTTCCAGGGTTCATCAAAGGTGTATGACAACTAAGCAAACCCAAGAGCCACAAAAGTGCCTTCACCATGAACACCCTTCAGATCCTCCAGTGAACAGGACCTCCACAGGCAAAAAGGTGTATTTCTGCTCACTGGAATAGACCTACAGCATTTTCAGTAAAATATATTTTAAACGGGCATAAGTTCTTAATTTCTTTTTCAATCCTGCATGTCAAGGCATCAAACATTGGATTATTTTGTGGAAACTCTTCCCTCAGTCTACACTCCAGCCAAACTGTCAGTCTCCTTAGGATTCACCTAATCTAATACAGGCATATGGAAATTTGTTGTCTATGTATTAGCTTGTCACCTTAGGCTATCTTTATCATCAAGAGGGAGAAACAGGCATCTTCAGAGGGAAATTCACCTTAACCATACCTAAATTGAAATTTATATATGAACCTAAACTTCAGGTATACAACATTTTGTAAGTATGGCTTTTCCCCAGGCTCAGAGTATACCAGTCAGAAACTAGTTATGGTCAGAGGTGAAAGCAAAGGCACACAACATTAGAAGAAAACAATTTTAAGAAGGTGGTGATTTTGAATTGAATATGTCCTTGAAACTCATACAGCACTTGGGTCAAAATGATTTAACAACACTGCAAGGTCCTTAACCTTCTCAAGCAAAGAGAAGACAGAGCGTGACTCATCATTTAGCACCAGTTGGGACTAGATTATTCTACCCTGAGATATTAATTCCTTACCCTGTGAAAACAAACATATTCATGTTTGGAGTTCACCATCAGATTCTCCCTCCCTGTGAAACTTCACTAATAGCAATTCTGAAAGAGTATTTCCCTACATGACTGCAAATTGGTTTCACTGCACACTTAAATGATGCGAATTTTCCCTTCATGATGGTTCCTTCAGTTCTCATTCAGAATATGTAGCATCTGGTGTGGTACTTACTGAGGAACTGATGTCCTTTTTTAATGAGTACCAGAAGAGACAGATACACAAAGCATGAGGAAATAGTGATTAACTTTCTGCTGCCCATGGTATCCCAGAGCTTAGCTGTATTTCGTCTAATGATTATACACTCGAGCAAAGAGAACTGTGTATTGTTTATATAAGGACTTTGCCTCCTCTTAAACACGAGATGAGACACTTGATGTTATATCCCAACACAAAATGAGAGGCACAGAACTGATTAATCACTGTAAAGGGGATATCATTGTGGAAAAAAAAATTGTTCAGTGGCTCACTGTCACTTGCCATGCCTAGCCAGGAAAAGCTGGCAGGAATAAAACAGCTATTAAATAAGCCAGATCAGCCTGAGCAAGCACTGAAGAGACACCACAACCATAATGACTTTTCTGACTGGGCAGAGGCAGTGGAGATGCTGCCTTGTGAAACGCTGGTCTGATGAGAAGAGCATAAGCTTCTCAGGAGAAATGACCAAGCTTCAGACCTTGTTCTCACTTCATGCTTTGGTAGCAGGGGCTGCTTTCGCACCACAGCAGCTCCACACACAGCTCACATTCAGAGCTCACTGCACCAATGAGGCCAGACCACCTTCCACTCATTGGATATTGCCAGGGGTATCTAAAGAGAGTACCTGCCAGAACAGACATACTCAGAGTTTCAGTCTCTTTCAACAAAGCTTGAAATCTCAGCCCCCAGGGGTTCTCTCTTAATGATTTCCAAAACATCAGTCTCTAAAAGTCTTTTTTTTTTTTTCTTATAGAGAGCAAAGAATGTCTTTATGTCTTCACCAAGAGCAGAAAAGGTTTACAGGAATGAACTAATGAGCCCTGGCACCACACCATTTCAAAGTACATATGGGACCATACCTTAGTGCACCACAGCAGCAGAGGATTAGCATCAACATTAATAGCCAACACTTTGACTCGAAGTGATCAATGTAACAGTATTGAAATTATACCTTTTACCAGCAGCTAACTCAGATATCTTTATGTCACATTTCTGTTGCTGCAAAGGAAAATATCTAGAAATGCGAGAACTAGTGAGACCAAAGTTGTACCTGCTCATACAACGCTATTTTATCTCAGCCTTCTGCAATTTCATCCAGTTGTAAATAAAGAATAACTCGAAAATCATGGCTCATTGAATCAGCTACAGAGGAAGGAGAATGAATGGACCCCTCCTCGCTCAATCATGACTATTTGCAGAGGAAATTGTGCTAAAATAGCGGTTTATCAGATACCTCCAGCAGGGCAAGACCCTACCGTGCCGATCCACTAAAACAGGCACTCACCAGCATGTAGCTGATCCAGAAAATCCTTTCCCTGACTCTTCCAACAGCATCTACTGTCCTTCCCCTTTGGTTTCTAGACTCTAATCTCTCTTGTCTCAAGCTGATTTGGCCTACCCACTGGGCAGCCTCCTGGGAAGCAGCTGTATGTGGGGACAAGCCCTGGAGCTCCTCCTCAGGTCCACACTCCTCAGACCGGAGGCTCCTGGTTGTGACGCATTCTCCCACTGTGGCTCTATCTTCAGCATCTTCTTTTACAATCTTCTGTGGTTAGCACAGAATATGCTCTTCTGAGTGACTATTGTTCCATCCACCTCCTCTATAGTTACTACCATCTCTAGAGTGTTAGCTATAATATGTACAGTTCAGGCTTTTGTGCAGCTTCCTTCTCTCTCTCCTACCAATTAATGTTTTCATTGTCATTTTGTTAATTTTTCCTATAAACTTTCACTCTCACCTACAATTTAATTTAGGCTTTAAGTTAATGAAGTGCTCAGTTTATGATAAGCCTTTTTAGGTTACATATGACTTCTGTTTACCAGAAAAATTCAAACTACTTGCTGGTTGAATTCTTCTCTGCCAAGATTATTAAGCATTTCACCCCTGCCTATCCCACTGGTTTAATATTTGACATCAGACCAAGTGTCAGCTCTCCAGTCTGTGTCAATACAGTTCACCTACTCAGCTAACATGCTTTCCTACCTGGTTGTATGACCTGTGTTGAGCACAATTACATAATGGCTAAGATGCAGCAAAGTACAAGTGGCTTGAATGTCACAACCCCTTAAAAAAGCTGTTTTGTAAAAGCTTTAAAAATGTCAGTTGGTTAGTCAAGCACAAAATTTAAAAAATAAGGGCTTTGAGTAATTTATTGCTTTACAAAGGGATCTCTGCCTTTAAAGAGGGCTTCACTCACACACATACCTTCACTTAGGAACCTGAGCTCTCCTGGGCAAGAACAACATTACACTTTGTTCAGAGTACTTAATTTCTTTTTTCATTATTAAATACATGTGAATAAGGAAAATGTAGATGCAGAAGTGCATTTACCTTGAATGTGCCGTTTGTTCCATGTAACACCTTGACATCAATGCCAAAGCATGTCTATTTCTTCATTAAAATAATTAAAGAAAGGCTGTCCTTACCACTAACAGAGTACATCTTCACTTTAACTTGAACTGAGAGAGTAAAATTGTATGGACTGAAGCAAAGCAAGTGACAGTTATTTACTGTTGTGGCTTTCAGCACAAGCCTCAGTCCACATCTTTCATTAGGAACAAAAGTGGGATAGTTTCTGTTCACCTGAACACCACTTGTTTCATTGCAACATGCAGCAGGAAAGCTACTAAGTTTTATGACACATGTGAAAAACAGAGAGATAATTGATGAAAATAGACTGTTTAATAAGTATTCTGCTGCCAAATGATGTGACTAATGCAGTGCTAGGAAAAAAACCCACAACCTGGCACACTGAGAACATTCAGTTTACACAAGGCCTGGAAAATCTCTTGAAGTGATCCAGTTCTATACTCCAAAATTGGTTTTCGTTTTTGAGATGCCCTGCTAGAGGGAAAGATTAATCATTCTTACCATCACATTACAGCAGCACAAAGAGGACAGCACAACAGTATACATGATGAGGAGACCATGACAATTTACCCAATGCCTTTGCTTTGCTACAGCTGGCCTGATTCCACATTCAAAATCAAGCCAATCCAAAGTAAAGCAAAATACAAGCAGAAAGCACAGCCTTTCTCCAAGTCATTAAAAGCATGATTCCTTCAAGCTTAGAAATCTACCTTTTTAGAATTCTAAGAAAGATGTGTTGTCATTAGGAAAGCTAAGTCTATCTCCAGCCTGAAGCAGAGAGCCTATCTTTAAAACAGAAATGTCCTATTTCACACTGGGGAAAAAAAGTTGTTGTTTATTTTCAAAAAACCCTAGAGGAATGTGTGATTCATTGGTTGTTTACTTAAGCAAATTTTTAAGCCGCTAGAGATTCATCTATTGCTAATTCAAAAGTTGGCACAATTAATGCAAACATTTGTTCCACAGTAGTATAGATTAATGGGAAGGGGGGGGAGGGGGGAAGTCAAAGGATTACGAAGTAGCAAATATTTTCTGATAATCTGACACTCAACTGTCCTTATATTTGAAGTGCGTTTTGCATTACTTTTGAAAGCTAACAGAAATCACAACTTTCATGTAGGCAGCAGGTTTAGGCAGAGGGATGTGATTTGGGAAATTTGTAAGGCAAGAGTAAATTTTTTTTTTAACTTATAAATAATAGTTTTCTATGTGCACAACAGATTTTTGAATAGCCTGATAAATCATGCCATTCCTATTAATAAGGAAATAATCACACATGTTTTTCAGTTTCAGTCTCTGCAAAGGGTAGGTTTCACCACTGAGTTCAAAGGACCAGGCTCTCCTGTTCATAGGAGTTTTAGAACCTTATCACTGCATTATTTTGTCTCATTGACGTAATGACTAAGGCACGGACTCAGACTGGCAGGGATACTGAGACATTTATTGAAAGAAATGAGCTGGTTTTATACACTTCTTCAAGACCCAGTATTTCCTTATATGGTGTTTTTCACTAAGCAACCTATCACACATTGCCATGTCAGTCACACACTTCCTTAATGTCCTTACATGGGGTGATCACTCGCTGTCCACCCGTCCGGCAGCTTCCTCAGGCTCCTCTCTGCAGGGCTCTGCCCTGTGGCATCTCCTCCCCTGCAAGGTCAGGCAGAGACAAGCTGCTCTGTGCTGCCATGGCGTTCTGCAGGCACATCCCACAGCCCAATTCCATCCTATCTCTTCCCACATCTAATAACTTCCAATTGTAAAGATTCAGAGTCACTACGACAACTCCTCCACAACTCTGCTGCTATAAGATGCTGCCTACAAACAATAATACTTCTGTTTCTGGATGGGTCACTGCACGGCCACTGAAAAGAGCACATCAAACACACCATCATTGGGAAAGGCCCCCATAGCCCAGATCCCACCTTCAGCACCAGGATTGGAGTGCGATGGGTCGGTGTGACATGGGCAGGGCACAGCACTGACCACCCCCTTCGCAGCCAAGGCTCTTCAGTCCAACGCCTGACACGTTCTCAATCAGCTGCTGTGAATTAACTGGATCTTTTCCTTCACTGCACAGAAATAGATGCAGCTGCCAAAGAAATCCTGGTTTTGTTGGTGATTATGTTGTCATCCGGGGGAGAAACGGGGAGGAAGCGGAGATATTTTTAGCTCAGATCTCCTCCCTGGGCCAGGGAAAAACCAACCTAAGCAGCAATTTGTGATTTTTCAAGAAATCCTTTTTAAGCTTTTATGAGGAACTGCAAGTCTTTACAAAGACTTTATTAAGACCAACCAAGTTTAAAATAAATGTGCCATACAAAAAATGTGAATCAAGACAACAGAGAGCAAGGAGAAAAACTTCACAAAAAAGACTGGAGTCAGGGAAGAATCTGAAATAAGTTTGGAAGAAGTATAGCTGGCAGTGTTAGATATCAAGAAGCTTTTTCTCAAAGTATAGAAGGGGACTCAGCCAAGGATGAAGAAAGATCATTTCAGAAAGGAACGAGTAATACAGCCACAGAGGATGGTAAAGCAATTCAAGCATTAAATGAATACTTTCATGTTTACAACAAAGATGCCTAAAAATCTGTCAGATGACACTGGCTATATATCTGCTATCATGAAAGAATTCAGAAGCAGTTAAGGAAAACCATTAAGCTAACTGGAGCAGTAGAAATGAAGGACAAGACCACTGGAGAGCCTCAGCTGCATGACAACCCAAGCAGGCTCAGATTGAATTTGCCAGTCCCATCAGCGCACATTGATGAGCAAAGACTGACTCAGCCTGGTGACTGCAAAGCAGCACTTGGACACAGTGCCCAGCACTGGCACCACTCTGCCCACTGGAGTCTGAGGAGGCAGAAGCCTGACCCTCACAGAAACTGATGACAAAGTTATATCAACGATCCTCCTTAAAAAACTAAAATAAAATAAAATCAGCCCCCTGCAACTTCAGTTGGTTTGATCATGCATAAAAACACCCAGGTGGGCAAGACTCATGTTGATCAGAATAGTACAATTTTAAAAGGGAAAATTCTACACAATTCAGCCTCTTAGCAGTTGCAGGGTGTTTCATGTGTGTTCATGCAGACAGTGATGCTCTTTAAGAGGTTTAACTCTACAGTAAGTCTGTTATTGCCTTCACACTAATGACTCAAACAACATGATTACAGTATGGAAAACAAAAAAAGTTTAATAAAAAACAACAAAACTGATTCTCAGCTCCAACAGGCTTCAAAGCTCAGAAGGAAAACTGAGCTAATGTGTAGTGAATCATTTACTTAATGGGTTTAGCCTCCTCCTGTTTGCAAATTGTCCAACAACTCTTGGCAGTTTTCACATGCACTCCTTAGTCAGAGTTATTTGCAAAACATCTCTTTCAAATAATTCTGATATTCCAGATTGTTCACAAGTAGTTCATTGTGATTATGCAAGATTAAAATAAATAAATTGGCCTGTCTGGTTTGCCTAGTGTTGCCCACACAGCACATATTTCATTTCCCAGATTGGATAGCACTTAGTCTCAGAACTGGGCAGGTCTGGCTGAAAGTTCAGTTTTCATGCATTTCTCTAAATGCAGATTCAAAATCTGTATTTTCCTCCATACATCCTATATAAAATGACCCTGAAATTAGCTCATTCGGTTAGAGGATGGTGCTGATAACACCAAGGCTGTGAGTTTGATCCCTGTATTTGCCATTCACTTAAAAGCTGGACTGGGTGATCCCTCTGGGTCCCTTCCAACTCTGACTATTCTGTGGTTCTCGCACTGAAAATCATTAGCAAGTGATTAAATGACAAAGAACGGATATACAAAGGGGGGTTTTTTAAACGCTGAGACTATGATTTCAACTGCTTTCACATTTTAAATTACTGTCTTGGACTGTACAGTTTCTCATGGCATAGCACCCCGAAGGCTGACTACTGAATGTACAGGTGCTTAATTTTTTTCCCCCACCCAAGCAGAGCATCACCCCTGAAGCCACAGGATTGTTACTGGGGATGCAGCCACCTCGCTTATGGTTATTGCCATGTTAACAATTACAGTATTGATAACTTTATAGACTTCTTTTGCATACAGTAAATGATATTTATACAAACAGTAAGTATCACAGCAAAGACAAGAATCCCTGTGAGGGGATTCAGATGAATTCAGATTCTGGGGTGGAGGCTTCAGATGAAAGCCTCCACCTCAGAAAGCCTGCAAATATTTCAATGTACTGTATAAAATAGAACTGTGTGGAGGCTAAAAGCCCACCAGAAACCACAATCTGATGATGTGAACCTTTGATCCCCTTGAGATGAGGGCTTCATCAGTCATACTGAAAAGCTGGCCCCATCAACCTAACTTTGGAAAGCAAACCTGTTGAAGAGGTGTATCTCCTTTCCCTTTATATAGGTTAAAAGAATGAGATAGAGAAAAAAAGATTTGTTAAACCATGCAGGATTCAGCCTGAATCATCCCTATGTGTTTCACAAAATTATTCCTGAAAAGATCTTAGTCTCTGTAGAGAAGAATAAAGGTGTTTCAGGTCATCCTCAGATTCACAGGGCAACTAAATATTTGTTTTTTCACTGTAAGCCATTTATGTATAAGATTCTTTATGTTGTGGATCTAATCACTTTTACAGTAGTCTATGGGAGAAACTAACTTGGAATTCCAGGCATGTCTCTACAAATATCTGTGGCAGCTCACTGCAGCTCATGCATTATTTTTATTCTTATGGTGCCCTCTCCTTAGTGCCAAGTTAGATTCCTTTTTTTTTTTTTTTTTAGGAAAAGAAGTATTCCTCTTTACAGTTTCAGACTTCTTATTTCTGACAGAAAGGAGGCAGAAGGGTTCTGCGTTTGCTGAGAATATAAGCATCAAGTTAGGCACAATTTCTCTAAATTACAATCTGCTTTGTCAAATATCTAGGCATCCTCAGCTGATCGTGTTTTAAATAGGACTAGCTCCTTTTAAACAAATCACTCGAAAGCCTGGTTCAGAGTTATTTAAAGTTGCTGGTATTTTATGACACCACAAATGCTGCACAATGCAACTGCTGAGCTTTAAAAACACAGAAACTAGAAAGTGGATACAAGAAACTACCATCTGTCTCTCTAAACAATTATCATCCTGCCATCTGTCTATACACTAGATAATGTTTTTGCTGTCGATAATATTTGATTGAAAAAGCTCTCTATGGATACTAAGAAGACGAAACCATTTTAAGAAAAACAAAAATATATTGCTGATCATTCAAGTTTCTCTTTTCCACGAGAAAACCTGCCGTTACACTGTACTCTACTGTTAGACAAAACATGAGGGGTACATTGCAGTGATATTAGACCCCTTTGTAATGAGAGGCTGCTTCTTCACCATTATTCCATTCTTTATGAACTCCTTACTATAAAAGATGCATGAAAAGTCCAAAACCAAATTCAGACTGGGAATAGAATGAGGAAAAGTATCTTAGAAATTTGCTTTGGACTTTCTTCCCCACGTTTGTTTTTCTCCATCCCAGAGTAGTCACGAGCAGATGACCAGTTTAAGCCCTTCAATGAACCTGGTGGCTGCAGTCCTTCATTGCCCAACTGGAAAGAGATTTAGATCCCAGCACAGGAGGGACAGATAGCAGTAGTTACCCTGCAGATCCATAAACTATTGGTGCTACTGCTCCCTAGCATGTTTCAGCTAGTCTGGAAGTGCAATTACATGGGAATTACTGTCAAAAGAACTTCCATGAAAGAAACCCTAGAGAAGGCTGTTGCCAGATCATTAGCGCCTCCCAACATTCCAGGCTTTGCCCCGTGCTTTGCAACCTCTGAGACAAAGGGCTGTGTAGATACACACTGCCAGGTATTACATACACAACAAAGCCTTTAATAGAATCTTGAATTTGAACATGTTAGAGTTACCCTTTGATTAGGTCGTTAGTATCTTTGTTGTAATTACGATTATTAGTGCTACAATACTCTTACAAGGCCCACCCCTAAAGCTTGGATCACCCAAGACCTTTCACCAAGACTCAAAAACCTAATGAAGGGCTACATTTGTTTTCAGGCTGTTGTGACTCCTCCATATCTGGCACCTGTGGAGTCAAATGAATGCAGCAGCAGACACAATTACTGAACCAGCATCTGTTCAGAGCCTAGTGATAATGACATTTGTAAAATCCAGTGAATGTTTTATCAAATAAATCAGCTGCATTTCTTGTTTGGGGAGGGAAAAAATGAACAGGATTGCAGGTTTCATTAAGAGGTTAATGCACTGTTTTTCCCCTTCTACAAAAATTAAATCCTTTAAATGGGGAAAAAATAGTTTTGTGATCTAATTCAAACCTTTATGACAAACAAGTAACCAAAGAGATTTCAGTCAATCAGTAAAGGTTCAGTGACAGATGAGACGCATTTAAAGTCAAGGGCAGATGAAAGGCAGGGACAGCTGCAGGTATGGGATTGTGCCTTTTATTTGAATTTCATTTTGGGAGATTATGGGTTTGGGTGAGGGCGGGAGTGTTTTTTTCAGTGAACATCATGTTTCGTGCAACATTTTAAGATAATTGATAGTATTTTAACAGATTACCAAAACAGTTTCAAAACACACTGTGTACTGAGAATGGAAGTTGACAGGGCATTAAGAGCCAGAACGTTTGCTTGTCCTGCAGCAGCAGCAGCACCCACCATTGTGGTGAAGGGGCACAGGCAGCTTATGTGAAGTGTGCTCTGCAATATGCAGAAAGCAAGTGCACAAAATCCTTACTTAGAAAATCATTGTTATTAGTGAAAAGCTGAATAAGCATGGCTGTATTGTCAAATGGGCTTGAATATAGCAGATATTCCCTGGAATCTTATGACTAAATCACAAAACGTATCCTAGCCTGGAAATGCAGAAAACATGAATGTAGACTTAATGTTGGGGGAGGAGAGGAGAAGAAAAGAAGAGAAGACAGCGCAACGGCACATAGCAGCTGGATTTCCCGAGGCACGTATTTTATTCATAAGTGTAAGCTGGTGAATAATTCACATGCAGCAGCACGTAGCAGAAGCCAGTTAAAGAACCTTACCAGGGTCATTCCTGGACTTGGCTTTGCCAGTTGTTGCACTGAGTTCCTCCAGCTCTTTTTGCAAACATTCCTCCAGTGGAACTGAAAGCAGAGAGCTCAGCTGTTTTTATTCCAGATCTGTAAAGTGATGACAATCTTTGGGAGAGTTACTGGGAAATAATAAATCAGAGTAGCAAAGAAAGGTCTTAGGATAGTTTTCAACCAAATGTCTTGGAAAAGCACAAGCACATTTTATCAGAAAGGCTTTCACCAGCAGGCTCCAACTGCTTTTCATTCATGGAGCTGAAAACTGACCAAATAGGCCAACAAAACTGCTGAAGCCAACCAATGTGGTTAAACATATGGATCTGATTGACTGGTTTAATCTGCACACTCATTCTGAGCTGGACTGGAGAAAACCACATAGTGATCCCGGGCTGGATGAACAGGCTCAGTTGCTAAGAGCTATCTGTGAATCAATGCAAGACACCATTGGTACCTTCACCAAGCCATTCCACAGCAAGCTCCCCTCACCAAAGGCATGAAGGTGGAAGATTGAAGTATTAAAACGAAGATCACTTGTAGATAGTTCAGTTAAAGCTTTTTTCATCACTAAATGCAAATTAATCGCACTGGATATTTTTTGATAAGAACAGCAAATTATATCTAAGTAGTTCAAATGAAACACTTAGCCTACATTTTGAATATTAAATCACTGGCTAGTTTCTGATATTTACCCTCTAGGCCACAACCTATCAACTTCTTACTTCTTCACTCAAACCTACAAGGCAATAAAAGAAAGCAGGTTTTATGCAAATAAATTCCATCCAACCTCATATCACAGCACAGTTCTTCAGGTTCCAAATTCAAAATCTACACACCTTCCTCACTCATGGCACTTATCTCACCACACCATGTGTAAGCATGCTGAGTGGTAGATAAACTTTTATAAGAAGATTATAAAATCTTAACATTTTGTCTTAGTGAAAATAACAGTGAAGCTTGCTGCAGAGGTCCAGTGAGCAGAGCATTCATCTTCCCCATCACTCTGGGACTGAGGAGGATGACCCAGCCTTCTCAGCTCCGTAATCCTTCTCACAGGCCCCAGTTTTCCTTCATACCCATACCTGTAATTCCCCTTGAGTTGAAAACTAATCAAGCCAATCTGTACAGAAAGGGCAACTTGATAACAGAGAGGGATTAGACCAAGCTAATAGCACAACTAAGAGAGCAAAATAAAACCAGCTTCTCTGGTATGGAAATAGGAATGGAAAAGGGATAAAGAATGTTTTTCACCTGATGCTTTTCTTTAGACACATAATTTTGAAAATCTCTTGGAAATGAAAGTGGAATAGTGGCAACAGCTGTAGGAATGCTGGTCTGTTCAGCCTGAGACACCAGACCAAATACCACCACACTTCACATGTGACAGCCAGGATGGAAAGCCCCCATGCAGCACTGACAGAAAGAGCTAGAGGTCTTTATTTCAGTTTAGCACCCCTGCCCGCAGGAGATTCACTCTGACGAGGAAGCTTTGCTATAACTCTTCCTTGCCCAGGAAAATCAGCCCCCTGAATTCACAACTGCAAAAACAAGTTTCCAGTGTGGTTTGTGAGGCACCCTAATTTTCATTGCTCAGTTCAAGTAGCCAACATGATTGCCATTAGCACTAGGAGAGTATGGAGTGGAAGTGAATGTTAACTTTGATGCTTTCTCGTAGCCATAAACCTCTAGATAGTCCTGAAACAGAGGATAGTTTGGTTTTCTCCTCACTGACATTTGTGCTAGAAAACATGAAGTATTCAGGAGTGACATAATGCAGTAGTGAGGCTTCTGACTCCAGTCTGTCCATGTGTAGACTGAGGTCAAGCAGCAGCTTATGGGAAACACTTAGCTTCCCCATAAAGGTCATCTTTATCTTCTCTCCTGTCCAGCAATCAGTAGGGACAACACACTAAGGTCTCCCGTGCAGTTCTCTAGGTACAGGATTCAGTGATGCATTTGCTACAGGGTGCCTTGTATCCTCTAGATAACCATCCAGATTCCAAAAGATTCAACCCGTAAGTGCAATTGACTCACAAATGAAAGTGGAAGAGTGCTGGGACAAGTAGTAGGAATTTTCCCCTCCCTTTCCTTTATCATGTAATGCTAATTATGAAATTCAGATAAGCTAAGGATTTTATGGTGTTATAACAGGAGGGATTTAAAGTCCTAATTTTTTTATTCCAATCTCTCTCAGAAGTAGAAAATGAGAAATCAAAAAACCAGTTATTTTAGGAATTCATAAGTTATTGCACTCAACTGCCCAGTACAATGAACTACTCTCAGTTCATGTCAGTTGTTAATAAGACTTTACCATAATATAGCAACTCAGCATGGTTAAAAATACACCACAAAGGACATTCACCTCTAAAAATAGTTATTAAAAAAATGGACAAAGTCAATCTGAAAATAGATAGGGGGAAAGGAAGAGAAGCAAAATAGATTAAGTAGGGCAAATCATACTGGATGCCAGCAATGAGTGCATTATTTCAAATTCATAAAACATTTTTAAATAAATGTATAACTAAAGCATGCAATAGCATATTAATCCAGTCAGAGTACCCATACCCAATCACTTATTTTAAACCACAAATAGCAGAGGTTCCAGTTCTCTTCTTAGGGATCTTTGATCCTCACAGTGGGCTCATTCATGCAACATAGTGAGAACTCTGGCATTAACAAATTAAGGGTCTCTGTGTGCATTAAAGACATAAGTAGTGTTGCCCACTGATTTTAGCTTTTAAAGTTCACACACACAAAAAATAAAATAAAAAAAACCAAACAAACCAACCAACCAACCAAACCCCCAAACAAACATAAAACAAACACACAGACAAAAAAAAACCAAAACCACCAAACCAAACAAACCCAACCACACAAACCCTGCAGCTTTTCTGGGATAACTCAAACCAGCTCTGAACTTGCACCATGGAAGCTGATTTCATTAAAAGAAAACCCAAATCCATTTTTCCCGAAGTTAAGCACACACCCAAATGCTCTGCTGGTTCAGTGCCAGAGCACCCAGCACTGGGGTTGTTCACCCATAATATAAATGCACTATGCCACCTATTAATTGTGATTACTATCATACCCCATAGAGCTAAATGCAGTGCAAATATTTAATGGGTTTAGCACTATTCTTTTCTAAGGTTTCAGAGGAAATACTGGAACATAAACTTCTTCAGAAAACATCTGTACAAATCCCAAAACTATTTAAAAAATTAATTCTTTTCTTTCTTCTTCTTTGGAATTCATGTACCAAAAGATACAGAGTGTCTAAATCTATCTGGACTCATCCTGTCATAAAAAAAGAGGCTTATTCAACATACAGCTGTGAATATTTCCATGAAATGTACTTTCCCTTATGGCTTCCTTCCTGAAACCAAGTCACTTGAAAATCAAGTTTAGAATTGAGATTTTTTTTGGTTCATGGTGATTAAAACCAGAAAAAACATTTAAATTGTTTGAATGCCAAGTGTGTGCAATTTTCTTGCAAAATCCTTAGGTGTCCAAGTCAGAGGGATTTAATTTTCACAGCCGCTTACAGGTTTATTCTGTGCCATAGCTCAGCTCTGCTGGGGGGAAAGAGGAGCCGAGAGGAGGGGAATTAAAATTCCTCCAATGCAGATACTCAACACAGATTCAGTGATTCCCTCCTACAGGCAACCTTCTCAGATATATAGTGAAATAAAGAAGAAAAAACAACAACATTTTGGACAGCTCCAGTGAGTCTAACCTCTGTAACATTGCCAGTGTGAGACCACATGAACTATGAAGTGACAAGTATTTCAATAACTTGAATATTAAAAAAACTACTTTTATGGGATACAGGAATACATTTAACTAGACCTACAGGCATCCACTGGCTGTTATGGACAAAGTATGCAACAAAAACCACCCCAAACAGCACACCTTATCACCCCAATGTATTTTAGAATCCAAAAGAAAGGTTAAGCTTTGGAAAGATCTCATTGAATATTGTAAACACTACTCTTACCCCAACAGTGCAAAACTCATTTTCTCTTCTCTACTGATATGGATCTATTGAGGCAATTGACTGGATTGAAGTCCAGTCATTTAAACTGAGCAAAGAGGTTAGTGCAGATGTTGATAGGTCCTGCGAGATCTTGTGGCCTTTGCAGAGTGAAGTAGTCTGGACTTAGGTCAATGAATATGTTACTATTTGAGGATCTTAAAAGGGCATATGTTAGTAGAAAATTGAACTGTCTCAAGCTTGGTGCATTTCTTGAATAAAATGGCCTAGCTACAATATTTATAATTTGTGCACTAGGGCTTGATCCAAAGCCCATTAAAGTCACCAGAAAGGTACTCACAGATCTGAGCAGATTTTAGATCAGGTATTAATTGGTTTATTAAGTTTGATTTTTCTCCCACAGCAACAAACAGCAAATATGCACCTCTGCCATTACTCTAATCTTTGCTTAAAACCAGAATTCAACTGCTTCAGCATCAGAGACTGGAAACAGATTTGTTTATTTCTGTGCGCAAGATAGCAAATATTTTTATCTTCACAACTACAAGCTGAAAGAAATTTCACAAAAATGAGGAGGTTGATTAAGATATTTTGATGTGAAAATTGTTCCTATTAGATCCTTGAGAAAACATTTTTGGTTTATATTATGCATCTGCATCTCAGGGTTTAGGCATTAGCAAAGGGGATAGGTGAGTGATTAAACAATTACCAAGGGTATCAAAAGGATTACAAAAAGGTTTGTGAGTTAAACAATGCTACCTCAAGCACTTTACCTTTCAGGAGACGTCTGATAAGGCCATAGAGTTTACCAAGGAGGCCAAATGATTTCAGTCCACGATCAAGACCACAGACAGGCTGGATATATTTGCTGGCCATCTGATGGTTCAAGAAAAAAATCCAGAAATGGCTTCTTTCCTGCCTCAGAAAGTCTCTGTACTCCTGGAGTAATGCTGCCACGACAAAGAAAGAAAAGCAAATTAGTGTAGCAAGTAGAAGAGAACACAAGGAAAATGAAAGGAAATGAAGAAAAATGCCTCCTGCTATTACCTGTGGAGCAGCAGGCTTATCCACTGCCCTTCACCTGTACCCCTTCCATACCACCACATATGTCAAAATAAACACAAACACAGTCAGAATGGTGTCAGAAAAAATAAATAGAAAAGCATGTTTTGTGATTATCACTGAACAATCATTCCTGACTGGTGTGATTACAAGCCACCATTTTTAACAAGTTGGGGTCCTTTTTAATAAGTTACTGGAACTTCTCATTGCACTTGGTAACAGTCCCCTCATCTAGGTCACAATGCCCAAGAGATGTAGACATCCTGCCATGTTTGTTTACACAGGGATGTAGCCCTTGCTCACAGGAGCAGTTGTGTGAAAGAAAAGTTAATGCATTCTTTCAGATCAATAAAGGCATTATTAAAGAATTCAGAGTTCAGTACTGATGAAGTTCAAGTTGCTGATATGAAAGACAAAACCATTATAAAGTAAATAACATGTATATATTCCCCCCACACTTTTATTTCATCTCTTTCTTGTAATATGGGAAATTTTAGGACCTCTGCACAAAAAGGAAACATTTCTCTCAAAGGGTTATTTCCTTTTTCAGCACTATAAATATATGTATGTGCACAAATATAATATTCTTACCTCTTAGCAAAACGTACAACTGATGCAGCTAAAAGAGAGCAAGTGAGATCTTGGCTATCAGCATTGTCATTCTAATTGAGAGTTTCAAATCCACCCCCGTCCCCCAATACCACAGCAGAAAGAAGTTTCTGTTTATTTTTTTAATGCAGGCTTACATGCCCCCTGGCTATTGGGATGCACACACAAAGGCAGATGCAGTGTTAATTTAATTCTGTAGCAAGTTTTCAGTGGTGCAGGAGCAACATCAAAGACAGTCTACGAATATCAAATTAAAGCCATCCATCATTCTTCTTGCACCACATTGTCCAAATGGCTCACCCAATACCAATGAGGATTTAACTGTCACTGGCAAGCGGAAACACTGGTATGGTAGGCCTAAAATTAGAGTAGATTTGAGTAAATTGAATGATTATTAGAGGGAGGACATGAACACAAGCTTCAATCCAGCAAATTTAAAGCCTGTAATCAATCTTCACCAGGTAATCACCACCCATTTGTCACTGAAAATATTGATGCTTTGTTAGATTGTAGGAGAATACCAAAAAGCTCCTAGCTTCATTAACATGAAAGTACTAAGCAGATCAAGTCTAATTCAGAATAGCACCTACTCCAGCTACATACTTGCTCTGTCATTTTATCTGCAAGGCTCAGCTTCCCAGATGTCTAATGTATGGTATGATATACCTGCCCTTTGTGAAAAGGTGAGTGTCACCGCTCTGAAGCCTGCAATCTGTACTTTCTGTGTATCTCCATTTTTATAAATGCATGGAGAAGTTTTTGGAAATATTTATAGACAGAGAATATTAAGAGCAATTAACACCTCAAAAATAATAACAGGCTAAAACACTTGAAGCCACTGAAGGAAACCAGTATTGAGTGTTGTCCTTCCTTTCCCACAGCCCAAAGGATGTACAGAATTGCACACTTGTCTTTACAGCTGGTGATTCTTCATGTTTGAGACATAGCCCATTAAAATACTGCATATTATCCCTAGCATATAAGGGGATATATAAGTATTTTTGCAAACCTACTGTTAGTTTCACAGCTTGTGAATGAAGAAAGTCAAGACAAGCTTCATAATACCCTGTGCAACAGTCTGACCTGCTGACACAAGTGTGAAGGAGGACCTGGTGCCAAGGAATGGCACTGGAAACAGGAGCCAACTGCACCAGTCAAAGATATCTTCCAGGGCACAGCCAGAGGGGAAATCAGTGGGGAAGTCTTGTTAAAAATAAATAAATAAATAAATAAATAAATAAATAAATAAATAAATAAATAAATAAATAAAGGGAAAAGGAAAAAAAAAAAGTATCCTCAACTGTCCTGGGTTGCTCATGCCCTAGTGCTGGCCCTGGGGCTGCAGGAGCCACTCTGAGGAGAGCTGAGGGTGCCCTCTCTGGGCTCCACCTGCGTGGAAGCTGGTAGTGCCTCAGGCGAAGTGTATTTAATAAAGGGCAAAATGCCACTGGTCAGTGAGGCAAAAAAATGTGAGAAAAGCCCTGCAGCCCCAGGGAGGATGGAGGAGTTGTCCCAGGCCCCAGCAGAGCCTGCCCAGCAGCCCAACAACCT
Organism: Falcunculus frontatus; assembly: GCA_013398115.1. NCBI lineage: Eukaryota > Metazoa > Chordata > Aves > Passeriformes > Falcunculus > Falcunculus frontatus. Next base: position 1,476,002 of record VZRV01010648.1, on the reverse strand, counting down.
CCCATTCCCACTGCTCCCTGTGCCTCACAGGCCCAGGGAAGCAGAGAGGTTGGGAGTGAGGGAGTGAGATCAAGCCTGGGACAAACTGGAGAGAAAAAGTGCTCTATGATTTTTGTCTGTGCTTCTGCCATCCTACTCTAGTTTTAACTGGCAATAAATTCATTTGCCCCAAGTCAGGTATGTTTTGCCTGTGGCAATAATTGATAAGTAATGTGCCTGCCTTTATCTCAATCTGCAAGCTTTCTTATCTGATTTTGTCCCCCATCTTGCTGGGGTGGGTCAGGGGGAGATGTGAGAGACCGGCTGAAGGGAGTCTGGCAGCCATACAAAGTCAGCCAAATCGTACAGCACAGCTGTCTTGTAAAAATCCTCACACCTCCTGCCTGAGGAGGAAGACTCCAAAAGCAGGAGAGAACTGGGAGGCAGGGAAGCACGTGTTCTGATACTTCGCCATCATCCAGAGAGGGACTTCAGGCCTATTTCAAAAGTTTGATAAAATGAAACTACAGCTTCAGAAACTATGCCAAACCACTCACACATACACTCAGACACCTAGGATATTTTTCAAAGAAAACAAACAAACAAACACCAAACCCCACAACCTATACTGTATACAGATAACAGGCCAAAATTAATATTGAATTCTTCAGCCTTTGTCACTGGGGAAAAAAAAGTTCTGATACCATGTATTTATCAAGCACTGAAGTATCTGGGAAGTATTATTCCAGTGCACATAAACAATGCAAAGCAAAGAGCAATCACAATTTAAAGTTGAATTTAAATTTCACTAATATTTGGAGTTGGATGAGCTGTACCACTGCACATATCACAATTGTTACAGTGGCTGCAAAAGTAAAATTTCATCAGATAAGCCTACCATCTTCAAAAGAAAGAAGATGAATTACAAAAATCAATTTTCGAGTCATTACTGAAAGTGTAAGGATCACTAAAGATCATCGTGACTGCCATAGCTCTTTCTGTAATTTATACAACAATTTCTCGGTTTTTCATGGTGGACTGTCACATATAAGACAGTGTGCAAATGAAGAACATAAAAATAATTCAAGCAACGCTTCTGAGAACAAAACTGTTGCAGCGAAAAAAAAAAAAGGCAGTTCTTGGAAAGAGATGTGAAAATGCAGACAAAAAACCATAGGTGGTTGCTACAGAAACAGCCAGAGTGTATCACAGTTATTCATACAGATGACTTAACTGAGACAGCAAATTAAATAGACCCCCTTCTCCAGAAGAGAACAAAAATGATACATTGCAGTAAAACAAAATCCTTGTGTACTGCCAGCAATACATTAGTTACTCTTTTAAATGAGAAAACAATTATAGACTTGGCTGAGAAGTAAAGTTTTTACCCCTCTGTGGCTCCTAATACTTCAAATCCTGGAAGCATTGATACGATTTTCATAAATATTTGTCACTAAACAGCTGAAAACTAGTAAAGCTCTTTTAGAAATATTTGAAGCATAAAAGTGCAGCTAAATCAAATTATTTAAACTTTTGAAAATATCAGTCAAAAGAGGTAATTCCAACAGTATATTTCAGAGACAACCCTCTAACAGTAAATAAACACAAAACCAGTATAAACATTTGCTTCAAACTACTCCATTCATTTTTTTGATGGTGTAATGAATTATGGTACAGAGAAATCATAGTTTAGAAGATTAGAAACATTTTCAATCATTTTTGATCATTTACAAAAACAATTTCACAATTAGAGAACTTACTTAATTTTATCGGTCCTGAATGCATAAATAATTGAGGCATGTCCCCTAAGGGTGATTATTTCTTCATCTTACTATCCTATTATTTCTATATTTTCCAGCAAAAAGCCCCAAAGTTTTCTGAGTGATAGAGATTACTTTTAAACAAACACTGCAAGGAGAGGACTAGGTACAGAATTTTTCTGTAATTATATTATAGCGACTTTTATTTTCTTTCATAATATCATTCAGTGACCTTCTTCTAATGGAATACAAACTGTTGACTTTTCAAAAATTGTAAGCAATCCTAAGGAGCTACAGTTTGCAACAATTACAGAAAGATAATCTGCATGAGGATTATCATGCAGAGCCACAAATGTGCTCCTGAAGTGTTTTATTGGAACATGGTCACATGCTTCATCTTCAGATTCCAGTTCTCAGTCATAAGATATATAATTTATCTTAGTCTATGTTAAGTGCAGGAAGAAAAGCTTTTCCTTTGTACACAGATAGCAAAACCTTTTGATGTGTTGATTCTTTAAGGAATAATTTTGATCATAGTTAATTTCAGTTGTACCTACACAGAACTTTATGAATTATCAAAAAAGCAAAGACAAAGCCATACAAAAACATATTAAATGACTCTTTAAATAGTAAGTTTAAATTTATTGCAGTTGAATACAGAGCTACACATAACACAAAAATATATTAGTGGACATCAAAGAGGAGACCTCATCACTCTTCACAACTACCTGAAAGGAGGCTGTAGCATGGTGGGAGTTGGTCTCTTTTCCCAAGTATCAAGTGCTGGGACAAAAGAAAATGGCCTCAAGTTCCACCAGGGGAAGTATAGATTGGATACCAGGAAAAATTTCTTCCCTGGAACAGCCTGCTCAGAGAAGTGGTGGAATCACCATCCCTGGAGGTATTTATAGTGTAGATGTGTCACTTGGGGCCACGGTTTAGTGGTGAACTTGGTAGTGCTGGATTAATGGCTGGACTTGATGCTTAGAAGTATTTTCCAAAATGACCCTGTGATTCAGTGATCAAATTTCCCTGAAAACACCCTCAAAATATGATACTGTCCCTTACTTTTCATGTGGTTGCTCCTTTTCACAGCAGAAATGATCCACTATTTCATGATAACACATAGCATTCAGTGGAAATAAGATTAAAGCCCAATACAAATGTAATATGGTCAGCATTCATGATATCATTAGTAATTAACCCATAAAAGGGCTCAGGCTTTACAATGTCATTTAGAGCCAGATCAGTCAGAGCCAGCCAATCTGACACAGGATGTGAAACAAGCCCTAGTGACAGTCTGACATATTTAAGCAGAACCAGACACTGGAGACTTATCCTTTTTCTTATCCTCTCTCTCTCTTCATCAAAAGATGACACTACTCTGCAAGGCTCAGACCCCAAGAGAACAGAGGGTCAACCCTTTCCTTAGCAGTGGCATTCCAGCCTAAAAATGTAAATGGATAAATCATTGCAATAGAATCAGCAAGCTCCTTTAAACGTGTATGTTTAACTGGACATCAGGGAACCTGTTTGGCACAAACTTTGGCTAGGGTTCAAATTATATTAACAGCCTCTGTCTGGAGGGTCTTGCTGTACCAAATTAGAGCATCCCTGAGCCTTCCCAAGAGCTAATCTTTCACTTGCCTTGCTCCACAACTGGATAGATGGAGCAGAGCAGATGAAAACAGGTGTATTGGCATTTCATCTTCCTGCAGCAACATATTTTCCTCAAGGACTCCCATTTCTTTTCCTTTGGCGCTCAGTCTCTGTGCTCATTTTTTCAGTTTTGCAGGCCAGCCCATCATCCTGGTTTGCCAGGCTGGCAATGCTTTACCAGAAACAGCAAGCACATAAAAACCATATCTGTCTCCCAGTTCTCTGAGCAGGCTGATACTGAGAAAGAGCAGTGGTAAAGGATGTTCAGAGCTTTATCATAAAGAAGAAGGTAAGAGATCTACTGATACTCTTTAGAGTTGGTCTCTTTTCTATAGAGAACAAAAATTGTTCACAAGGGAACCTTTATCACATACTAATCATCCCTCTGAGATGCAACAAAGCAGAAAATGTAGCGAGGTCCCTCCAATGTCTTCAAAATGTGATTATCTGTGGGAAACACCATTACCTGAAATTGCTTAAAATGGTTTTTATTTCCCAAGATTCCAGAGAAAGTAATAATAATACATTTGCACTAATAGGAAAAAAAAGTTGTCTATGAAAACCAGAAAGGTATGTCCAAACAGTCAGGAATGAACTGCACAGTTCTGAAAGCAAATCCTATATCGAATACAGCTGACATATTGGCCTCACTCTGCGTGAACATTAATTATTTTCAAAGGTGAAGTGATTTTCATTTGTGCACAACAAGACCTTTTTCCCCAAAAGTGGACAGTAGGTGATATCTGATACAAGAATTTGAAAGATTTGCTCAGAATTATGATCTTTGGCTCTGGTAATTAGCTTGTTCTACCCACCAGTGCAGCTTGATAATTCTGTTCTTAGGACAGGATATGATGCCTTTTGTGCTGAGGATTTACATGTTCATCTGAATGAAGTGTCTGTTTTCGCTGTTCTTCTGTTTCTAATATTCTTGTCAGATTTAGCACCAATGACCAATACAAAAAATATCACTATATATCTCACTGAAAAAGCCTAGTGATATACCGTAACTACCATGAGCAAAATAAAGTTATAACTGTGAGAGAGAAAAGCAGAACATTGATTGACCCAGCATTATCCTTCCTTACAATCACTAGTCAGTGACCCAGAATAAAATCACAGAAAATATCTGTTATCTGTTCTGAGGAGCAGATTGCACAAAGAAAATCTTCCTTGAGATAGCCTGCCCTTCCAGTTATGTGAGAGATAAGTGATGCCAACCACTTCTGAGCTTTGTGGTTCCTCCTCCCAACCTGCAGGACACCTGGTGTCCGTGAAGAGGGAACCTGAAATGCACAGCTTGAAAGGGAGCTCAGATACCTCCCTACCGGGTCCCCAAACTTAATGCTGCAGAAACCACAACCCTTAACTCATAAGTGGCAGACTCCAGGCTTGGTTCACATGTACTTTCTGACAACCATGCACCTTCTCCTCTCATCAGAATGACACTCCGTGCCAATGTCCACCTCTCAAATACATCGTCTTCTTTCTGCATCTTTTTCCTCCACAAAAGAAGTTAGCAGGTAAACAAAGTTTATCTCACATAAATGAAGCTGGATGCACTCTGAACTCAGAGACAGCTGTCCCAGACCAAGTACCAGCCATTCAGTAGATGCAAGAAGCTAATTTTTCTTCATCTTGTTGCTCAAGTGTTTGGAGCAAAACATAGCAGCAGCCTCTTTTGCTAATCTCCTATTAAGGGTTCTCAATTACATTTGGAGGGAAAAAAAGAGTGGTTTAAAATTGCCTAACCTACTATGATCCCAGCAGGAGAAAGCTAGTAAGAGAAGATATTTCAAAAGTCATATGAAAAGCTGTCCTAGTATGGTTCCTGCAGAAGTTTGCTCTTTTCATAAACCTTAAACTCAAAAAAGTCTGATAGCAAACATTATCTTTAAAAGAGACCTTGGAGCCACCTTCTGAATAAAAAATAAATCTGTGAAGGAGGTTCTGAAACACCACACATATACACACTTTAAACACGTTTCACCCTTCTTTGCTGTTTGAAGATGACTTGCACGCATTTTTAGACTCTGGGGAACCCCAAAAGAAAGGATATAAGCAGAAGGGCTGAGGCTACAGCCAGAAATTGAGCAGTTGCTGAGAAGGTTTTGAGGAGGCTGCTCAGCAAAGCTACATCTCAGCTCTGTTCCAGTCCTGCCAGCACCTCCCCAGCCACCCCCACTGCTAAAGGAGGGTGCAGAGAGGTTTTGCTGCAGAACCATGGGAGACAGCCTTCTCTCAGTCAATGAAGGTAAATCACTGCATTTCAGGAGACAGCTTCCTACTGAGTCACAGTACACCAGCCTTCTCTGCTGCAGCTACTAGCATGGCCATTCATTTTGCCAGTGGTGCTGTTAGTCTTGCACAACCCAAAGAGGTTTCTCATTTTATTGTTCATGGGGCAGGCAGTGACATTTTGAGGGCAGCAGCTCTTCTCCACTATTTCTTTTCTGGCCACCTAACTTTGAAGATTATTTATATCAAAGAAGACCTTTCCTTGCCTGCTACAAATTTCTTGACTGTAACAGCACTAACTAAAATTAAGCTGAGTGCAAGAGGTGCTTTGCATTTGTGACTAGATGAGAATCCCTCAGAGAAAGATGTTAAAAATCAAAGTGCTACCAAAATTCCTCCATCTCAGTGAGAAAATGAATAGCCTTTTCAGAGGTACTTAGTAGCCATAAGGGACAGTTGGACGTTTTTTCTTCCTGAAGGAGAAACACAATTTAGGGAAACTAGAAAATGTTTGGCAGTGAGAATTATGGGACAAGGCTTGGGAAAAGTAGGACCAGGCCAAAAGAGCTCACCTCAAAGTCTCTGAAGATGCTAGACACTACAGGCTGACCATCCTGTCGCCAGAGGCTACTGAGAAAAAATAGCAGTGCCAGGAGCAGGCTAGTGTAAGAAGGATCATCTAGTTTCTCTGCTGGACAAGGACCATGGCAAGTGAATTTCTCTGCTTCTAAATGTGAGATACAGAGAGAGTAGATGTCCCAAAGCTCTGCTCCAAATATCTGAATGAGTTTGCTACTGTTTTTTTTTCCCCATTCTCCAAACAAGTACTTAAGTAAATGCAAAAGTGCTTGGCAAAGTAGTCAGAGCACACATCACAGAGAACTCAAACTACTCTCTGAAAAAAGGGACTTCTTGATAGTCATTTATTTTACTACAAAAAGCTTCATTGTTCTCTCCTGCCAGCAGCACACACAAGGCTTGTCCTACTAACAGGCTTCTAATGTCATACATCCAACCTGGAAATTCTTGGCAAGATGCAGCAGCTTTGCCTATGCAAAGCATGACAGGCAGCCCACCAGGACACAGCCCCTTAGGACATGCAGGGTGGAACAGCACACTACAACTGGCAGATTATAATGACTTTTCACTGCCTGCTATAATAGAAGCTTCTGCAATGTGCAAGTTAAACTGTGTGCAGTATGCCAGCAGATGGAGAAGGGCAGTTTAAGGGACCCCCTGCCCAAGTTGCTTGGTTATTACAGGCTTCAAAAAGAGAACTCCTTGATGGATTTTTCAAAGCTCATAGCTAGACAGGCACAGGAGGTCCAGCAGGCCCACCACAAAGACATAAACATAGACACGAACCTGTGAGCCAGGACCAACCAAACCCTTAGCTAAATGCTTCTGCTGCATTAGTTGACTACAACTAGATTTAATGAAGCATGTATAAAAAAGCTACAAGGCTTAACACAGGCTGATTTTTTTAACAAGCACACCACTTCTAAAGGGTTTTGTGACCACTTTTGCCTAAGCAGTGTAACTGCTTTTATGTGATGGTTACCATTACAAAACTCGTTTCAAGCAGACAAAAAACAATTTCAAAAATACACAGCACTCAGCCAATGAGGAATCTGGCTGTCCTTGCCCTAGTTCAACTCACTCTGTCACCCCCTGGGCTTCTTTGCATAATCACTGCTACAGAAGAATTTGGTAAGAAACACTGGAGAATCCATAAATGGAACTCAGCAGTGGCTTCAGCTTTATACATGACAGGGAGAAAGCTGATTTTTGCCAGCCTACCTGTTCACATAGTCAAGAAATCAGACTGTTGTCCAGAGAGGGCAAATCTGTGAAAACTTATCACAGTATTTCAAAAAGGCTGGAATGAGACAGCCAAAGCAGGAGTCCCTGCTTTCAAGGAGGCAACATTATGAACTCCACTAAGCTTCCAGATACCAGCAGAGTTTCTGTCGACAACTTACACCTACATCTTCAGAATACATCAATTCAGCAACAAACCAAACTCACTAGAGAAGTCCTCCTCTTTCTCTCTCACCTGTCTCTATCCTTCTAGTCGGCAGCCCTACACAGAAATGGATTGCTCATGCAGCAAATAGAGAGGAGGAACACTGAGCTGATGAATTTTTTTTTCCCCCAAAACATGAATTATGAAGCCTTCTTACATCGATTTGCACTTGATTCCAGATAATGGAGGAAAGCAATGAAGGAGACTGCTGCACAAATGCACAGTGACACAGTATCTTATAACAGCAAAATCTGCAGATCTCGTCACCAACCACTCAGCAATACTAAAAAAATTCACCAACCTGACCCTGCAAATAACCCATAATAAAGTAAAAGAGCAACTTGGGAGAGCCAAACTGTGCATTTACACTGAAGAGGAGAATGTACATAAATACCCACCTTTTGTTAGCAGCAGTGGAAAAATGTGACATATTCTGTTTTTTCATATCCTTGATGCGTGTTAGAGAACCCTGTCAAAGTGCTGATTACTTCAATAGTGACCAGAATGGGACACTACACAGATGGCACTGCAACTTCTTTTTTTCTCCATTATATGTTTGACAAACATTATTTGAAGATATATTAGCAAGACTGTTATCTGCAGTATCAACATGCCATCTTTGAGTCCACACACTCGTTGTCATTTGTGCTGGCTGAAAACCTGGCATTTGCATTGCTAAGGTTGGTAATTCTATGCATCAGTAAGATTCCTTGTCTTCCCATTATAGAAGCCTACTTTCTCATTTCCCTGTAGGGTTAGCCAATGTACACAATACTGAATATATTTATAACAAGTCTTGTCCTCTATCTGATTTGAATTACACACAGACTTCGGCCAAAATAATTCATCTGCATGGTAAAGAAAGCACATGCAGATATTCTTCTGTGACTCTCAGTCAGAGTTTTGAGATCTATCAAGATAGTTTTCTGTCTTATGAGGTCTCCCAAAATTATCCAAAGTCAGATTTTTGTTAGAATAAAGTTTGGATACTTCGCTTAAATAGAGAAAGACTCAAAAAGACTACCAAAAAATGGAATAGAAATGAGTTGTATGCTCAATTTTCCCATTCACCACATCAGCACAGTACCATCAACTTCTTAATAATTTTTTTTCAAAGCCCTAGAGATGACAATTGTGGAATTCAGTAGGCATACAATAGGGCCAGATATTCCCTATATTATCCTCATAAGAGACAATCCAAGTTGGCCAGACTTAGTTTTGAAGAACTGTAAATGGAACACGATCAACAAAAGCCCCAAATTTTAGTCTTTAAAATACTGCATAATCTCATTCTCACCGAATGTGCTCCATCTTTTCCTACACAAAACCATGACACACGCAGCTCTACAGAACTGTGACACCTGTGCCAGCATTGAACCTCATCTGAGAGGGTAGTGGAGAAGTCCATAGTAAACTAGACCCAAGAGAACAGGAAAAGAAAGGCAATTGAATGGTGCTGCCAGGCTGAGAGATTGGCAGGGACACAGACACAGGTACTCAGTTTGCAGAAATTACTCTTAAACAGCTACAGTGCAATGCTGCCACTACAATATCAGATGTTACAGATCTTGAATTGAACACCACAAGCTGGCAAAGGACTTTTGCCCTTTTCTCTTTAGCTTCAGCTTCCCTGAGTTGCTGTCACTGCTTCATCTCACAGGCTTGTTGTGAAGATAAAGTCATCGTTAGTGCTTGTGAAGCTCCCAGACACTGCAGTGGTGACTGCTGTTAAAAAGCCTGTGAGGAGATGTAGATTTCCTTTTCAGAGCAGAGTTTCAATAGTGTGCCATAAATAAAGCATGGGACCACACACTGAACAATGGAGAAAACATAATACTGAATAGCTGCTCATTTAGTGAGTGCTATTCATCCTGCTCACTGAATGAGGCAAGACGAAAAAAAATAGTATATGATCCTGTAATTAAAGACTGTATCATAATGTATACACACAAGGGGACTGAATCAGGGTTGCACTGACAACTTTATGTTTGATTGCTTAATTTTGCAACCTTAATGATGTTTCTTTAATGTAGTTTAACATTACACTTGAATTCCTTCTTTTAAAACTGTATTAGGCAGCATTTGTCAGTAAATGCAAATATGCATTGTGTATATTTGGTTCCCTCCCCGTCTTTCAGTATGATAAGAATGGTTGCCAAATAACATGTTTAACAAGGTTTAGAACAAGATTTTCTGCAAAGTTTTCTCCTGTTTAAATCCTTACAGTGGATTTGCTGAAATATCTCCAACACAAAGCTATGAAGCCAAACAACATTTCTATCATAATTATGTAATGAAATTTAAGTCAGAAGCTTTTGCTTTGCCTCTCTATAGAAACAAGAAAATTTCCCCTCTATCCTAGTAGGACTCACTTGATAAAATGGCAGTGAGAATTACTGGCAGCCCTTTAAGAAGACAGTAAAGCCACTACTGACAGGAAATAGAGAGCTGGTGCTGAGTCCCACCTCTTAAATATGAATAAGTGAAAATATTTTCATTGGTAATGTGATTTACTGAAATATTTGCTATACCAGCATTCCTGTACTCTCCTGTAGGCTAAAATTTGAGCAACAATGGCAGAGTATGGCAGAGCTCTTCCACCTCTCAGTTGCAGTCGCACCATTTCTAATGGACTTGAATATTACTGTCAGGCACATATAGTCATGGGAACCCAAACTCCTACATAATAATATTAAGACTTCAGCTTTGGTTTTGAAAGCCTGTTCTAAGGCACCTTCTTTTAGACAGGAGACAGCATAATTTCCTAAAGGCAGAGCACACACAGAACATCCCGAAGAGAAATGCACACTATGCTCTCCTATAACATGCTCTTTCTTCTTCTCTCTTGCCTTTCACCCTGCTCCCCTCTCCCCTTCTCACTCCCCATCCCCAGAATACGAGATTCTGGCATTTACAGCAAAACTATTTCCTCCCAATGGGTGCTCACGTAAGGCACTGGAATGAACAAAGTACACCCCCTCTTTTTGTACTCACCAACCTCTCAGGTCAGCTGCAATCTGCCAGCAAGCCCTTCTACATCCACAAGGTTTGTCCTAAGAAAGCAGTATTGAGAAGCAGATGGAAGCTACAGATCTCTGTCAGAACCGATAACCACATTTAAAAACAAATTAACAAAACTCAGAGCATCTTGATACTACACTGAGGCGTGTCTGGGTACAGTCTGTTTGTAGACCAGCCACACATAAGCATGACAACTCTTGGACTTTTCTTCTGAGGGTCAGGCACATGTTGTTGGCATCCCACCCCTTTTGCAGAAAGTCTTTCTTATATTTTAGCTATTCTAGCGCATCTCTTAGTTGATTTTTCTCCTGATTAGGTTAGAGCTTTTATCACAGAATTCACAGATCATTAATTCTTAAGAAAAAGGGAGTCATGTGCCTCCCTTTTTTTAAAAATTTTTCTTTTTCTTATTACCAGATCACAAGGAAGACCCTTGATTTAGAGGTCAGCATTCCACTGGAGTCACTAGGACAGCACTCCAAAATATTTTGGTTGGCTAAGAAAGTGGTTTGGCTTATACTTTTGACCAAAAAAAGCTTAGACCTGGATGAAGGCTAGTCAGTAGCTGCTTTATCAGAGGCCACTCAGTAAGTGACATAAATAAAAGTTACTGACAGCAGTAAAAGATGCGCATATGTACAGACCATCCCCTTAAAATTCCATCTGCCCTGCCTTGTGGATTCTATCAAATATTAATAAATTTTTTGTTTGTTTCTTATGTAGCACATTGTACAAACAATATGCAAAAAGTCACTATCTGATAGTCCCCAAAGACTGGATGATGTTTAGGTGTCAACTACATTCAGAGAAGGTTTTTCACCACAGATACGAAAAATACCAACAAATTCTTGCAGCACAGAGTTGTAGGTGCCTCCTGTAGCTACAAATCTGCAGGTGGAAAGCAGAAGACATTTGAGCTCCAAACACTGACTAGGTCCTTCTCATCCTGCATATTGTACAGACTGAGCACAAGGTTTCTATCCAAGGCAGGTGACAGTCCTTGGGAAACAACTTTGCTCAGTTGTCTTAGTTAGAAATATGGAGTATTAGCTTCCTACAGCTGATAATGATGAATGAGAGACCTCAGCAAAGTGAGGGGCAGGAGAGTTAAGTTACTTATAACCAGGCGTGGAGGCAGAACTTCATCCAAAATGTGAAGACACCACCATTGCAGAGGTGTTGGAACATCACAACACACAGGTGCACTGTTCAGTGTTCAAGCTATGAAGAGTTAATCAAATGCACATTGTTATTTGATGCTGCATAGAAAAGGATGTTAAAGCATCTGGGCATCTTTGAAGTATTTAGCAGCTTACAGGCTACAGATTAAGAGAGAAGTGAAATCACCTGCCTCTTGCTAATGAGCAATGAGGGGTAAAAAATGCACTTCTCCTAACCCCAGCACATGAGCTGCTCCCTCTGTGCAGACTGGCTGTGAGACGAGTGCTGCAAAGCAGCAGGGGAGATGGAGCAAGTGCTTTCTAACATCCAGGGCTGTGGCTGCTGCAGGCAGCTGGTGTTTGGGAGAACCTCTGCATGCCAATGCAGAACAAGCACTTCAATTCCTGCTTTTCTTTATTTGTGGCTTGCATTGTCTGCTGTCATTCAAACCTGAATGGTCAACAATAAAACATTGCTTACAATTACTGCTTCCAGAATGACTGCATTGAATGCCTTCCTGACAAATTGTGAGAGAACTGTACGTTGCTATTATTATTATTATTATTATTTTCAAATCAATGCTTAAATGAATAATTTGTATGCATCAGCAAGCTTTGCTTGAAATCTAGTGACATGTCTAAAAATAAATGCTGTGCCAATGGGCAAATTCCAGCAAGTCACTGAATCAAGAGGAGTGTGACAGAGGTGATTGGAAGATGGAAATAATTAAGCGGGGCTTTTTCCCTTTTCTTTTCATCATTAAAAAAAACCATTTTGCCTAACATGAAATTTGAAGTGCTCTGTAGGAGACACCTTTTGTTCTCCTCAATAATGAGCCAGTTCCAACACCCATACCAACATCCTAAAAAATAAATGCATGACTTCTATGCCTTTTTGTTCACTTCTAGATTTTTTTCTTTAAATACAGTTTTCAGAGAGCCTGAAATGTAAAAGAGACTCTTGCAGTTCCCCGAGGAAATTTGCACAACAGATGGTAAGATATTGTAGTTTCAGAGGTTTGATTAGAAGAGTCGGCGATATCTGCTGGGTTGAGTGCAGGCTGGAGAGCCAGGAGCTTTCAAATTGTAATCCCCACTTTACCACTTGCTCCCTGCCTGTGGCAAGTGGTGTGGTATTCTCATCCTGCTTTACTGCAAAATGCAAACAGGGGTGGTTCTCACAGGATTGCTTAGAAGGATTAATCTAAGGTTTTACTCTGCTCAGAAGATCTTAAATGCTAGCCACACTCTGTAAATGAGATGCTACTGTTACACCAAATCAAAATCTGCATTGCTCTGCAACCCAAAATAGTACTTCTGAGAAAGTACATTTCTAACACCTTCGCTCTAAGCAGATCATCCAGAAAATAACTGGTAATCAACTTGAACAAAACACACCGAGACAAATTCAGTGTGAAGTTTTTCATGTGGCACTTATACAAATGTGCTGTTTTAAGGATTTATTTGATAAACAGAATTCTGAACATTACAGTAAATAGCAAAAAAAAAAAAAAAAACAACAAAACAAACAAACAAACCCTGCAAACAAACTTAAAGCAAAGACATAATTGAAAAGAAGCATATCACTGTGGGAATGACTTTGTTCTATTAGGAGCTCATAAAATATATTAAAAACATGTCTCCAGTCCTGAAGTCCTGATAGGGACCTGAAATACTTAATGCTTACAGTAAACATTTGATTTTGCAATGTCTTCTCTCATAGTTTTTTCCCCTCATGAGTTTAGAGGTAAAATCCACACTTAACTATTTTTAAGCCAAAAGCTAAATAGCTTAATGAAAAAGAGAATATTATAATTCAAGGCTATACTTAAAAAGCTTTTATACAACTGGTCCAGAAACACCAGATGTAAAAACATCTTAATGCAGCAAAACTGAGTATTCCTTCAACAACCAAGAGTTAAATTACTTCCATTAAGAGGCACAGCTTCTAGAAGTAATCTTTTGCGTAGACCCAGTTCTGCATACTATAAGAAATTCCTAAGCTTCCTAGTAAGAAACCCCAGCATTGGGATTCCTGTCTGTATTTGATCTCCAGAACCCAGTCTACACGTTTGAATTAGGAGGTATTTCCTATTGCCCAGTGCCAGTGGCACAGCAGAAGGAAGCAGATGTACCACCAAAGGCTTGGATCTTCCCTTGCCAGACTCCTCTGTTCATCCTGCTAATCCAAAGACCAAGCCAGCCTGCTTGACCCACAGGAAGAGCATGAGAGGGCAAGCAGAACATGAACCCTGGCAATTGCTGAGGACAAGGCTGAGCAGCATCTCGCTTGTTGGACTGGTCAGTCCATCAACTCAGAAATAAGCATTAAACACCGAGGAAAAGACCATCAAAATAAGTTGCTTAGAGGACAAAGCAGTAAAATCCTACTATTTGAAACCATCAAATATAACTAGTAAAAAGGCTAGAAAATGTGTTTACAACAAAAACCCTCCCCAAAAACTCACACGCACACCACAAAGCTTCAACATTTGTTACAGGAATGAAGGGGAGAGGAGTACGTAGGAGGGAGAAAAAACACCCCACAAAGTAAAAAGGTTCAGCCACTTTTCACAGGATGAAAGGTTCCTCCCACATCCATTCAGTAGTAGTTGGTTGCAGGTCTGTTATATTCCTTGGCTCGCTGTCTGCTACATCATTGCTGAGACATCCTACACATACCTCCAACGCTTGGCAGCAAAGCCAGAGAGAAATAATGATGGCCATCCACAATGCTCATCTGTCCATACTGTCCAGGGCTAGTGGTAGAAAGGATATAAGGCATATGAAATACTACTTATATAAGGAAATAGAGAAGTGTAAGGTTCAGATTTATGTTAGGAAAGAGTATTTATTCACTCCTGCTTTAATAAAAATGGAACTAAAATGTTTGATGCAGAAAATATTCAGTGCATTCCTACAGGAAAAAAGAAAACAGATGGAAAGATATTAATCAGCTCAGGGGCAGAAATATTTTCATCTATATATCCAGAGATCATAAAATTCAAAGAATACAAGTTCCAGGTTTAGAGTGGAATATGAGACTTCACATTTCAAGACTGTATAAATATAAAATCAGTCAAATCCCTAAAACAGAGCGGCTATAGTTGTGGTAATGGTCATGCAATGATGTACCCAAACCAACGCACAAGGTCATGAAAGAGGTATAAGCAATTGTCAGAGCTGTCAAAAACATGAGTTAAGAGACACTAAAACCCTCACATACCCCCACAGGCTTGAAAACATTTTTGTATGTGTTTAGCCCTGACATAACTGTGACTCATTACTTAGAATCTAATTATTAAGAAATTAGGGGGGCTTGGATGTATTGTAGACATGCACTGAAAGACCTTCATGCAGCACTTTGTGAACATGGCTGCTTTTTGCCTGACCTGAGAAACCCAGACATACTGTGTTTCACTGAAAAATTGCTTGCTGTATTTTTAGTTATTTATGTTTCAAAATCATTTTACATTGGGGAATGAAAAAAAAATGAAGGAACATGAAAAATCAACTTCCAATGCTGCATTTGTTGGACGTCTGAAAAAGTACAGTCTTGCCCCGAACCAGAAACTGAATTTAGATGCTGCTTTGACCTTATACCTCTTATGTACAATCGCATGTAAACTGCGCTATTATTTCCAAGTACCTTATCATCCATTCTGGGCTATATCTGTGTCCACAGAGAGGAGCTGCATTTTGATTTTAAGTTTTGGAGCAAAAGGTCAATCTGCATCTGCATCAGCAAGAGAGAGAATTAGAAGAGAACTGAGACTGAATGGGATCCCATTTGTTTGGAAAGCAAATACACAGGTATACAAGAACTGCCTTTTAATTTCATTTCTGTAAAGCAGTAGCATGAAATGTAAGTCTGTTTTCCCATAATAAAATCATTTCAGTGATGCATTTTCTCATGCTTAGAATAATGCCTCATACTTCTTTATTCCATCTTTAAGATTAATTCAGGGAAATCAGGGGCACCTCTCTCATCAGCTGCGTGCAGTCATGTGGTTAACGTTTGTTTCCTATTACCTTGCTTAGTCAGGATTTACATCACCTTCATCCAGAAAGAATCCGTTTTCTTACAATCCTAAGAAGAAAATAATTCAAATAACTACAGTTACTAAAATAAAACTTCCTCTAGTGGAGAAAAATTCCTTCCCCTGTGAGTTTCAGGATCCCAGTAGCTATTTCAGGTATTCTCAACTGTAGTGTCAGTAAGGCTGTTTCACGAATCTCACAGAAAGTAATTGTAGGTTTAGGAGGAACCAACAATTTTTGTAACAGAGCTCAGAGCTGAAAAATTGTAAGTGTTCTGGGCACCCATTTACACTGCAGAAAAACAGAAGCGAAACCTTTCATCAGGGCAGCCCTAGATATTGAAATTATTGCAAGGGATGTAGTTACTTCTTTAATATTGCACAGCTACGTTCACAGCTTTGCTCACCCAGGACAGTTCATCTATAGCAATAACGTGCAACTCCCCTGCCTTTTCTAACAGCCTGTCCTGTACATGTTTTCTGTAATTACCTGAGTGAAGAAATGTATATCAGTTAGTTCCATTCACACCCATACTGAATACCAAACGGTTACAGTTTTTTGATGATTGGAAAGCATTTTTTCTTTCCCACTGACAGCAATAAAGGCTTATGCATCTACATATCTTACAAACTAGATATCTTCAGGTATGTCATTACCTTTAAGAATGCCTTTTTTTTTTTATAGATAGCCCTTCATATATGTTTAAAATCACTTTAGTGATGGAAATATCTCAGCCAAGAAGTTTCCTGTTACAAAGTTAATGAAAAACAGAGACCAGATATGCAGTCACAAGTGCAAGGATTTACTCAGGAAAGATAGCTTGGTGCCCTTCATTCTCAGAGCTACTCTGAATTCACTCAAGAAAATCTTTGGGTATTAATTCAGTATGTCTGTTTTGGGGCAAGTAAGATCACTGCACTACTGAGCAACTCCTCAAGAAGATGATGTTTATTGAATTCCATGATCACTCACTGGACTAAGCCTTCCTCAGGACTCAAGAATTACTGAGAATCATTAAAATCTTTCATAAGGCCGGTCTCTGTTAGACAGAGTCCTTTAGGGTAAATTAATATGGGCTTGTCATTTTCCACAAACATTACCTTAACTAACAAAGTGGTTAAATTCTTCTCTCCCATTTACCCGCCTCTTACTCGTTTGGCTCAAGGACTGACTGCAAGGCTTGGAGATGTACGCCACAATTACTGAGGAGTGGATTATTTTTAACACTTCCGTCCTTTTCATTTCCAAGGATACATTGCTTCCTATTACTTGACAGACATTTCCTAGTATAATTTATGAGAGCAATTGGGGGGAAAACGGCATGTTGCTTTCCTAAACCAAAATAATAACAGTAATCTAGGCCACTTCTAGACAGTCTGATAGAACAGGAGGGTGGAGCATGAGAGTCTGAGGCACTGGAAATGGAGCAATCAGTTCTTCTCTAATATAAATTCTGCAGTTGCACATTAGACAAGACTGAAAATGTCATATAAAAGCTAATGCAGATAATCTCAAAGCGAGAAAGATCCATGGGAGTCCTGGAAACTTATGTTGAATTGATGAGAAAGATCTGCAGACTTTTCTATCATTTATCTTGAAAACTGGATGCAACATTATACCCTGAGCAGTGGCTATTGGTAACCTACAGGACAGTCAGCAATACTTTCCCTGTGTTCTAATTAGAAGGAATTAATTCTGGGGCAATTCACTGCATTTCCTTATACTGCAAAAAAAAGCAACAGAAATGTCCATCAAACTGTGGGCATTAATTTGCTAATGCACTCTATGTCTGCTTCAACTTGAGGTCCCCTAGGATAATTTTCTTAGATCAACCTGTTCCTATTAAAAAACCATGCTTTAAGAAGTAACTTGACATGACCAAAAAGTCTGTGCCTCATACCTCTGGATCTACTTTTCTTTGACCTAACTTACTGCCCAGCTCCACACATATCTTCTCATACTCTCAAAAGACCTTTTTTGGGGTTTTTTGAAACTTGGATCCCAAGAGATCAAAATTTGCTATCATTAACTACACTATGAGAACATGACATTACACCTAGGTTTTGAACCCAGTGTGCACAGCCTTGATACAGGCAGAATTTAATCAGCTTCACTGCCAAGCATAGGTTTCAGAAATCAAACTGATTGAGCCTCTAAGGGATTGAGTTAAAAGCAAAGTATGCAGCCCTTTTTATTTTAGAATGGCTGCAGGACCATGGGTAGTAATTGCAGCAACACAATATCAGTATCAAAGAATTCTAGACTCTCTTACAAACTAAATTTAAGGTCTCTGAGAAAGGTGTCAAGTTAAATCTAACTTTGAAAGAGACATTGAAGAGAAGCTCATAAAAGCACCTGGATATACTGCACAACGAGACATTTCCAGTGATCTTGCATATATGCAGAAAGAATATGGTAAGGAATATTTTTTCCCACTTGATTTCCTGTATTATTATTCAAAAACAGAGGGAGTGAGAGCGAGATGTAGTCCTTCTTAGTATTTCCTACCCCTTAGTTTCCACTTTCTTAAGAGTCAAGTTTCCACAACCATTACATTAGTGAAACTGAGCTCTGTAAATGGGGGTTTGTTGTTTTGTGTTTAAAAGACTACTGGTTGTTTGGTTTCTTTTCCTTTGGCCCCAGCTGTTAGTGGCTGCTGAAATTCAGCTCACTGATAGCTCATTGTGGCTGGTGTCTTTTCCTGTTCTTCTAGAGACAAGGTGGGAGACTAATTCTAGCAAAATAAAGGCAAGAGAGGGGGTGACTTCAGAAAGGCAGCACCAGGGCAACGGCAGTGATATAGTTATGCTGAAGTACTTCCCCCTTCCTAACACAGGCAGGATTTAGATCTTTTAATATTGACCTTTGACTAAAAGCCAGGAAGAAGCTGTCTTTAAATGCAAACTCATCAGCTGTGAGTCTATGCAAAGCGCCAGTTGATACTTCCACTTGGAGCATGTAACACCTCCATATTGACTGTGTGTTTGTTATGTAAAGACACCTTATTTTAACTGAGTTTCAAAAATATTCTTCAAAACAAAATTTACATTCCAAAATAAAAGCATAGAATGCTTTTCATCCAAAAAACAAAACAAACAAACACAAGAACAAAACCAAAAAAACCCAACCAAAACAACACCAAACAAGGCATTTACAAGACTCTACAGACTCAGAGATGACTGACTTTTGTCTTCATAAATATTTTGGCATCTCAAAGGAACAAGCTAAGAACCTTCTTTCCTCTGACAAGCCCTAACATCCAACCAGGCTGAAGTCCTACTGGTGGCTAGACAGACTTAGCTGTTTATCCGCTGCCATGCTTTGAAAAACTACTTATCACCTAAATGCCTAGTACCTGACTATTTTTAAAATTTGGTCTAATAAGATGTTGTGATTTAAACCCAGTCAGCAACTCAGTACCACAGAGCCACTCACTCCCCTACCCCCAGTGGGATGGGGAGAGAATCGAAAAATATAAAACCCATGGGTTAAGATAAGAACACTTCAACAACTGAAATAAAATAAAATATAATAATAGTGATGATGGAAAGGAGACTGAGAGACAGAAATAAAACCCAAGAAATTCAAGTGAAGCACAATACAGTTGTTCATCACCTGCTGACTGATGCCCAGCCCAGCCCTGAGCAGGAATTGGTGGCCTCTGGCCAACTCCTCCAGTTTATAAACTGGGCAGGCCTTATCTGGTGTGGCAAATCCTTTGGCCAGTTTGGGTCAGCTGTCCTGGCCATACTCTCTCCTGGCTACTTGTGCACCTGCTCCCTGCACAGCATGAGACACTGAGACATTCTTGACTTAGAGTGAGCACTACTGAGAAACAACTAAAGCATCAGTGTGTTATCAACATTATTCTCATACTAAATTCAAAACGTATCACAGTACCAGCTACTAAAAAGAAAATTAACTCTATCCCAGCTGAAAGCAGGACTTAAAGCTATATCAGAAGATAAAAATCAGTGTGAAAGTAGCTTATAGTATTAGTCATTAACATTCAGGTGGAGAGAAAGTTACATTTCAAGTATTTCTTAAATTATCACCTCAACTTCAGAATTTTCAAGTTGAGAACAACACATACAGGCACTTCTCTAATTTCCTTGTCTTTGAGCTGAACCTTTGATTGAGGATAACAACTCTTGCAAGGACAATTTAAAACTGACCCTTGGGCCAGCAATTGCCAATCACCCCTTCATATGCGCTAGTCATGCATTCTGCAGAGCCGTAGGGTTTTGACTTAACCTTATTTCACTTCTGACAATCTTTACAAAGGAATTATTTGCAGTTGATACAATGTGTGATGGGTTTGAACTTAGGTCAGGGAGATTGAATTAAAGCAGAGGGCATCCTCGTGATGAAATCATACCAACTTTTCCAAATAAAATTACTTATCCACACACACCAAAGAATTGAATAATGTAAGGTGTCCTTTTGTGATGGGGATTTTCTTCTCATGAGAACAGGTTATGCTCTACTGTCAAAAATATTTAAAGGTCAGGGGCATCACAACCTGCAGCAATTCATTCCAATCTGTGAAAAATGCTTTACATCTCCCCCCACTAAACTAATTTGGCAGCTTGAATTCAGCAGCTAGAATTCCAGCTCAGCAACTCTGCTCTCAGACGATCTGCGTTTTGTGGTGCATCCCATGGTGCTGTATTACACAACCCCAGGGTCATTTCCGTACTGTTGGGCTGTGAACACAAAGTTTAGATGGCCACAAAGATGTGCTTTCTGAAGGTTTGCATTTAACATGCTGCTCCACCAGTACCCTGTACACACAGTGATGCGTCATTAGCACCAGAGCAACCCTGTTCTTTGTGAAGGGAACTGACTGTCATAAAAAAAATATCAAAACAAACTACATCCTCTCTGATAAATTAAGCATTATAAAGTTAGAACAGTTCAATCTCAATAGGAATGGGGGATGTCATGGTCCGTAATTGGTGAAGGCAACAGAGACGCAACCCACAAGAAGATAATGTCATCAGCACAGCCCTGACACGGAAAGTAAGGCACACTGGAAACCTCATTCAAGAGGGTGCAAGGCAGCAGAGCTGTTCCCTGCTTTGAGCTGATGATCATATCTGAAAGAGTGGATCTGAATAGTGGAACTGCTGCATCTGAGAGTGCTCCCACCGCCTCTCTGACCTGCTGAGGACTGTCCCTGACACATAACCACATTTATGGGTGTGTGGAAGTCACAGGACTTCCCCTCCGGAGGTGCTGGATAGGGCTTCTTTTCTGCCTCAGCACAGCCTGTGCTCTCCTCCTCCACTACCTGTCCTTGACAGAAAGTACTAAACACAGTTCAGAGCCCTGTACAACCCTGGTGTCACTCTCTGCCACCCTTTCACAAACAGAGGCCACAAACACTTGATCCTACAGCACTTCAAACATACCATTTTTCCCCATTACACTTCTCTGTCTTTTAAGGGCAAGTCATAGGTGTTTAACATAGAGATGCCACCCTAACATGAAGCCAAAGTTACAGAAATAATCCAAGCTTTTTATTAAAGGCAAACAACCCCTTCACCCCAGCCACAAGTACCGCAATTTTATGACAGGCTATAAGGACAGCAAAATACTGACTTCAATAACTTCACTTGCAATGTGCAGGGCAGCATCTAAACAAACAAAACAACCATTATTGGATTTCTTCTTTAAAGCCACTATGTGGATTATTTCTTTAAAACTCTAACACAGATTCCCAGAGCAGCAGAAAAAAACCAATCCTGGAATCTCAAGTGGAGCAGAGAAAGTGACTTTAAAAGGTAATAATGTGCCTTATTGGTATAAGCTGTTCGGTGTTACACCAAAACGAGTCATTCCTTAGCACTGTCACACACAAAGTGGGACAAGGATTTCAGCCACCTATCCCATACAAAACAGAGACTTAGTAAAAACATTTTGCCTTTAATTCCCAGCCTGAAAGAAGAATGTCACTGTCAATGTGACTTTGAAAAAAAAAAAACAACCTCCACATGCGCTGAATTACTCAGATTTGTTGTCTTCATGTGTTGAAAGTTAAACAAACATTTCTGCATTTCACTCCCATTATCTCAAAGTCACAAGAGTGAAATCTAGATTCTTCTCTGGCTCTTCCATAAGCAATGGATGCTCAGCTCTTTATTGCATGCACCTAACAACGAGGAACTTTACTATTTCCAATAATGTGCAAACAAGAGGGGCCCCAGCACCCAGTTTATCTGCCTGCCAGTCTTTTTAATTTCCAAAATTAGTATATGTTTATTTGCAACCAAGTTTTTTATAAGACAACTACACAAAGCAAATATAGAAATTTGAATTAATATACAGTTTTCACCTCATGCATATTGCAAATAAGTATTCCAAATGGTAAAGACTCCACTTAATCTAATTAAGTATTAAAAGGGATTGTTCCTCTTTAGCTTGAAGAAATTGCTATCTCACGTTTTCCGTCTGCTGTCTTGTGAATAACAGAAGTACCATCTTACATAGACCAGTACCAGCTCCTCATCTCTAAAAGGCACAGTTTTTCCCTGGTGTAAAAATAAATCTGACAAAGGAGTCCAGTTTTTAAAAACATGCCACTAAAGGACTTATCATTTTGCCTCTTTTTTTCCCCCCACAGCTGGCACAGATTTCTCTCTCTCAAGGTTCATTTCTAGCATTCTATGTAATTAAAGTCTGAGGAGGGGTCTGTGGGTTGTTTGGGTTTTTTAAACACTAAAGCAGTTTCTTGTAGTAATCTCAGCCTCGAGTGCAGACAAGAATGAATAAAACCTCAAATACTGCGTTTTAATGGGAATCAAATTAGACTGGTCTCATCCTAGGTGGCACTTGTCAACATTACACACAGAATGCCCACTGGCTGTGTTGACAATTTACCTTTTTTTCCTTGCTCTATCCACAAGGAAAGGTCTTTCTAAATCCCCTAACAAAGTAGGGATGCTCTGTCTGCCCAGGAAAGAATTTATGGACAAGTTTTCAGACTCCTCTCATTGACAGCTGAAACATTGACAAGTGTTTTACCTGTCATTATGTAAAACTGTTAACACATGTTTCCATGCTACTTACAAATGCAGATCTACATATACAGACTAAATTAACATAACCTATAATAAGCTTCATTAATCCATCAACTAAGAACAGATTGACATTTAAAACTGTCAAGAAAACTTAATGTCTGAAAAGGATTCATCTGCAGAAGCCCAAGCCTTTTCAGTTGCTCAGGATCATAATAAAAGGCTATAAAATGGAAACAAAGACTTGGGAAACCTTGTCTCAGCTGAAGTCAGTAACAGAACTACAAAACCCTCAGAGGAGCTGGGAGTTCATTCCTGGTACTTAGGGCTGTCCCTGGAGCCAGGATACACGAGAAGTTCACAGTCCTCTGCTCTCTGCCCTTCTCTCCCACATGCCTACACTTAGACATACTCACAATCTTACAGCTTCCAGGGGCCACTCAGCTGTTTAACTACAGCAGTACAGATGTGTTTTGCTCACTTGAGGACTGCTGTTTCCTCAAACCCACATCTCACCATAAATTCATACAATGTCCCACTGAGACCATGAAAACTCTCACAAGGACCAGTAAAAAACGGCAAACAAAAACCATCAGTCTACTTTCCCTTCCCTGCTAAGTTCTTCAGTGCAAGGACTGCCTTTGAATTGTGTGTGCATAATACCCTGAGCCAGGCCTCTACATGATGCTACAATAGAAATTATTTTAAAATATATGCGAAGCTAAATAGCGCAGTGCTGTTATTCCCAGCAAGTAGAGCTAATCTTGTGTGATCCAAGAACACCCCGACTTCTCATTTCTTTCATATGTGGGGTTTACCCACTCTTCTCCTACCTGCCCATCCCCTGTCACTTACACCAGATGTATTTCTGGAAAGCAGTTCTCTCCAGACACAGATCATATGCTAGAACTGACCTAGAGAAATTTGATTTCCCAGTTAACCCTACACCACTGTAAGAAGCTTTCTCTATCATTTTTTGAAGTAAAATTAAGCTCCTTGGTACTACTGTGCTGCACATGGCCTTAGATTAATGTCTTTTCTACTTTTTCACTGATGAAGGAGTTGTCAAATAAACGTGCCCTTTAGCTAGCTGTCAGGGAAAAATCAAGCCTCCTGTGGCATTCAGGAAAAATAGCACAGAGCAGAAAGCAGGATTTTGTATCCCAAAGTGGATAAATCTATATTAGCTGAAAGCTGACTTCCACTTGAAACAAAAAAAAAAAGCAGTTCCCCACTGAAAACCTCAAATCTTTTGCAAAGACATTGTTATTCACAGAAGGTCCCCATATCCAGCAGTACAAATCTCCACTTTTCTCCTCCCTGCAGATGCTTTACAACTCCTGTACCCTCTGCAAGACACAGCCCAGCCTCCAACAAAAAGCAGGAGATATTGTCATCCCGAGTAGTACCACTGAGGAGCAGTGGGCTCCCTGCTCCCTTCACCACTGAGCAGGAAGCAGAAATGGCAGAGTGGGCAGTGCTGGCTCCTCAGTGCTTTGGTTCCTCGTCAGCTACAACGAGCCCCAGGTGCACTCCCAAGGATACCCAAGAGCCACAAGCCATCAGTGATGACACAAGACTGAGTTGTTCTGAATTTATATTTCATACCAAAGATAAGCAGAATAATTCATCTTTTGCTGCTCAGTGACATTTAGGAGAAGCCACAGTGCAGAGCCTGATGAATTTTGGTAAAGGCAGTTTAGAGCACAAGGGAGCATTCCCCCATGGGCACCCTGTTCCTTGAGGCTTGAGGCCCAGGCTCCGACCAATACACAGCCATTTCTTTGTAAAATTTCCATATCCTGACCTATCCACGTAACACTGCAATCTTCTTCCTCATTTTCCTTTGAAGATGAGAACAGCAGGAGAGCCAGGGAATTTTCTCCTGCAAATGCAGCCTAATCCAGCCACACTAGAGATCCCTAATGCTGCAGAAACAGACTGTTCACCCAGCAAAGCAGAACTGCACAAGGAAGGGGCAAATGACTTACAAACCCCTGTGGGCTGCCATCAGGAAGTACACAGTCAGACATTTCACACTAGTTATCATAATCAATAAAATTAGCTGAATATTTTTTTACAACTGTGTCAACTGAAAACAATTTTGCTAATATCCAACTTGCACAGTCTAGTCCTAATTAAAAAGCAGTCCAGGTAACTGCAAATGAAGGAGCAACATTTTTTGTGGTGTGAATTCCCCAGTGAACGTAAAAATTAACAGATGTTTTCACAGTACTAGTTATTTATCTGTAGCACTACTTCATTGCTGGGGGACATTCAGTAACAATCTGGGCTTTTACCAGATGTCTGCAAAGTAGTAGCAACTCCTTGATCCACATGACTTCTTTAATGCCTGAGGATACATTCAACATACATTTGGTAAGAGGCATTTGTATTGGTTCTATGGTTTATGCTGATCATCATCATCATGCTTGTTGTCATAAATAATAGGGTACTCCAAAAGAGATATGATTCTGGGTAACAGGACCAAGCAACTGGAAAAAATTCTCCCTAGAATAGGTTTTCAGATTTAAACAGAGATATTGGTTAGACTGTATGTATTTGCAAACCTATTTCTTTAGGCAAAGATTAGAAAGGCAAGGAGAATCACAAAGTCAATTTTAACTGTGAATATGCACTTAAAACTCGCATGAAATTGTATCTTTGTCTGTGGCTCATGCATTTCTCCTTTGCCCTCGAACAAGCTCAACAAGACTGAAATCTGGATAAAGTCTTTTAGAACTTAAAAGAAGATTTTAACAGTTGGCAGTTTTCAGCGACGTTGTTCTCATGTGCACTTGCACATTTGAGCTGGAGGGAGGGAGAGAGATGGACTGAAAGGACTCTGCCTTTAACTATGTATCTTGAGTTCTGGAAAAAAAAATATTATAAACAGCACAAATGTGACACTAAAGGCTTCTCCCCTGAACTCTGCTCATTTCCAATGCAAAAAACCTTGAGAGGTTCAGTTGAAAGCATTGCTATGATAGAACATGAGGAAAAAAATGCAAATGGATTGAAATCTCCCAGGTTAACTAAACAATTGTCTGAGACAGAGACCAGTCAAGGTGGTTTTCACTAATTTGAAAAAAACAAAACAACCAACCAAAAAGAGAGATGCAGCTTTTGAATAACACTAGAAAAGTCTGGCCACTTCTTTTCAGAGTCAGAAATTGAAATCAACATCTGATGACAGCGGTGGACCTCCGCCTGAGCCAGCATCTGGCCTTGGGGTCTGGGTAGTGTGCCCAAGCCAGCAACACTCGGGTACCAGGAGCTGGGGCAGGGGCAGCAAAGCACTCAGGGTTCAAAGGTGATAAAGCATTGATGGATTCATCAAAAGCTTCATTTCACTGAACACCCTGGAAGGCACTTGTTTCTTACCTCTCCCAGGGAAAGGAGAGGGTAAAAGATCATCATGAAACCCAGAGGAAAGAACCAAAATACCTGGTTGTGCAGGCAACTCATTCATCAGCCTTTATTTTTATTTTCCAGACGGGCAAGGAGGCCAGGGACAGAGGTGAGTATATTGAGAGGCCATCCCTTTGTGCAGCTGCGTATTTGAATTGATGGGACAGGCCTCAAAATGACAGATGGATGCCTGCAGCTATTTGATATATTCACTGAATGAATAATAAATAAAAAGTCAATGCAGTGGCATTTAAAGGGCCTCAGACTCTACCACCTCCCAGACAAGCAGTCTACCCACCTTCAGATGTTGCTCAACAGAAAGCTTTACAATTCTCAAGGCCTTGTTTTACTGTTGGGAGTGGGCAGAAATCGATGAAGCAGAATTTTAGTTTCTGCTGCTGAGAAAAAGTTCTTTTTCCACAGGTTTATCCTCACCAGAGCACTCATGGGCTTTATAAGCCTACCAGGAATTGGTACTGCTCTGGCTGTAATTAACCCAGAATACGCGTAAATGTCTCAGACCTGTGCGATAACAAAAAACAGCGAAGTCACAGCAGCTTCACCAAAAGCCTATTTCACTGCAATCAGGGGAAGAATTCAAATTAGATTATTAATACATACAGGTATTCTTCCACATGGTGTGGGAGGATGAAGCAACAACCATAAACACAGGCATTAAATGGACTCCTTTCTATTACTATAGGGACAAACTTATATCAGCTAGTCGGATGTATTTAATATATATCATACCGACTGTAATAGAGCCTGGTAAATCCTAGCCAAATACAACCTCATTGTTCTCCTCCACTTTCCATTCCCTTAATATCAGAGCAAATATCCTCCCAAAGAAGCTGCAGCTGCTACTCCTGAGGTGGTTCGTAAAAACTCATAGCAGCCTCCAACTGTAAACACAAATATGGCACTTAGTTTCACTACTGATTTACTCCAATCCCCTATCCAAGACATTTGCTGTGATGACAAGACAAATGCTACTGTCTGAGAGCAAAGTCATGGCACACAACAAAATACAGATGCGACTTCACAATTTAATTTAAAAAAAAAAAAAGCCAACAAAACAACAAACCATATTGATACTTAATTTCTTTTTAAGCTACTTAAATGAAATGTTATTAATGAGACCTTATTCAATCTGCATTATTTTGATCACTAAATTGCTGCTAGCTAAGCTTGAGGTAACAGCTGTGATACATCACCATGTTCATGTTGTTTCAGTAAAATGCAGTTTCAGTTAAATTCTATTTTTATTAGAATTGTGTAGTACGTTGTAAACCAAGCTAATGTAGAGCCAGAACATAATCATTTGCCTTTGCAGGTGTTGGACTCTGCCTGGTCCCTACCTGCTCTTCATTCTGTGACAGAAGAGAGAACATAGCAGCTTCTCCTTTGATTTGTATTACTCTCCCTTCCCTGTGCTTTGCACATCAGGAGAAAGCTACTCTGAAGCATGTCCCACTGCTCTCTCTGGGGAAGGCCAGCACTGAGCACTGCCACAGGAGACAGCAAGACTCACAGGTGACAGCTCTCCACACAGCCAGCAGGTACCTGTACCTCAGCGATGTGGTGGCATCCATGAAGGAATCTGATTTTATTTCAAAAAAGTCAATTAAACAATTATTTTTGCTTTCCAAGGGAAGAATGAGTACAGCAGTCTACTCTGACTACACTGTCACAGTGAATAGATGTATATTTGTAATAAGGGGGAACACATCATGTTTCTTTACCAAAACTGCTCCCAGCAAGCATTTCCACCAACAAAAACATCTCTCTTCAAGAGTTTAAAGATCCCCTTATTTTCTGCCAGAAATAGCTCACTTGCTTACCTGAAAAGTAAAAGGTTATTTAGGCTATAGAGCATTGTACCTCTGACAGGCTTCCTTCCAAACACAAAGTAAACACAAGTCCATCCACTTCATGGTCCCCAGACAGGCAGCTGGAGCCAAAATCAGATCTGTGTGTAGGTATCACTCACTGCCCAGAACCACATACCTCAGCCTACCCTGCCAGAACCACTGTTCACAAAATGTTTGAGACACGAAGTTCATAGCGTGCAGTTTGCAGTACACTCGTGTCCTCAGAAACTTCCATCTTGGAGGCCAAGAGTTCTGTAGGGGGTAAGGTAAGGTGTTACAAACCTTTTTTGAAAGAACCATCCTCTTCAACCTAGAACCCCACATGACCTAAGTTTTCTATAGAGAGGGTTTTGCCCACGGATTTATCTCTTCAAGAGATGTCATATACAAATCACTTTGGTTTTGCATAAGTGTATCTGCAAATCCATTTCTCCTTTCTTGAGAAAGTCCCAAAAGGTCAGACTAGCACTAGGAACTGGGAAGGCAGCTAGCTGGAAAGGACCTTAGCATAGCAGAACCCTCTCTGTGCTTCCTTAGCCTTCCAGAAACTGTAAGCCTAAAAGCTTGGCTCAGCATCTCCTCAAACTGTTCCATCAGTCCCCTTTATACAAAAAAATAAAACTGCCTGTCTTGGCAGTATTTAGAAAAATTTTTCCTAGATATTGCATATTGAATGAGATGAAACTGTTTAGATAACAAAAAGTGCCCTGGCACTGACTTAATGCCTTATTGGGCCCTCTGCCACGAGTTCCTGTGGTCACAAATGGGATAAAGGGCTTCTGCCATAGCTTCCAGCACAAAAACCCTGAAAAAACACCATTTAAAAAGAAAATCAACCTCTCTACAGAAATTCTTAGGAAAGTTCCAGCAATGAAGGAGACCTCCAGGTGCCCCTCTTTGTCTTCTCGCTTAAGAAAATGTCCTCATGCATCACCTTTAGGTCTAACCAATTCTTTATTTAACAGAAATAAATTCAATAACGCTTAAAGTAAAAATTAGGGTGTTATAGTTTTTTTAATCCAGAGTAACAGATCCAATGAAAGTGATGAATTTGCAGAAATCCCAAAGGCTCAGACATGCGCACCTATCCCAGTCCCGGTGACGGGCAGGCCAGGCCAGAAGTCTCTGCAGAGCAGGGGACTGTGAAGCAGTGGGATGGAGCCAGCAGCCATCCCAGCTCTGACACAGCTCCTGTGTGACAGCCCTGACCTGTCTGGTCCTGGGACTGAGATCCCTGTGCTGGCCACACACATAGCTGGGTTCTGCCAACCACTCCAAATTCATCGTCACAGGTGATATAAACAATTGTATTTGTATACAGACATACCTAAAACTGCACTGCACATACAATGCAAAAACTGCACTGTACATATGATGCATGTTTTGCTAATTCAACAATTGTGTTACAAGCTTTCTGTGGTTTCTGTGGTTTGCTTCCTTTAGTACAAAATCTGCCCCTAAGGAACTAAAGCCCCTTTAACCAAAAATGTACAGCAGCATCTCAGGAAGCATTGCAAAAAATTGACAGAAATTTTTAAAGGTCACTACACAACACCAAAACTCTGCTTTGGTAGAATGCTGTATGTTTCACTGCTAAGTTAATAATCATCTCCTACCTTGTTTCAGGGGTACAATGTCACAAGACCCCCACTGGCTTTTCATTACTGGAAGGATATAATGGAGATCATGGACAGCCCAACACACTCTGGGACTCTCCCATGCAATCCCTATCTCCAGGACTGATGGCAGCAAACCCCTACTGGGAATATGGACTGGTGACAAATCTCAGTAGAGGGCCCTTAAATCAAGTCACTTTTCACCATGGTCTGAGACACATCCCAAAGCTGGTTCACCTTCAGGGCACAGCACAGAGCTCATCCCTCTGCTCAGGCTGCTGAAGGAAGGTGAGGGGATGGCTCTGTCTGTTTACAGCAGAATGTCAGTTTTGCTGTGCTTAAGTTACTCTTAAAAGCACTGAATTAAATGTAGTGGTTTTTGCATCTAACAGTTGTTCCCAAAATATTAAAAAAAGACGGTGACCTTGAATCCTTAATACGAACCCGGAGTCTAGAACCTTGAGCCTATAGACAACAAATTCAATTTTATATGTGTAGTATGAAATAATTAATAAAGTTCTTATTCCTGTTTATTTCAGTGATGTACTTATTTCTATGGATCTAAATTCCCAAAAAGTTTCACAAATCCAGTCCTTTCACTCAAGTATTATAGTTGAAGATCTTTGATTCAAATATCAGATACAGAAGCAGAATTTTTACATTGTCGCAGAGGTTTCCTGAAGTATACCAATTTTAATTTAAATATTGAAAAGAACTTCCTATAATCTATAATTTCAAATACTCTACAATGTAATTTTTAAAATACAGAATAGAGCCATCTAGCATTTCAGGTAGCCCCAGGATTTCAGTGGATTGTAATGAATGGCTGCTGTGTTTGCCACAGAAAAGTAATGTTTGTGTTATCTAATCTCCAGATATTTAGCCTTTATCCCTTTGGAATGCAGTCATCATTACTTACTGTATTATCCATGCCACAAAGTTTTATTACTTTACAACTAAGATTCTCAGTACTGTTGCTAAAAGTCACCAAACACACTTCACCATTTTTTTGCTGCAAAGCAGCCAGGATTAACAGTGTTTTCACGCTGTGACCCAATGCCCAAACACCCCTTTGGCCACTGGAAAAACAAGAGTCAGAACTCCTACCTCAGTCTGCTAAAGCCTTCAGGGAAGGATTAGAGTCTTTCACCAACAAAGAAAATTTAGCATTGCTGGGTTTTAATTTTGTTGCATTTAACTCTCGGCTATAGACAAAGCTCATCAGGTCACAGTGACCAAAACACTGCATTTAATTTCACCTTTCTTAAAAGAGCAGCAATATCTTTTTATGTTGCAGACTTTCTACAATAAGATCATTAGTTTTCTAACTTGCTCAAATTACAATTGTCAAGGTTCAGAGGAGGTTTAGGTTGGATATTAGGAAAAGATTCTCCCCCTAGAGAGAACTGGACCAGGCTCCCCAGGAAAGTGGTTGCAGGACCAGCCTGGCAGAGTTCAAGGAGTGTTGGGACAATGCTCTCAGGCACATGGTGGCATTCTCGGGGTTGTCCTGGGCAGGGCCAGGAGCTGGGCTTCAAGGATCCTTGTGCATCCCTGCCAATTCAGAATATTCCATGATCTCATGATTATAAAAGTCCCACCCTACCAAAATTCAGCACTGAAGTTATTCAAACTCCTATTCAAATTGAAAAGATGAAAATTCATTCTGGGACAAAAATGCTGTCGTAATACAGAAATACCTAACAGTTGTATTTTTGGTTGTGGGGCTTTGGTTTGGGGGTTTTTTGGTGGTGTTTTTGTTTTGTTTTGGGTTTGGGGCTTTTTTAGGTTTTGTTGTTGTTGTTGTTGTTTGGTTTGGTTTGTGTTTCTTTTAAAGCATAGTAATATAATGTAAAAATTAAGCATTTATAATTTTCATATCAGAGCTGGTTACTATGGCATAGCTCCACAGAATGCATGATTAAGTGGAGAAACAGTCATAAAAATTTCCAACCATGTCTGTGCACAAGAGCAAGTTAAGTGAATATCAGTTACATTCAGATGTACCAACACTCAGATGCTACTTCAGCTGAAGCTGCTCTTAAGGAACGGTATTCGGGTGATTTGTTTCAAAGCCATTCCACAGTAGAGTTGAAAAGAGAGCAGTTTCAGATCAAAACCAACCCAAAATTAAAAACTGAAAATCTTGTCATAAAATCTGCAGCATTTTGCACAATTTACGCTTTTGATGGAGGCAAAAATGCATATTACTGCAGAAATGATATTTTTAGTAGAAGCAGCATTTTTTTTCAGCAAAGTTTCTTCAAGGAAGGGTCCCAGCCATTGCTGCCTTCCTGATATCCAGTCGATGATGCTTCTGCAGCTGCAATAAGTATTAAAACTATGACTCCCAGGGACTAGCAAAGGTACTGCATCTTCTTGCTCTCATTGCAAAATCAAAATAAAGAATAAGAAAAGGTGATTTTAAATTCATAGCCACTTTAAAGGTCACAGAAAGTATTATACTATTACAAGATTAGCTAATTATATTATTTATGGAAAGCATTTGTTCTGGGAACAGAAATTAGACATAACTACAATTGGATGTGTCTGTGACAAATCTAGAAATTAAAGAAAGCTCCCCTAAAGTCAAAGCCAGGGGATTTTTTTTGTACCGTAAAACCACTCTGTACATGCTGTCCTGGCAGGAAAACCTCCTTTCCATTATTTATTACTCTGTGAACTGCTACTGGTAATGCTAATAACTCTCATCATTGTGCCCATAGCTGAGCAACTGGTGGATGCTCAGATTTTGGCTCAGTCGCTGTCAGCAACCGAGAAAGTTCAGCAGCTCTTGATACTCTGCCCCGGAGAGCTCTCAGCTGAGCCTGACACTGCCCTGAGGGGAGAACAATTGCCAGCCCTCCGCCTAAGATCTCACTCTGTAAGGGGAGGAAGGCCAGAACAGATGTCCCTCCCCTCCACATGCAGCAAGGCTTTAACCAAACTTTAGCTCTCACGGTAAAGTTTAAGTTTAGAAATGACCCTGGCAAAAGCTGGTCACCTTAAACTATTCCTAGATTTTTCTACTAGGAAAAACCAGTATTTTCAATGAGTTAATCAGTGTGTAACCTTCACCGTGCCCTGCTCCCTCTGTGCTACTCTGGTGGTCCATTACCCAGAGGAGAAACTTATTTTGGCTGGGAGACAGAAGGATTCTGACTTATGGGTAAAAGATGATGCTGGGACTAAGCAGTGCTTACGTGGACTTGAGTGCAGAGCCAGGCACAAAGAATCCAGGGTTCTAACACCTGTGTTTCTCCCCTAGCTCCATGTCAATACACATAATTGTATAGCACAAAATCTGGCATTTGGGGCCTGCTTGTAACCCACTTTCTTTACATCAAGAGGACCTGTGTCACCCGCCTCCTCCTCCCCTACAATGCACACATTTTCTTTATTGTTTCCTTTCTGAGCCAGAACAGTCTGAGCATGTTGCTTAGCGATACAGGACTGGGATAAGCTATGCTTAAAGTCTTCTTCCTCTGCCAGATGTCCTGTAGTGGCCATTACTAGAGGAAAAATTGACTTTTTCATTATCTTGTTATTGTTTCCAGGGGAGTTTCTCCCCTGTTCCTACAGCATTTGCTTTG
This sequence comes from Falcunculus frontatus, assembly GCA_013398115.1. Taxonomy (NCBI): domain Eukaryota; kingdom Metazoa; phylum Chordata; class Aves; order Passeriformes; genus Falcunculus; species Falcunculus frontatus. Next base: position 1,442,608 of record VZRV01010648.1, on the reverse strand, counting down.
GATTCCCCCTCCTCCCAATGTTCTCACATTAAATTTTTCTTAGACATAGCAACTACTCTCACCTCTCTCATATATCTAATACATTTCTCAGCTGTAGGCTGTTTGGTGGGAATTATCCACCTCCTTCTTAGATAACTGAATTCATCACAGATTTAAGCAAACAAATCTGGAATGTTACAGGACAATACCTGTGGGGAAAATAACCACCGAGTAAGTAAAAGACTTTGTTTCTCTCTTTTAGCCAATGTTCGGTTGACTTTGTGGTAAAAAACTGCCAAACAAAAAGAAAAATAAAAGGTGTCTGAATCCCATTTTTGCAGTTCAGAATCCAGAAGAGCTTTCTTTCTGAGCAAAATCCCTGGCTGTTAATTTCAAAGACATATGGAAAGGAAAAGCTGTATTGTGTTCTCTCTCCATTTTGGTGCCTGATATTCAAAGTACACAAAAAAATTAAGAGTGAACATAGGAGTCCCTTAGACTAATCTTTCCCACACAACATTTGCTTCCTGAGAGACTCTCTGACGAAGAGGGAGGTCAATCTTTCAGGCCTATTTCTTGAGGAAAGCTGTGTGGTATCATATGTCTGTTGAGATCTTGTCTTGCTCTCTCTTAAGAGAGGCTACAAGAACTTGCATGACTGCTGGTGAGGTTTGGTACCAAGCGTAGGTACAGAAACAAATCCATACCTTTGCTGCTGGTAAATCACATAATGCATTCATGTACTAGTACTCACTCCATCATCATAAAACAGATCCAAGCGTTTTGTTTATGCATTCAGGCTGCAAGCCTTCCTTAACTTTCTGTTGTGGTGTTTATTAGATTTACACTGCAAATAATCATGTTAGCACAAATGGTTAGGGCGCAGTCTGCTCAAGAAAGATCACTGCTCAGGAGGAAATTATCCCTATCTAATTATAGGTTATGCTGCTGCTGGACATTCCACTTGCTCTTGCTGTCTGAGTGCTGCTGTCTGGTTTCAAAGAGCACTGACTCTCCTCCAGACATGGGCTTGGCTATTTGGAAATCGAGGCCCCATTGCAAAGTGTGACAGCTCATGGTCAGTGAAACGTGTGCTGCAGACCAACCCTGGAGACAGCAGGCTGTGAACACTCCAAATTCGCTTGGGGAAATTTGGGCTTTATAACAGCCATCCTCTACTCTCCCTGTTGGAACAGGGTTCATCCCAGCAGTACCTTTCACTGTCCTGGCTCTTTGTCCTGCAGTGAGCTGCAACCTGCTGGAAAACACAGCCTGCACAGAGCCTCCTTCCAAAGGATGATGCTGCATGGACACCAAGTGTGCAGCAGGGCTGGGCCAGGCACCCTTGCTATCCTGTGTGCACACAGGCACGGTGTCCTCTGCACAACCAGGTTGTCCATGGGTGGCTAAGGACAGCTGGGGAGCACAAGGAGCTGCCCTGCGATGCAGCACAGCTGCTCCAGCAGCACAGGGGTGAATCTCAGAGGGACCAGTAAAGAAATGCAGCTCTCTGAGGCTTCAGCCTCCCAGTCCATTTGAAGAACACAGTGTGCTATAGCAAGATCCTTCTGTGCAGGCTCCTGCACTAGCTTTAATTGCAATTGCTTTAAATTTCTAAATAGCCTGGAGACTTGACATCCCACTCATTAACATTTTGGCAAAATCTCCCAGCCCTGGGCTACTTCCAAAACACTCCCATCTCTGGCAGAATCAGGTTCTTCGCCTGTCTCTAACCAAGAAAATAATTATATGTGACTTTTTTTATACTGAAGGCATGACGCATCTGAACATTTTGCTGGTTGCAACATATTTTCATAAAATCATCAATCATTCAAAGATTTCTGTCCAAGGAGTTTTCATGAAATTAGAATGAGCATTAAAGATCACACTATTCAACAGATATAATTTCAATATTAAAGTATTATAAATCCTTGAATGAGTAATGCTGCCTAGATTGAAATCAAAGCCCAGATAAAAAAATGTATTCACTGATTTATTTCAGAAGACAACGCGGAGAGCTGCCTCCTTCTGAAACCACTGGTTATCTGAGAACAAACCTGTCTGGGCTTCAAGATCCTGCATCACACGAAGCTACAGCACCTCAAAGTCCTTGGGCTCAGCACACCTGAGCCATCTATCTAAAGAAACAGAATCAATAGTTCAGGATCTCCTGGCTGCTCCATCTGTAATCCCACCAGTTACCCTACCTGATTCCTGAGGGGCACTCTTATCAGGTGAGAGTCAGATCCACATCTTTTCTTTTACTTATTTTAAAAACCTCTCCTTCTATTCTTATTTCTTCAGATGCCTTTTTTTTTTCTCTCCCTACAGCTCTTCTAATCATTGCTGTTGCAAATTTTACACGTGAAGTCTTCATTAGTAATTTTCCTCCACCCATTAAATAGCTTCTCTATCTCCAACTCAACATTAAAATTGCATGGTCAGTGTTTTTGAGCAGACAAGATTGGTCAACAGGGGAGATGGCTTCACTATCCATAATAAATGCTCTGGCACCAATGTCATTTATGCATTTGCTTAATCAAAGAAGACAACCTTCAACATGGAAGATGGGGAAGGATAAGATATAACAGAAAGGTATTTTAATTAAGCTAAAAAAGCTTGCTGTCTGATCACTCTCTGAGAGGCCAGTCAGATGTGGCTGAGGGACAGCACTGTTGGCTCTGTAATTCCACCTGCAAGCACTGGGAATACCAGGAGCAGGTAGCAGTTGCCCCAAGGCAAGTAATGCTACATTTTGCAGCTACACTGGAGTATCACCATAATTCAGTTGTAGGGGTAAGAACAAGGTCAGCAAACTCAGGCTCCTGCTACCTGGAATGTACCCTAGATATAAATTTCTCCTTTTTCTCAACATTTTATTGCGTTTTATTTGTTTGCTATTCTCTTTTCTTAATGACAACAGAGGCCATTTGAAGGTGAACTGAAAAGTTGATGCAGAATTTTATCTAACTGCAGGAAAAACTGAAGATTTAGATGCCCTCTCTATATGTAAAAAGAAACCACTGCTGAAACGTTGCTAATATCACGAGAGCCAGAATAAAATGTTATGTGTCCCTACGGTATTTCAGAGGAATAAAGGGATAAGATGAACAGTTTGCAAGCTAATTCTTCATACGTAACAGAGTATTTGTCCAGATTTAGACTACCATCTTCAGGGAGGCAAGGGAGGGATGGGTTCCCAAATCCCATTGAAAAGCAATGAAAATTCACCTTTTAAGGGAATTCAGATTCAGATGAAATTTTTTCCTTCTATGTTTCATCCTGTTAGCCCCAACCATCCATAAAATTGGTAGAATTAAGTAAAAAGATGTTTCAATTAAACAGCTAGAATTTCAATAATGTATTCAAAAGAATTAAGTCATCACAAGTACTATCCATGTTAAAGGGAAGTATGAAAATAACCACACAATCTGGACTTTCCATGTGTAAAATGAAAGGACACTAAACTAGCTATTAACATGTTACTAATTGTAAAACAATAGTGATAGATACTGGAAGTTAAAGGAATGAACTAAGGGCAGGCAATAGGTTAATTGCAGTACAACAGAATTTGAAAACATAGGAGGAAAAGAGAATTCTAGATGAGAGAAAAATCCATTACTTGCATTAGATTTTTTTTCTTCAATCAATGTGCAAAGGTTGAGCAAATGTTTGTTTTGTATTTTATGGATAAATTGCGAATGAAAAAAAAAATTTTTCCTGTAGACACCAAGAGCCAGCCTAAGCTACTGCTCTTTCCAAATTAACCAGGCCAAACACTGAGCAGAGAGCCAAAGATCTCTTTGAACTACTGAGGTTTAACTTTTAGCATGTCTCAAAAAGGAGGAAATTTTTTAAGGGAGGTAGGACTGCCAGCTTAGTTTGTGTATTTCAAAGGGCAAAGGCAATGCAGAAAGGGCAGCAGTAACTAGGCATCTTGCAGATGAACAGATGGTATAAACCTGACATATACTGCCAGTTAACTACAGTTAAATCCATTTTATACATCACTTTATCATGTAATAAATTTGGAGACAAGTCATGGAGTTAATTCAAAAACAGAAGTACAGGGAAAAGCTTAGGGACCATCACAGGTAATTGCCTCAAAATTATTTCCCAATGGTGTTCAGTGGCAGAAAATACTAATACTATCCCTGAATGATTAAAAAGAAGACAACTGAAGAACAACAAAATCAGTATCACCTCTAAACCCAGCTTTGGTGAAGCTCTTATTAGGCTGTTGCTCCCAGTCTAATTCAAGGAAGATGTGAAAAAGCAATGAACAATTTGAAGTAGAGCCACAAATGTGATTCACCAGCTAGGAAGCAAGCCTTACAGTGCAGGGCTTAAGGCATTAAATACATTTAGCTTTCAAGAAAAGCTTCAGCTGTAGCTTGATCACTGTACATACAGGTGAAAGAGAGAGCTGTGGTGGCAGCTTTTCAAAGTTGTTGACAAAGAAAAAGAGCCAGCAGATGGGAGCTGAAGTCATACAAATTCAGTCTGGAATAAGAAATAATTTACCATCACAAAGGCTAATTAAACACTGGAACAGTTTTTCACTGAAGGTGATAGCCTTCTTCCAACGTAAGCTTTTAAAAGTGGATGAAACACTTTTAAAAAGATGTTCTTTAAACCATACATCATTTGAAGTGCTGCACAAGAGTCATTGTCAATATCCTGAAGGAATTACATTGCCCCTGCACTGACTTTAGTTTCTACAGCTTTGCATGAGGGTGTCTCACCTATTTAAATATTATAAGGCCAATGCAGACCCTCTGTAAACTACAGGGATTATTTCTGTTCTTCCCCCTGCCAGTCCTATAGGGAATCAGTCAGATTCTGATGGATTTTTTTTCGTTCCAAGTTCTGAAATTTCAAACATCATCCAGAGCCAGAGCAAAGACTGCCTGTGAAGTTACTCAGTGCTTTAACATGGTACACCAGTCTTTCTCTTTCAAGGTTAAAGTGCCCAGCAGTGCTGAAGCCAGACATTAGGCTCAGCAGAGACAAATTTTACCTCATTATTTTACCTCAGCACCTGCTTTGGGTTTGTTGGGGG